>JAODJW010000081.1:14340793-14352558 GCA_026777045.1 Hyperopisus bebe | reverse complement strand
GGGGGGGGGGGAGAGTAAGTATGTTCATATATCTGCCTGCAAAAGGAAGCTATTGCTGCTCAAGCTGATGAACACGGTGGCGCTACATACCACACATATACCAGTGATTCAGAAGGCATGGAGGAGCCAGGCTATCAAGTGGCTGATCCTTAGCGGGGCGTAGCAGAATGACGGAATGGCACCGCACTCCCCCAAGACATTTGTTTTCTCTGAACATTCACGGCCCATGCAGCCCGGGTATTAATTTTGCGTAACCTATTTCTGTCACAGGCGCTGCTCTCCATGCAGAATCAGCCTTGAGACGAGCCGGCTACCGAGCTAGTGATACGCAAAACATCCGTATTTGCAGGTTCACCGGCAAATACGACCTCAGATAAAACCCTGCAGGACACGGAGGGGCTGATTTACGATTGTGTCGCACGTACAGGGAGGATTACTGTAGCAATCAAAGCAAACGCAGATGTCCTTTTTTCTGCCAAGACGGCGAATCACCTGATGATTAAGAAACATCTTCATATTACAGAAATCTAAGCGAACCTGATTAATACACTGGAAAAAATTAGACAAGGCAAGGACATGCTAAAAATTGACCTTTATAAAACGCTTTATAATTCAGTTGTTTCGGAAATATAGAGTCCAGAAGGAACCCATTAAACATACCCCGTAGTGAAAGCTATTAATGACAATAAGAGGACAAAGCTGGACGAATATGCCCAAAATGTCCATCCTAGTCAATGTAAAGACACTGGTCTTCAGTTTTAATGACCATACTCACCAACCATGTGTTTCCTAACATGCGCCATCGTGTAGAACTTCTTTTCGCAGATCTCACAGGAGAACTTCTTCTCTGCATAGCCGTGGACGATCTTGTTGTGCTCGTGGAGAGACCACAGCTTCTTAAAGGCCTTGCCACAGGTGACACACTGGAGGCCCAAGAGAAGGAGCATGAGCCACAAAAAAAACAATGTGTCGTATTCACCACACCTGATCTGACTCATCACTGAAAATAACTATGCCTTCCAAATCAATGCCTTCCCCTTTAAGTATTTGGTAATTAAACTCGCATTACAGTATTTCAAAATCAGTACCAATTAACAGCAGTGGCTCAGGTTCCAAAAACATGCCACTTGGTGACACTAATGCCGACCAAAGACAACCAGTGGTACAGCAACCTTAATTCATACTAATTTCAGTGAATGATGTTTGCTTTAAGCTTTCTTGAATCAAGTAAATTACGAAGGCTTGAGGTACCAGACACCAGACAAACCCATTCGCTTTTGGGAGTTTCACTTACACAAAAATGTTCTGAGGGCAGAGCAAAAAATGATTGGTTCAGAGAGACAACCAATTAGATTGTAAAGGAGGTGGGTCCAAGCAAGTAGAGGAGGTGGGACTAATACATCTGGTTGCTTGGATCCACCTTCTCTCTCTGAACTAATCATTTTTCGTTCAGCCCTCAGAACATTTTTATTTAAGTAGAACTCCCATGAGCAACCTATTCCCCCAGTAATGGTTCAAACTCAGTTTTAAGTTTGTGTCTGGTAGAGATTTGTGACTAACTGTATCTAGCACCAACATATAAAAATATCAAAACCTGCCTACGGCTTGTGGGGAATCCCATTGTCAGACCCCAGCTCTCCCCCAATACCAGACATCTTTCTCATTCAGGGTACCTGGATAGTCTTTTCGCAGTCGGTCTGACGGTGCAGTAGCAGCTCGCTCTCCAGGAGGAAGCGTTTGCCACACTTGTCACAGATCTGCATGCGGTTGTGTGTGACATTCATGTGCTTCTCCAGGTACCAGCGGTTGTTGAAGACACGTGGGCACTTCATGCAGGGGAAGTGCTGCTTCTCTTCCAGCTTGACCTTCTGGCCTAGACCCTCCTGGTCTTTCTTTCTCTTGCGCCCCCGGCCTTTGCTTGCCCTCATGGTTATGCTCAGAGTCTGCTGAGAGGAGACGGTCGCCGTAGTGTCTTTAGAGGCCCTGGTCTGTCGCCGAGGCCTCTCAATTTTCGCCTCTGGAATGTTGTGGCCATCTTCCTCCGGCTCCTCCTCATCCTCCTCCTCGCTAGAATCCCCCAGGTCCTCTTCCTCGCTCTGATACTCCTCATCTTCCTCCTCCTCCAGTTCTGCATCTTCATCCTCCTCCTCGTTCTCTTCCTCCTCATTGCCCTCCTCCTCCTCCTCATCTTCTTCCATTTCCTGCTCCTTGCCATGACTTCGGCCTAGTATGGCAGCAGACTCTTTTGAGGCGGTCTTGCCTTCAGTGCCTTTGGAAACATTCAGAGTTTGATTGTTAAGGTTGACTTCCACAATGATCTGCTCCCGATTGAAGGAGGAATGGCTGTCAGAGTCCTCCAAGTCCTGCACAATGCTCTCGATCTTGCAAAGGCGCCCAGCACCCTCACCACCCTCCTCCTTCTTGAAGTATTGCTTAGGTTGAACGTGGTGTGGCTTCCCTGTGCAGTCCTCTACACGTACTGAGTAAGGGTTGTTACCCTCTCGGGCATAGAGTTTGGTGTGGAGGGGGTCCAACTCTTGCTTGATCTCCCGATAGAACTGGGAGGGGGCATTTCCACGCCCATCATGCTTGGCCATGTCAGCACTGAGGACCAAGGAGCGACTGCTGATGAGATCTTGGCAGGAGGTGGCGATGTCGCTCATCTGGAGCACGGCGGCCGCGTTGAGCACGTCCTGCACGTTGCAGGCGTTGACCAACAGCTTGGAGGTGTAGATAAAGTTAAGGATCTGCTGCAGGCCCTGTGAGGTGAGGGCCTCTAGTGACAGCTCCACCCGCTGGAGCTGCTTGTTCTGAGTGAAGAGCGAATGGAAGAACTGGCTGTACGCTGCCAACACGCCCTTGTGGGCTTGGAAGGTGTTCTTCTGACGCACCAGCACTATGTCCACATCACACAGGTTGGGCTGAAACAGACGTTGCTCATTCAATCTGTCCATCAAACACGTGAAATGGAGGGCAACATCCTCCACCAGTGAGAACTCTGTGGAAGGGTAGTCAGTCGTCTTTTCCACTATCAGCTGCAAGAGGAAGGGAGAGACCATCAGGAAAACACTAAGAAATACATAGTGGGCATGGCCCTCAACCCAATCTGCAAACACTACCCAATTAACACACTGTAGACAATGGTTGGGGAACCCTGATCCTGTAGTGCTGATTTCCAGCAAAGTTTCTTTCCCACCTGGTCTCTGATGAACCACACCTGATCTCAGGCAGATAGTAACTCATCAGGTAGGATATATAACCTACTGGATACCGACACTCCAGGATCAGAGTTGTCTGCACCTGCTGTAGACATTAGTACTCATCAACAGTGAAATCCCAGTGATGACGTCAAATAAAAATGGGCACCTCCCATACCAGAGGCTATTCTTCCGATGGGAAGCATATTCTCCTCTGAAAGGAGCTGACCAAGCAAAGGCTTCAAATGACAGCATGATCAGCACATTCCCAAACTCGACATCGCCAAAGCGCAGCGCTGTCCTTTCTAACGACCACCTAAGGCGCTCTAACAATCCGGTTTATGATATAATACCAAAATGGATATTAATCTAAATCTTAAAATGTTAACCTGAGAAGGACAATTGAGTAATAAAAAAGCTGTGAAATTCCCCAGCAGCTGAATGCTCATCATCCGCAGTGTAGTGGCACACGCTAGCATATTGCTAAATAGCTTAAACAGCTTAAAACATCAAAACTACAAAACCAAGCTGCCCCCAGTTGACAACTTCGAATGATGTAACCTTTTAATATTTTAATCTCTTGAAATAATTCATGAACACATGTCCTTCATGAATATAGAGTACGCGGGCCAGAGGTTTCTGTGCTCCAAACACCAGTCACCCTGAGAATAACTTTTTCTTTGTTTTACCTTAAGGCTTCAGTTTAATTATGCAACTTATTACCAACGTCGTCTGCATATCGTTTGCTGCGGCACTGCGGCTCTGCCCGAGTGAGACGGTTATTAATGCGAGTCACTTTCTCCTGTCATTCAATACAGCGCAAGCCAGGGACATCGACTCGCAGACTAGCCTAAAACGCACACAAGGAGAGGGAGAATTTATAAGTTCCGTAACCAAGGAAACTAAAGAAAGCAAGCTTAACACTTGGGATTGTAACGGCAGGGCCTGATTCTCAAGATCATTTCCCTACCTGAATGTAAATGTCAGAATCTCTGCTTGTCTGGAGCGTGGAGATGAAAGCCCTGGGGCAATGCACTCAATCAGGAGACCGTGCATTTATTTACAATGGCAGCAGCAAACAAGCCGCCGGGAGATTAAGCAACATGGCTGTAATAAAAGGTGCCATTTTCCAAAACGCCATATCAGTCAGCGATTCTCTTCAAGTGTCGTAATCTTTTAAATTCATATTAATCTGTACAAAATGGAGGGTCTGTTCCAAGGACGTTAACGCAGTTCTCGGGAAAGTCCTTTTTTGTGTTAAGGACAGATTAAAACAAGATGGCAAGATATCCATCTCACTTTTGCAGCATTGATTACATTTTGAGAAGCTAATCTGTCAAGGTGTAGATTTTCGTATATTATCGCTGATCTTAAATCAAAACAGGACACATTTGAATGTTTGCCCTGAGCACTTTTTGAGAAAAACGAGCACAACTGTTCTTGAAAACAGGTGACATCCATTAAATATAGGTAATATTAGAATTAATATCATCACCTTTGAACTCCCGACTGTGGGAAATGAAATAACTCCAATGAAAAAAAATATTCCTTTGTGCCACCAACTCATCAACACCCTTTATACAGCACTAATCTCTAAACCAGTGGACACAAGAGGCCCTCCCCCCCCCCCCCCCGCCCCCAAAATCTGCTCATTGTTTTCTGCTCTGCGTAAAACGTCCCGTGCCTAGCTTAATGTTCTCCGTTCCTCAATCCTTTCGGGATGACCGCTTCAACCAGGTCCCCTCTAATGCTCCTTCCTGCTCTCTCTCTGAGGTGTCACTCCCAGTCTCTGTCACATGACCCGCAATGGCACCTTCACATTATATGTCACATTCACAACAATAACAGCTTGTCTCCCTGGGCCATGCAAATTTAAACTACACGTACAGTAACAGTCAAAAGTCTGAACACATCTACTGAAAAACATTTGTTTCTTCAATTAGATAACAACCCCACATGTTGAGGTTATGTAGTAAATATTATATTTTTAAATAATGAGAGTGCTGTGACAGATGACCTGGCCCCCAATCTCTCGACCTAAACCCTACAGAGCTGGTTTGGGATGAGCTGGATCAAAAGCTGGCAAAGTAGCCAACTTGTGCCCAGAGCTTGTGGAATCTCCTTCAGGACTGTATGAGAATCATTCCAGGTGGCTACATCTGGAAGCTGGTTGAAAGACCTCCAAGAGTCTGCAATGCTGCCATCAAAGCAAAAGGGCCTGTTTTGAAGGGTCTGACACTGGAGAACACGTTTGAGATATTGAACACCTTTGAGATATTGAACACTTCTCTAGGTCATTGCAATATATGATATACATTACTTCACTGTCTTGAGGCATTTTACTAAAAGATGAATAACCAAACTGTAATAAAGAAAAGCATTGTGTCCAGACATGTGTCTGGTGCTGAATGTGAAATACTGTATTAAACTTACAGGTGCATGCATACACACACAAGAAAAAACAACTTATTTCCTCTTATTAACTTCCACTACTCTAGTGACAAAACATACGGTATTTCCATAACTCTCTAATAGATGATCCAGTCAAAGTCTTGCCACAGCATAAAAAAAATTGTAATCTCCAGAACGACACATCCTTACAATGCAGGATGAGCCACGCTCTGATTTCAAGTCATTTTTTGGTCCTACTTACCGAGGGGCTTTAATTTTAAGTCCAGAGCAAAGCATTACGGTGCTGAAGCCTCGCTGCCTGGCTAAATGAAAATCCACCACGGAGGAAGACAAATCTGTAGCAAAAGTTGGGCTCATCCTACTGCACGGAAACAGATCTTTATACCAAGCCTCGGAAAGGCCTGTGGAAAGCAGAGGAGGCACAGGGGTCCAATCTGCACAGCCTCTCACTGGGTACAACATCTGCTCACCAGCCCAGAAGCACGGAGACTGGGGTTTCACAGGGGAACACCAAGCTGAACTGTCAGTTAGTCATCAAACATGGAACCAGGGCTTCCAGCTCCCTTGTAGCCCTTCACAGAAAATGCAGAAAAAAAAACATATGCACCGTACTTTGATGCCTGACAAAAAAATAAAAACAGATGGAAAAGACCTCCACTTCCCTCGCCTGGGTTCGTATCTACAGCCCCAATACTCTGCTTCTTAGGATGCCTTTAAAAAAAGTAGAGGATGCCAGACGACCCTTGGAAAAGCAGGGAAAAATAGATACCAGACTTCATAGCATAATAAACATGCAGACTGTTTGGATAGCTGGAGCACACGGAGAATTGGACCATGGGATTTAAATGTAGGAGTGACCGTGAAGTCCAGAAAAGCTTCATCCCATTCAGAAGGACCCTTTTATCTACACTGGCCAGCTTGGCATCATCTCAGCGACGCTACGTCAAGAACATACTGCTTTTGGTCTCTGGTTTTATGTGGCGCTTGGACAAGACTTTGAGGAAGTCGTAGGCCATAAAAAGTCAACGTGTCTGAGACAGGCGACTCCAGCAGAGTGCGTCCCGAGGCGCAGATATGCAGAAAGCAGGCAGGGCTCCCACGTAAATCGAGGAATATGAAGAATTAACAGTACAGCATCTACATTTCAAACCCGACCAGCTGTGGGAGGTGGACTGTAAACCACGTGACTGCGAAGCGTGATTAACAGGCCGACAACCTTCTAGGTCATAAACTGGGACTGGAATACAGGTCCTGAAAGTCTAACGATACCACAGCCGGTCCAAGACACATGGACCTCAAGAAAACAGGATGGTTAGGGAACGTGTCTGATTTTTGCGCACCAGAATCTTGCTCAACAGCAGTAAGTTCGCAAAAAGGATCAGGATGGGTGTTAGCAGAGAGCAAAACATAATGGAAAAAGGATGTACTTGCAGAAAGTTAATTTAATATTCCATTTTTAATATGCTTTGACAGTAATGATAAAAATGCAGTATTACTTAAATCACCTTAATGTAAAAACACTGTCGGCTGCACTAACATTATGTGCTATCTGGATGTTCTTTTCAACATCTAATTTTTTTGTACGGTCCCATATCTGAAAAATCTGTCACTATGGTTGCATGGGTAACAAGGTAAAGCTTCCCCCTTTCCTTGGTTCATTGGTGCGAGGCCAAAAACGCTCTCTTTCGCAGCCACGGAAACAGCATGGCGCCGAATGAAGACGCGCTGCGTCGATGGTGATTCAGAGATCTCGAATTCACACAGAGTTCTTATAAACCCCGTCCAACGACGTGTGCGTACCAAACAGAGAGAATCAAAGGAAGTATTCAGATCAATCCTCCCCAGCAAAACAGATGTACTATCTGTTATTTCTTCCTGTTCTCCACTGCAAATCTTTCTACTGGAGAGAGAGAGAGATGTTTACACATCTTCCCCAGTGAAATGAAAAGAAAAAGTTCCTTTACCTGTAACTTGTAACGATGGCTAATCTTCATATTTTATTTACCATGACAGGATCAGCACTTGCTCCCACATGTGACCACATAAATTTGGAATAATAAACTACAGATGCCAAAAAAAACCACATAACGAGATGAAGGGGAAACTTCTCTTCCTTTTGTACACCTGGGTGACACCTGAACACCTACACACTTGAGGCCATGCGGAAAGGAGAGCAAGATGTCATGGCAGCAGGCTCTGAACCATATTTATAAATAAAGCCACTTCGTAGGTAAGTGACCGAAAACGTTTTACTTGTTCAGTGCTCCCACAACTTTGAAGTTTGAAAAAAAAAGAAATGCAGTGTGCAGGACTAATTAATGTGGCTACAAAAGCATTGGTGACTTGAGACTAGACATGTACTTCAGCGCTGATGACTCAACCACAAAATTGGATTATTTTCTCATGCCGAGTCAATGTCTCTCCCTGAAAACCACAAACACATGCTCTGTCACCAAACAACAGGTTTATTTATACTAAACTAGCAGTCATGACTAAAACCGGATTAAGTTTTGATTTGACTAAAAGCGTCTGGTGCATGCTGACAGATCTGATGTGATATAAAATTTTTCAAGGTTGTCACTGATCTTCATGGAAAGATCATGATAGTCTATGGCAGGGGTGGGCAGTCTTATCCAGAATGGGCTGCTGTAAATGCGGGTTCTCTCTGCAACTCCTCGGTCCTGACACCAGGGTTTGAACAGCTGACCGCCCTTTGGGGAAATGATTACCCACCCCTGTTGTAGGACACTGGAGTAATTGACAAGTACGTCGTGGATATCGGACTTGTTACAGGTGTTTGGGGGGGGTTTGTGGGGCATGGAGATCTGCCCTCACGCAGTCTTTCAGATAGGTTGTAGTTTCTATAGCAATACTTTAGGCCCCCTGTCCGCAATGTAATTACTGTTTAAGGCCAACAGGGGGCCCCCAAACCTCAGAGCCTCCATGCAAATGTGTGGTATAAGTGGTGCTAAACATCGCCGCTACCCTCAGATGGGATCACAGAGCAACCACGGTACAGCAGAGCACATCTAGGACCCCAGCGTGCAACACCAACATCACCCATTACTAGTGCAATAGCATAGAGAATTCCAGTGGACGTGATTTTGCGGCCATTCTCAATAAGACCAATGTGCTTCCTTTACATAGATAAGAGAGCGAGGTTAATTTTCCTTGCTCCAGCTAATTCTGCTGCTTGGAGGGGAATTTTAAAAGCCCCTCACAAGAGAAACCCTTAAAAGTCGATCCTTGTTCAAGTGCAGCACACGCAGTGAGCCACCTAAAATCACTATAACAGCACTGTGACTTTAAGGGACCAATTTCCTGGGCCAGCATATTGCTAATGAGCAAGGCAATCAGCCCGACCCTGCATCCATAAGCAATGAGGAGAACTGCAAACCAAATGCATTTCATGTTAATGAAAAAAACCCATGTCAATTGAAATTTAATCAGAATAATATTTATAACCAATCAGAGCATCAGACCTTCCTAATTCCTCCCCTTCTTGTTCCAACAGGTCCCGGAAGGTAGGTGCATTGATTTGAGAAAAGACTGGCCCAAAACGCTTCAGATTCAACTTATTATGTTGGAAAATACACTTTTTTTTTCCTTCATGAAAATAAAGTACAGGGTGTCTATAAGGTCTCTTTGCAATTTCAAACATTTATTACAAAGGCAAATGAAAAGACAGATATGTGGAAATTATTACAAAATGAGACATATATATATACACAAGTTTTTTGCCTCATGTAATACACCTCCATATGGGCACCATTAGTTGCACAAAGCACATCAAGACGGTACTCAATTTCTTGCCATGTTCTCTGTAGCATACCCTCATCAATGGTGGCACTGGCATCAGTGATCCTCTGCTTTAGATTATTGATGTCCCGTACCTTTGTTTGCAATGTAATTAAAATTTTGATAAACACTGAGTACATAGAACAAATCTGATGAAGATATTGCATTTGTAATTCATTTTTGAAATTGTAAAGTGACTTTATAGACACCCTGTATATTTCTTTTTACCAACCTTTGCTATGTCTTTATAAGGACGTTATCCAAAGTATTTGTTGAAATGCAATGTGATTTTTCAGCATTCCTCAGTTAAAATATTGGTCAGTTTTGCCCTGAATTTCCTCACACAAGCCTACAAAAGTAAAGCTTGAAAATCAAAAGTTTTACATGAGATATGTAGCAAAATCAGTGCTGTGTAAATGAAAGTGAGGTTCCCATTTATCGGGTACCCCAACAGCCATATCTCGAAAAACCTTAGAGATAATAACTGGAAAATGTTAGAGTTTTCATTTTGGCATCAGAAAAAAATGTTTCTTTCAACCAAACCTGGGTATGTTGTTTCAAGCAGGCTGCTCCAGTTCTCTACATTAGAAGGACAACAGCAGTATTAAGGACATTGACATTCCTTGATTGAAAACACAGGAATGCAAGAACAATTAATGTGTGGATGAGACACTGAGCAGATGGAGTGCGGTTCTGCTCTGGGTCTCAATAAGAAGATATTCACCATGTGTGTCGTTTGTGTGTCCACACTGCCACAGGTGTAGCGTTTCTGCTTTGGAAACATCAAATCCTGTTACACACACACACACACACACACACACACACACACACAGCACCCCACCGATCCCCTGAATCAGCAGTAACCTTCAGCAGGGACCTTGAGGTGGGCTCACACCTGGCAGCGGCACCGCGGAATAAAACAGAGAGCGGTGAGGGCTGCGGGCAGGAGAAAGGATACCCACGTTAACTGCCCTCGGCGTCTGAGTGCCCAGGCTCCTGTTTGTTAGCAAAAGCCCCAGAACATGTGCTGGGATCGCGGAACCATCACGCTGTGGGTCTGAATGGCACCCATCAGACCCAGGTTCAGGCCGTCCACGATCCAGAGCAAGGAGGATCTGGAGTAGCGGGATACCGCTGTGTTGTATCCAGGGGAATACGCACTATTAGGAGATCGCCACAGCTTCACAGTGAGGTTTGTGGCAGCAGGATGGAGGCACGTCTATCCGACCAAAACCAAATACAAAATACAGAAGTATTTACCAAAACATCACCGCGAGGGAAGGCACAGAATGAAGCCAAATGGATAATCACACAAAAATGACAATCCTTTCTCCAACAAGCCCAGCTGGGCTGGGGGGTTAAAATGCGTAGGACTCGGCAGTTATATAATTGCATGTTGATACAGACTTTGGGGGAGGGGCATCCGCATTTTTATATTTGTAAAAAAAAATTTAAATGGAAATGCAACAACTGATTTTTTCCACCGACAACAACATTTTTGCTGCAAGAATCGTGAGTTTTTTCAATGCATCATTGGATTAACCTGCTGTCACGCATGCCCCCTTGGGTACCAGGTGTGCACAGGTCACACACGCCCATCCTCATTCTCCCAAGCAGCTCCCCTATCCTGCCATGAACCAAACTTGAGCGATTTAGTCTACGAAGCACCATGTTTAATTACACTGCTGTACAGCGCTCCAGCTTTCACTTAGGGTTAAACAGAGCCCATTAAGCCCAATGAAGCACATGCCAGTACAGATGGCCCCCCCACCCCTGCCGCTCAACATCCTGATTAGAGGGCAGCAAAATCACTGCATCTCTCCTTTTGCTGGGAGATAAGGAGAAAAGGCCTGATATATGTGTCTGAGAGGACCATGTAGAGGAAGACGGGCTTCAGAGAGGATGACCAGGCTAAGTCTTAAGGTGGGCATATACTTCAAACAACTTCTAGCCCAAACGAAATCGAACGAACTTCGATGGGAATAAAGTGTCGCGTAAAACGACGTCGGCCTCTCCTCCATTCCATGTCATGGCACAACCTTAGAAGGCAGGGAAAGTGGACATATGGTGGGAAGTGTGCGAGTCATTTTGATGAAGGAGACAACAGCTCTTTTACAATGGAAGTTGCTCTCTTTATTAACAGCCACTATCGGTTTTATACTAGCAGTGGCACAGACAAGGAAGCCAACAATTTGCAAGACACTCACGGTTACATGGTAACTGAAAAAAATGCATTTACTATGCACGATGTACAGCCGCAGAAAAAATTAGCCATTCTAGCTATATATTTAAGCTATTCTATATTTTTAAACAAATCTGCATTCTTAATCCTTGATTAATTGTGGTTTTGCTGGCAGA
>JAODJW010000081.1:14316472-14327870 GCA_026777045.1 Hyperopisus bebe | reverse complement strand
AATATTAAAAATCTACTTTAAAGACTTAATTAAGTGATCAGTTGGCGCACCGAATGACATTTTTTTAATTCGTTTTTAGCATTTGTCCGACTTCCTGTTCGAACCATTGTAATATAAATAAATGCAACAAAGAAATGTTGACTATACAACAAGCATTTAGGCCAAAGAATTATATTCTTCCATCCATCATTGGAGAACACTGAAAAGAAAGAAAAAAAGAAAGAAAGAAAGAAAGAAAGAAAGAGGCAAGAGAAGAAGAAGTTTTTAGGTTAGGATTTTAAAAAGTATTGATAGTTGGGGATAATCTCACATGTAATGGTCTGAGATACCACAACCTGCCGCAACAGTAGTAAATGCACAGTCACTTTTATACATAAGAAAATGCCACCTTGGACACACTACAGAAAACTCAGAAACAGTAAAATTGTTTTGGACAATCAATAAAAACAATTTCCACTCTATAATGTCTAACCCAAGGCTGTCAAACTTGGGCTGTGTATCTGCTGATAGAACTCATTAGCCTGATTTAACCGGTCCAATTACTAGTTAATTATCTGTATAGTCTCTTCCATTTCCTACAAAACAAAGCATTAAAATGTGCCACAAAATATGCATAGCAGCCACAGCCCTCATAAGAAACTGGAAGCCAGTCGAAGGTCCGTTGATAACAGGTCAACTGGTTGAAGTTCCAAGATGGACCCTTCATTTGTACAGTTAATTGACGAGGAATTCTGAACTGCTTCTATAAAAGGCTGCTACATCAATAAAAAAGGCTGTATATCACTGAAACAAAACATCTGTTATTTTTCATTATAGATTGAACTTCAGAAAGGTTAAAAAAGGAACAAGGAGTTGGACACCCTTGATCTGAATTAACTACTGACATAACATCTATGAAATAAACTGACAATAAGTGCCTGGAGAGGAGCCAGCAACTGGTGGCTGGATAGGAAGAAATCTCATAAACCGGAACACATTTTCGTTGCCTTTTGCCATAAGTAAGGGACTCCTTTCAGGATCAAATTTACAGTAAGAGTCTCAAACCAGTTCCTTAAAAGCTCAATCGCTGTAAATCATTTCAAAACGCCAAAAAAAAAAAAAAAGACTGCATTCAGACCGAAAGAAAAACATCTGTTTTCATAAAAGAGAAACCACAGTATTCAACACGGTTTATCACATGAGAGGAAATACTACGATTTTCTCAAAAGATGCTTAAAATTCACTGCAAACACACACTTGCAGTTGCATTAGACTGAAACAGACCAATACAATGTTCACCTTAACTGACTGCATGGAGGACTAGGTAAGCTATGGAATAGCTGATTGGTTATTTAAAAGATGAAAAAGATCCTTTCTGGTCTACAATGTTAGGAGGCACAATATCCACACAGATCAGCTCCTAAAAAATAATGGCGATTGCCGAGCTTTCTCTAGCTCACAAGTGACCCACATATTAACTTGAGGCTCCAGATGTGAATGGGATTCCGGATTATTCTGTTACGCCACCCAGCTGCAAAATTCTTCACGTTGAGCCGTCCCGGGATGACCTCGCTCGTCCAGCTTCCTTCTTTGCGAGGCAGGGGGATTTAAAAATGAACCTCGTTAAAACATATTACTAAATTATCCCATTTCTGAATGGGTACATCTACCTCAACAAGGATTCCCAGCTCTATTATGAAAGGATCAATAATGAAAGATAAAAGAGCAACCTGATTCTCTGTCATTTCTCGAGGCGCGCGAACACAAGAACAGTGCTCTCTTTGATGTGCCCTGCCATTCTCATGCTATAAATTGGTTTTGGCAAACAGTGTCACCTGATTAGCATTCCAAATGGGGACGATTGAATCACTTTGCTTAGGGCTACTGTTGTAGCAAATGGGAAACCATAACTCTATTCTACAAGCATCACGTCTATGAAGCAAACCCCTTCCTAATCATAGAGATCAGGTGAAACTAGTGTATGTTAATACGGTCCCAACCGTTTAACCTTATCCTGGAGCCTAACACACACAAAAAGTAAAAGAACTTGAAATCAAACCTTGTCCGACCCAAAGACGAGTCTGACAAGAAGATTTAGCTTTTATATAGCTGGCAAGGCACCGTAACTATTTACCATTTAGCAAGTCTACAAAAACAGAAGGATTAAATAGCTCGCTGACACACAGCATAATATTAAAGTTGCCATTAAGTGGTGGACTTAAGTCTGATCCAAGTCCCGTGCTTAAACAGGTAATCCAGGTGTGTTAGCTCCTTAAACTATTTACATACTTGTTTTGGTTATCAGCCACATCACGGTTCGTGTCAAAAGGTCAATACGAGATATATCTTGAACGGCTAAATATAAAGATTTTGTGCGTTATCAGAGAAACAGCTGTTAACTTAGACATGAAATCTGACTCATACTTTATCTACAGCGAAGCCAATGCAAACTGCTACACCAACATAATAGCACATTTTCACACCTCAGCTACTGCGAGCGCAGCCTAAGCGGCGAAAAAGCTGCCGGCCAGTATGCGGTTAGCCACTATGCTGCAGTGCACGCAGAAAGCGGCCCTTCGGCACCACCAAAGCCGGCCTACGACTGTAAATGGCAGCTTACAAGCAGCTAAGGTTCCAGACAATAAATCCAACCACAGATAAGTCACGGGGGATAATTCATACAAATACAATGCAATTTTGTTAGACTGAAACTGAACTGACATTTAAAGGAAGGAAAGGTTCATAACGATTAACGATCATGCCAAAACTCCAAAAGTAAGAGACTATATTTTCCACTATAATGTAAGAAGCCCAACTGCTGGATGTAGGGGTAAAAATGAACGTAAGACAGATTAAAAATCCACTAGAATAAGTATTTTCAACAATTAATTTAGCCATTTAGACTTCTGATATTAGTGTGACTTTACACAGTAAAGATTAATTTTCAGTAAAGCGTGGGAAAAATACTTATTTATTGCATTAAAAGACGAAAGCCACACGCGTCAAGTACGTTACTTTAATATTTAGGGAATTTATATAAAGAAGGCAGCGGTGACACCTTTAAATTGGCGCACAGGAGCGCGGAGACTTGCCCGCCCTGCTCCAGCCGGCGGCGCTCCGTAATCTGACACATTGTTGCGATGGAGCGCCGCTCAGACGCAGCAAATGCCCGGAGCCGCCGCGTCACCGTGGCCCTTTAAATGAACTCCGATGACAGGCAGCGGTAGTACCAGGTGTATATTTAACAATGACCTCCTCCAAGTTACATTTAACAAACGTATATACACGTATATGTGCATCTCTGCACCCAAGTGTCTTTCAACAAGTCACGGTAAAGGAAAAAATCTGCTCAAGTTTTAATTCTTTGTAATAATTTAAAGTACTAAGAAAGAACATAACGTAGACAAAAATATAACGGCAAAGATCGAGGAAAAAAAAACATTAGCTAAGTTTGACCGATCCGCACAAAAATGCACAGGTCACGACCTTAGCTTGAGCATCCCATCATGAAGGAATTTAACTCTTTGCAACAACGCCGACAGACCTGATCTCACATCCTAGTCATCAATCACACGTTAGTATCTACGTCTTCGCTCAATGCAAGTTGTGAACTTCATGGTTTAACCGCATATGCATCGCGAAAACTGAAACGTCCGCTGTCACGCAACGCTGATGCATGCAATAACATCCCGAAGATCATTTCAGGTAAGTTTCAAAGGCCTAACTAGCCCAAATTTGCAAAGATCAAAAGGTAAAAGAAAATAAACAGGCAAAAAAATGCAGCGCTCTACCATTTTGATCCAAGGTTTTCTCTTGCGAAGGAGTCCCTATTCCCCTTCTTCTGTATCGGACTTCTCCTCTCCATTAAAATGCTTAATGCTGTATTTTCACATTTCTTACGTCTCTTTTATTCTTCACATCAGTCCTTTTTTCGCCATGTTAGCGTTTAGAAAAAGACAAAAATGCAGAGACTGCCTTTGCAGAAGAAACTGGTGATTGGAGCTCTGGGATCATATGGGCGTTTTGTCTGAGTCTTTAAAGGGACAGGGACGCTATAGTTTACGAGCCTCTAAATCGGTGGAGCGCGTTTCATTGTATTTTACATTTTATGACAAATAATTGACATTACATTAGTCTTTTTGTCGTGCGATCGTAATGCACCTGGATGAACACGTTGTGATCAAGGAAAAAAGAATCTGAACAGCATCTAACAATCCGGTCGCTTTTACTCCGTTGGATGTGTTGCATATGCTGATTAAATGCCCTTGAAAATATCGTACCTTCAGCCGAATAGTATTTAAAAACACAGCTTAGAACATGTTTTATTGCTAAAGTTGTATTTTCCATGTTGCATCATTGCACACGTCTTACAGCGCCAGGAAAAAGATCAGCTAATTATGCTGTGTTAATTTAAGCAGTCTTTACTTGCAAACAGGGCGTCATTGTATTTTCCCAATAACATATTTGTAATTCTCCCAGGTTACATTGAACCTCACGAACATCTGTTTTATCAGTATTAAGATTATAGCCTGATGAGTGTCCTGCAATTAAACCCCAAATAGGATTGGAAAAACTTTCTTAGCCGCCCATGTTCAGATATTAGGGCTTTTTACTGTTCAAATCCTAATAGCCTTTGGCTTACTTTACTTAATAGTGGCAACACATTAATATACTGTCTATAAAATCCCTGCTGGCTGATCATAAACAACTGACCATGATTAATTACGGGTTTAATGATTTCATGCATGCGACCCACACAGTTACAGCATTCAACACCGTGGTTAAATGCCGTGTGTTTTAAATAAGGGCCGCTGTATAATTGTCTTCCCTGCCGTTCTCTAGCATAAAACATTGTGACCAGTCAATTTCTGTGATATTTAGTTCATTACCTTGTGTTTTCATCCAGCTTACCCTATACAGCACGACTTTATAATGAACGTATTTATTGAGCTGGGGTTTCAATGGCGCGATCCGTGTCCTTCCGCCTTCAGTGATGTGGGGCCTTTGCCCGAGCGTAAAATAATCACGGCATCCCTTTGGAGAGGCACAGTTAATCTGTACCTTAACCACTACACCACCTGCTTACCTTAATATAGCCTGGTATAAAAACGAAGAAGGGAATTTAAATCTTGCCTGAGGTGTGTAGACTATAATCCTGTAAAAATACAAATGGTCTAAGTCGCTGGGCTTCAGCTAAAACATGAACCGTGCAACGAGAATAGACTTTAAATAATCAGCACAACAGCAGTTTATGTAAATATTGCCAGACCATTGCTAAAAATTAAATTAGCTTGCATAATTATTAATAATTCAATTCTTTTGTTTCCCCCTTTGCCGTAGAAGAAGAGCGTTTGGGATAGTCATTAGAAACTCATACATTATTCTCTTTATTGCAACTTCATACGCATTAACCCAGAAAAAGAATATTGGTCCGTTTAATTAAATGGATTCAAATACATCTCTTCATAGTTCCCGTGTTACACGGTTTATTAGACGGAAGACAGGGGACTTCTTAAGTTGTTACAGTTGTTAAATACTGTATATATTTGCTGTTTTAACAAATTCCAGGCCATGTCTACGTGCGGCGAAAGAATCTGGCGTGTTTTCGGCATAATTTATTTTTAATACTAAAGTGCTTTGAAGAGAAGCTTCATTTCCTGAGAATGTAATTATACATGCTGTACATTTAACGCTTAGTAAGAGCCAATGGGATATAACTTAATAGAAACAAAGCACGTATTGCATTTATTTATAAGAACGTCTAAATTGAGGGGATCAAATGTAAGTGGCTCGTTTAAAGTCATGCTTAAACTGAATCGCTGAACTCGACAACCTGAGAAAACCCTTCGGACTTCATCGGGGGGCTGTGCAGCGACGGATATAGCTGGCGGCGACACATCCGCTCTGCTATGCCTATCTGGTTTAAGACAAATTAATACCGTAGCGATCGTCCCCAGCTGTACCCAAAACAAAAAGTTCAACGTGACCTCGGTCCACGACAGCCGCTCTGTCTCTTTTCCCTGCAGTACGGCTCGGGGAGAGCGGCCTGTGGCCAGAGGAGCGTCTTCACTGCTCCCGAGTCAATGGAGGATCGGGTTACGTTGCCAGCTCCAATATCAGCTCCTCTCGCTTGATTAGATCCATTGTAACAGTAGCACTGAATGCGGCGCTTTTTAGCAGGCCCGCTTTCCATACGCCTCATAATATGTAAAATACACATATAGAAGCTTTTAGCCAGTTATATTTTAAGTTACACCGGAAAACATTAAATGCAAGTACTTTTTGTCCGCTTGGTTTTTTGAGTGAGAGTTCGCAAGCGGCGTGCCCTGTGCTTTCCAGGCAGGATATGCTCCAGGCTAACCAAGCAGTCATGGATGAAAGACGGATGGATCAGATCCTCTGTATTGGCAGGTAACTGTGCTGTGCACTTCCGACAAAGTTAGAAAATTAACCTCTCGCTTCCCTGCCCCGTGAAAGACGCAGTACCTTGAATCACCTTCGCAACTCACATTTAGTAGGATCAAGCCAGCAATATTAAGTGAGAATGACTGTTACATCATTGCAGGTGCTAAATCAAAGAATTAAAAACCCTTGGAAAAGAGAAGAAATGTTTTTTGTTTTTTTTGTCCTAGGTGATATGTGGCCTCTTATAATACCACATCATGCTGGATGTCTGCATCAGGATCACTGGCTCACTGTACTCCCGTCCTGAAAACACAAAATTGCCCAAAGTATGTGATGATGATGATGTCTGTGTATGTGTATGGGGGGGGGACTTCTTAAACCTTGTGGGGACATTTTTGTAAAAATTCTGTGACTGCAATCAAAATAAAAATGCCAAAAGCGTTTTGTTTGGTTACCTGAGGTTAAGGTTATGGCTGGGTAGGGGTTAAGGTCATCATGTTGGAATTAGGGATTTCCCCATAGAATTGAATGGAGAGTCTCTACAAAGATATGAATATGAACGTGTGTGTGTGTGTGTGTGTGTGTGTGTGTGTCCAGCACTGGACAGCCATCCCACCCTGGGTGTCTCCCTGCCCTGTCGTGTGTCATGTGCTGCATCCTGCCTGGGATAGGCTCCAAACTCTCTGCTTTGTACTGGCTGAGCACTTGGAAGATGGATGCAGGGATAACTGGATTGCTGTATGTGGCCCCAATGCATTTACCTTTGTTTTCATAATCTTTATTTTTAGATGCTAACTTCACTATTTTGTTTTACTGCCTTGCTTTTGACTTTTGCTGTGTTTTACCTGAAGTCTCTCTTCGATGTATTTTAGTAGTTATTTTTCCACCCGTGGATTAATCTCTTGTGTTATTTTTAGTGCAGTTAACAGAATTATACGGCAATGTATGTAAAGTCCTTGGGTCTGTGTTCCTAAAACACACACCACTTAATTTGTAGGTCAGTTTTTCCCAAATGTTTGAGGGAGGCTGGAGCCACAGTCGGGTTATATAATGCATTGGACTCTAATGGCGAGCTGCCATCATAGATAACAGCCGGGACAATGCACAGAGAATCTCCCATGACTTTTATGTAACAGTGGGAACAAAGTCTTTGACTGCTGTTCTTTTGATTTGACATAGCTGGCAATGAAAAAAGTGCTCAATGAGAAAGTCTAAGGATGGGCTAATTGAATTTGGTTTCCATTGTCAGCACTAATTGAATAAAAAAGACTGCAAATGTATTGTGCCATTGTTAAACATTCTTCTTGAATATGTCTGTTCCGTTCTTACCCGGGATTTACTGTATATATTTGACATAATTTGAAGCAACTACACAAATTAGCTGTTGATAGGAACAGATAAAAATCCACATGGTAGATATGTGTAACCGAAAATGAATGAATTATAGCACAACCCTTATTATATGGGAGATAATACAATTAAATTAAAATATAAGGATTCACTATTTTATAGACATCTCAACCAAATTATGTGGACCTTAGTGAATGTTTAGTTAAGGAAGTGGCTTTTTTGATGTCTTAAATTCAGTTCAATTTATTTCTACGTAGCACCTTACACAACAGAATCTCCCCGAAGTGCTTTACAGGGGTGTGTTAAATCAGGCAATTAAATAATTTTACATTAACATTACACATGAATGAAACTCAAAATTTAAGCACATTATATGCTAACTGATTGCTGGAATTTTCATCCATCCATCCATCCATTCATCCATCCATCCATCTTCTATACCTGCTTGTCAGATTCCGGGTCGCGGGGGTCAAGAGCCAAACTGTGAGGCTGCAAACACATGGCAGGGATCAACCCAGGATCAGACTGCTGGCGATTTGTCTTCAGAAAATGTTATTGTCAATAAAATGTAACCCAAGCAGCCTCAGTTTACACTGCAGGCCCAGGCACGCATCTCCAGCGCCAAGCTAACATTAGTGTCTTCTTGTGATATTTTCTACATTCACTCTTAGTGTCAGTGTCGATGGTAAATTGGGCATGCAAAGAGACGTAGAAATGAGGTCTCTTCAGTTGGTTGATTTAAATGTTATTTTTTATTTCATGGGGGGGGGGGTATTCCATACTGAACAAGGGCAATGTTTCACAACAATCAGTATTTGACAGATTTGCATAATATTGCATTGATTGTCATTGTTGTTATCAATAATAATATTATGTGAAACTGCTTGTCCTGTTCAGGCTTGCGGGGGGTCTGGAGCCTATCCTGGGGGGGCTACAGGTGCAAGGCAGGGCACAACTCAGGATGGGGCACCAACCCATTACAGGATGATAATAATAATAATAATAATAAATTACAGGGGTTCATAGAAAATGTCTTTTAGTGAGCAAAAGAGCCCCAAAAAAAGATCATTATTACAGTCAACACTTCTTGAATGCTAATGTTTAAATGGGACCTTGCGGTATTGTTTTAACCATCATTTGACCCAGAGGCACCAAATCCAATGATGCCTGTACTTCCAAAACATGCTGAACGCTCCCCCTAGTGGATCATTTTCTTATTGCGCTCACATGCACTACAACTGCTTTCTTGTGACATTTTGCACATCTGTTACACATTTTTTAATTTTAAAATTGCCTGATGCTTATATGTTCAACTTTTCAAAGCTCTATAAGAACCGAGGATTCTCTGTTTAAGAATATAGAGATAGTATGAATGCATATATACTCTTAGAAATGACAGCAGCAATATACAAGTGAAGGCAACATTTTGTTTCATAGATCAAGACTTTTTAAGGCAATCTGTAGCCAAAGATCTACAAGGTATAAAAGACTGCAAACTTCAGGTGATAGAATAATTAAAGCTCAGAAAAAATGCCTTTAAATTTTCTTCCAAAATGAAGCAATTAATAACTTTAATCAATAATTATGTAAAACTCACCCCCTGTGACTGGGTTAAGTGGTCAGCAGATGGACTAAAACAGTAGTAGCTTTATTTAATTAAAGGTCAAATGAAAAACTAAATAAGTATACATCTTTTGTGTAATTAGGCACCTGATCAATTAGTTTTGTTGTTCGATATTTATGAACATTCATTTATTCATAAGCACTACAGTCCAGGACAGGATCTCCCCAGGCAGCACGTAGTAGGAGACTGGGGTGCAGCCTCGACAGCCCTCCAGTGCATCACAGATGAGAAATACCAGTTAGCCTAATCATGCAAGGATGTGTGACAGAGAGGACACACAAACTCCATACACAGAAAGAAGGTGGGATTCAAACCCACAACCCTTTGAGCAATAGTGTTATATACTGAGTGCCTATGCCCCCCACAGGGTAATAGTTTTCATCGAGACACAATTACACCTTTGCCAATGGTCAGATTTATGCAACTTTAATCATGCTATGTAATTAATAACTTAACCAGTTCAATCAAAGCTAATTATTTAGGATCTGAAAATAAATAACATACAGTAAAGTGATTTGCCAGGATTGTAGTAGGAAACAACTAAAAACAATTAAGATCATCATAGTTATATTAAGTATAATGTCATACTCAACTGGGAAGCAAATTAAGCCAAAAAGCATTCAATCCATTTTGAAATTTTAGCATTTTTACAAAATTAGCATACAGGAGAGTTATTTGCGACCAAGCATTGCAATACTTAATTTCACCATTAAGGTTTATGCTTTGTTTATGCTTAATAATTACCCTTCACAGTGGAGAGACCAGCTCTGCAGGGAAAAAAAACACGGCAGCCATTCCTGGAGAATCACTCGAAAACATTATGGGCATGAACTTACTAATTGCTTTGTCAGGATAAAGATAGTCTTGTTCTTAAAAGTACAGTACTCATAATCCAAGGTGCGCTTGTCATTTCATTCTTCTTGTGATAATTCGTCATCATCTGGTGTAGTCCTTCACAACAGGGGTGTCCCGCTTGTCATTTTCCCTCAGACAAACTCAGGATCAGCTGTTTGGGTATATTTTATTACACTCCGGCACCTCTTAAGCACACCCCATATGTCCTTAGAACACATCTATGCCTTCCCAACCTGTAGCAAATAAAAAAAACACTCAAACTTCACATCCCACTTATCTTACATATCATTAGTATTAAGATCATTTAAAATTTTATTTCTGCAGTTTGTGGTTACCACCAGTTTTGTTTGGATAAGGATTCATGCTTTTATTTTCAGACTTTTTTTTGTTGCTGAAAGCACAGTATATAAGAGCAGCATATTTCAATATGATACACCCTCATCAAAGGTGAACAGCCACTCCAGCATCCCCTACAAATCTCACATATATACCTGAGGATTAAGACACTCATATCATGCATGTATGAATGTCTAACACACTACCTTTATATCTCTCATTTTTATTTATACAGTCTCAATATGGTGGTAGTCATAACACAAAAAAATATTGGGTACAATACTTAAAACAATTTTGAAATATAATAGTTTGTAATGTTTTGTAGTCAAACTGTCAGGCGTGTATTTAACAAAAAAAAACATGTTTGTGGAATTTTCTAACTACTGCAGTGCATGATGGGCATGATATTTGGAGGCTGCATACATTTCATCATCTGGAACTGCTGCAACTGGCGTAGGCAGGCCCTAGGTGTGAAATTGGAAGGGGGGGGCAGGCTCCATTTTTACCCCAGGGCCCAGTGTACAGTTCTGCCACTGACTCTAATATGAAAATATCAAGTCAATCTCATTGTTGCTCTTCGATTACTAGAGTTCCAAAGCCGTCATTACATTAGTCAGGGATTGCTGCCCAGTAATTTTTGTGTGGTATGTTAGTAATATATGGAGTAAAATGCAGTGCATCACATCCCACAGGCTTCTCCCTATGAGTAAAAACATTATCACAGAAGTTGACTTAGCCCCTGGTCTTGTCATTAGCTAGAAACTCCCCTTGGTATAACTTTGGTTTGAGGGGGGGAGTTGAGGTCTCCATTCATTTAGGGGGGGGGGGGGGAACCACATCCTGCTGTCT
>JAODJW010000081.1:14289322-14300082 GCA_026777045.1 Hyperopisus bebe | reverse complement strand
TCTTTGTAAATCTTGGGTCAGACATTTAGGATAAAATGGCTTTTTGCTTTAAAAAGGTTGCTGACCTCTGATCTATATATTGTTGTATGAGTAATATGTAATACTTGGCAGGTCAACATGCCAATCTGTTGTTGGGCTTGAGTTTTTCTCAAGTGATGAAGGGTTTCTGATGACCTTTGGACAATTTTTGTTGTTTATTTTGGGTAATTGATTTCCAATAATAAATGCATACATTTGTGTAAAGCAATCATGCCTTGCCAACTCTAATATTGATAAGAAAATTAACACCTGAAAAAAAATCCCTTAATGGTAATGGTATTTTTTTTACGCATTTATATGGGAACATGTATGTGCAATACATTTACACAATTAAAGTAATACATTACTGCAGACTAATGGGTGATCATTCAAGAAAATTCTGTTTTGAAACATACAGTATTATTCCATCCATCTGTCATGGTTATAATATACAGTATCTCAGAATCATGTTGACCAACTTATTACTTATTTGCCCTTCAGGCGTTGAACTTTGAACATGAGCTAAAGGTCCAGAATAAGCAAAGAAAAGAAACAAAGGGTCCAAAGGAACAGTCTGTTACCCTGTTTAACTCGCTCCGATTTGTTCTATTGCTCCTTATTCTCTTTACCTCACTGTATCAACTCACAAATTCTTGCGTTGGTTGTTTTTCTTATATTTGATATCCTGGCCCCTGGATGGTGGTGCACAACAGCATCTGTGGAACAGAACAATAAGAAATAAACATTCACAAAAGACAGCAGGAAATATAACAATATCCATGATTTTTATATTAAATCATAAGCCAGCAGTCAGGCTGTGATAAAAGTTTGTAAACACAATTCAAGAGCCAGAAAATGCCATTTTAACGTGGGAAAAAGTTTTTACTGCCTTTGGGAGATTTTTAAAGTTAGTCAGCCTCTATATCAGGAGTAGTTTTTTTTTTTGTTTTTTTTTTCTTGAAGTGGGATTGTTAGGGCTGGGCGATATGTCAAAACATTTTACCATGATAATTTTTCCATACAAAACGATATTGATAATTATGGCGATATAATTCAAATTATTTTTTATTTATTTCTTTCAGTGCTCTATTTTTGCTCAAAATTCCCTTAGAATTGCCCTTAAACAGATTCAGAAGATGAGAAGGGTGACAAATTGAGTCTCCAGATGGAAGCTTTGGATGGAGTACTGGACGGTGCCCCAAAGCGGCCAGATACTCTGAACTGGTGTTTGGTGCATAAGCATAGAGCCCATCTCCAGACACTGCATTTCACTGAAATATTTTTTCTAAAAAATTCTCAAGTTCATGAGAATAACAAATATTTTAATATAAGCTTAATGGTTTATCCTGTTAAGGAGTCTGATGTCAATGGGGAAGAAGGAGTTGTTAAGTTGGGAGGTTCTAGATTTCAAACTTCTGTATCTCCGTCCTGAGGACAGAAGTGTGAACAGTCCATGTTGTAGGTGTGTGGGGTCTTTGAGGCTGCCTCCATCCTCAAAGACCCCACACACCCCAGACAATGTCTATTGTATATGTTTTCCAGGCAGCCAGGTTTTAAGTCTCTACAATGACATGCTGTTAAAAATGCTGTTTTTTTTTTTTTAAACCTAAACAGTTCAGCAAAGGCCACTAAAGAATACAAGCAGCATAAACAGTGTAGCATCTGGGACACGTGCATGATGGATCACACCTCCGTCTGGGGGAAAACACACAGCTATAAAGTGAATTGGTACAGGGTGGTTAATTATTTACTTTAGATCATTAGAGAAGCATAGTGGGATGTAGGATGGAATCCAGAGCCAATTTATGAGCTGCGGAATAACTGTCCTAGATTTCTAAATGAGCAAAGACAGGCTAGGAATGAAGTAATTTATTCAGGACCATCAAAATTACACTTCATGTTTTGGCACCTGTGTGGTGGAATGAACTTCCTCTAGATATCTGAACAGCTGAGTCATTGGTTGTCTTCAAATGAATGACTAAAGCCCTACCTGTCTTAGAAGTACTTGGATTAGCACTTCCAGGATTATATTCTTATTTAAAAAATGAGTTTTCCTATTGAACCAGTATCTGAATGTATTCAATGATGGAGACTTCTAAACACTTATGTAAGTTGCTCTGGCTAAGGGCTTCTGCTAAATGCCGTAAATGTAAATGTCTTCAGCTTTTTAAAGGTGGCTAGGAACAGAACCAAGCCAATGTAAGGGTTAAGTGTTCACATCTCAATTCATATTTATTCTTGTTAGTGGCGTTTAATTATTTAGAAGAGACAGATAACACAGTGACATTGATGCTTAACTTTGGAAAGCTGGGGGAAGAGGGACAATCATTAAAGATACATCGCTTTCACAGTACATTGGCTGCCTGGCCACAGAATTTATTAAACCCCCTGCAGTCTCACAGTTTAAAATTTATTCGGTTCATTCAGCTTACTTTGATCAAAGTTGCCAAAACCTCTTTCGGCAGCAGAAAATCTGTAAACATTGCCATAGCATGTAATCAGACATGTTGGAGTGTGTCCCATTCCGTAGCTGGCATCCCTTTAAGGGCGCCTCCCTGCTGAAGGGCTGGCCCTGGATGCTCTGGTGCCCTAGGCAAGATTCATCCCACCCCCAGAGCACCATACAACGGAATTGACAAAATTAGTTTTCTTAAAAACATCAATATCACAGGGTGTTGGCTGTTAACTAGCTAGCTAGCATATTTCACAAGATAAATAGAGCAAATAACTGTAATGTAACTGAATGATGTAATATAACTGTGGAATGCAACCCAGAGATATTTCTTCTGATTTTTTTCCACTCTCTCTTTCACACCCCCTAATTAAATGGCTCCCTAGGCGATCGCCTATGTGGCGGCCTGTGCTTCCTAGGACAGGCTCCAGAGCCACTGCGACCCCGTACTGGATAGGTGGCTACAAAGTACATGGATAGATAGAAAGTCATAATCTGCTCCTGTACTCAGAGTTTTTTCTTTTCATATTCACAATTGCAGGTTTTTCGTATATCGGGTGTTAACACATAGATAAAGTTATTCTAGAAGTCGTCTTGCACACAGCCTTGTGCTAAAGAAAAATGAGATATAAAAAACTCTATAGGAAGGAGATCGTTAAAGCCAGTCCAGAGCAAAAGCATCAAAGCAGCGATTGGCTGAGGATACAGGGTCTGCGGCGATGCTGCTGTAGGCCTGAGCAGAGTGTCGGGCTTAATCCAAAATCTCCTTAGCTGTGAAAGTGGGTGACATGAAAACTAAAGACTGTGGGTGTTACTTTCAACCAAGATAAGACCTCGCTTACCTAAGGCTGGAGGAACTTAGGATCAGGTCATTAATAAGCTCAGACCCACTGCTCACCGCCGCAGCACTTAGAGAAAGCTGTAAGCAGTAAGTACACCAGCATCACCCCTAACAGCACCAGTGGAGATGATGCTTCCTCGAATGATTTGTTTTATCGCAGTTTAAACACTTTCAACAATAGTGATACTGATACAACAGAGTTGGTACGAAAGACTAAACACCTTTGAATTTGCGTAGCTGCCTCTGCTGGTGTTTCTGAGAACTAAATTGAGGTTGTGTCATTACACAGCATTGAGCTTAAGATTGTTTGAATGTTCTAATGCAGTGTATTAAATATGTCAGTCATCTGCATAACCTCTTAAATCCTCACCATGGCCGTGGTTGTATTAACTTGAATCCTAATACAAAAAACATGATGGTGACTATGAGGATTACACCAACTCAAAGTACTCCAATTTACCATAAAACAATACATGTGACTTGTGACCATTGTGGCGCAACATCTCCTGTCTGAGATCGGTCAGGACCAGGAAGTCCAACACCGGCACCTTCTCTGCATGCATTCTGGCACCCACAGCGTCAGTGAGCGAGCGTGGACATCAAAAGTGACAGGCCAATAAAAAAGCTCGGGGCGAGTGGGCTGGCGGCACAAAGCCAAGCCACACAGTTTGCTGTACAATTTCACTCCCCCTCAATGTGTAATAAATCTGCGGAGGAGGGGCCTCTTTACCATGGTCACTCCACCTTCCATTCCTATAGGCCAGCCTCAGCTGCTCCCATTGCGCTCAAGAGAAGGCAATGAAATCAATGGTATGGGTGCTGACCTGTGTAGGTTATTTGGGTGATTCTTGATGGATTGCGATTGGGTGGGGGTGTGGAGGGCAGGGGTTTCCAGGAAATGTCCAGAACAACACACTCAAACCAGAGAAATTTAATGACTAATAAATCAGAGCAAAAAATTTGTAAGAATGAACCGTGCTGAACATGGCATTTTACAAAAAAAAATTAAGTTTAGTAAGTGGCTAATTTACAATGCAAGTAATTCAAATTCCGGTATAAATAACTCAGGAAGTCTTCAGCTGAGGAACAGTTTTGCATATTTTTCCTAGTTCTAAGCAATTTACCTGCCTCCCAAAGGTCAACTTACTGTGCAAGTCAGTAGCTTATACATCAGCCTAGCAAATGGTTGACTGAAATCATTACCGCACACAACCTTTCAGCTCCAGTGAGTGTGGACTTCTTCATATGGGTGTTTGACTCATCCCTGCCGTTTCTTCAAGTGAACCACTCATCATCAATTAAAATCGGTGTCCCCTACCAGAATCAGAAGAGAATGTTCTTGCTAGTCAATTTGCGTCCATCATCCCCAAGGTACCGCACATTTAATAAGCAGAAAAGAAGCATTTTGCATTAAGCAACATGAATGTTTTACAGATAGTATGAATACGGAAACAGGCAGTCTGGCAAAACACCAACCTTGTATTTAGATGTGATAGAAAAAAAGAGGTTTATATGTTTTCATTCCAGCATCATTACTTTGCTGATTAGTAGGGTGATGTGCCGCTATGCTTGAGTTAGATGGATCAGTCCATTTGAGACACAAAAGTAATGTTTGAGAAATATATATGTAGAGTTAGTCTGTATATACTGTTCACATCCACGCGAATACATCTCACATCTTCCTCATTTCACAGCACCCATCAAACAGCCTGTTTACCTCCCCAGAAAAGGTTCTGGAGCATTCCATCCACCACCACCAAACTCTATTAAGGAATTATTGAAGCAACAAGTAATGAATAACACAAGTGAAATACCGATCTCATGTTTGTTCCTCATTATTGAATCAACATCTATTATCTCAAGTAGCAACTATGCTTATTCATGATTTGTACTTCAGTAGTAGCTAAGTTATTACTAAGTATCAGTGTCCCATCAAGTCAAGTATTACCTTACTTCATTAATAATTTTTTTTCTTTATATATTCTCCCCACATTAAAAAAAGAAAGGAAAAAAATTCTAAGGCTCTTCAGCCTGCCAACGGAGTTGATTCCATACTACTGAAAATTACTGGCAATTTAGTCCAGAGTGGCTTTTAAATCTGACTATTTAAATATCTGGGTATCACATCTCCACATCACGAAAGGTGAGATGGTGGGATGTGACGTTTTGAAGACACAGCAGCGGGGTTCTGAACCTCTGGAGGTCAGACCATGGTATAACATTCCTGCGCAATTTGCTGCTGTGCGACGCTGGGAAAGGGGGCCAAAAGAGGCTTACAATCTGACGAGGAGCTGCGTTAAAGTTTAACGGACAATTCTTAGGAGCCTTAGGTAACATGCAACAATAGAGTGCATTTAGAAATACATGATCCATATCACAGGCCCCTGGAGGAGATTAACACCATGTCCGGCAGCTTACCTTTAGTGATGGTGGTCAAATTCAGAGGACGGGCTCTGCACTCCTGGGGGAGAATGTTAAATATTAGGGATAACACTTGACATATGATGCCCATCTGCAAAGTAAATCCCCTGAGAGGCCCAGCTGCCATTTCCATGGTAACGGCCCAGCAGTGTCCCGCTCCGGTGCAGAGCGCTGGCACAGATACCGTATCACAGCATTTGCATGCGTTTCTGGTGCCTTGGTGCTTGTCTAAGCTGAGCGATGCTTAAAAGCCCATTAAACGCCTGCGGCAGGCAGTTACCCATTTGTTGCGTGCAAATTTGTTCGGGGGTAATCTGTTAAGAAGCAGGGAAGGCTGTATTCTGGCCAAGCAATGCTTCACTAAGATTTATTGTCTTCGGGGGCTTAACTTTTTACTCTACCTTATAAAATGGAGGGAAAATTGTTTTGCCTTCAACTACAACCAATAATTACCTGAACTGTTTGGCCACCAGTATGTTTAATTAATCTTCCAATTAGTGTAATATTACAATTATTATTATACATATTTTTCCTCATCATTAGGATGTTAATTTCCTGTATAGTAAAAGTCTTGTATTATGCCGTTCTCTTTAATGAGAAACAGTTGTACAGCTATCAGCAGTTACACACTAATATGACATCAGAGGCTGGAACAGAAACCTGCTCACTCAGGCTTCTTTCCATTGAGACAGGTCCCCCAATCAATGGGTCTCTACAAACATGCAAGCCAAGCAAAATTTCACCTGCCTAATTTCTAAAATGTTGTTTCCCAGGGAAACAAGCGTGACTGTTTTGCAAAATTGTCCGTAGATGTGTGTGTGTGTGTGTGTGTGTATGTATGAATGGTGTGTGTATAATTCCCTGCCTTGTGCCTGTAGCTTCCAAGATAGACTCCGGGTCCCCATGACCCTGCATAGACCATGACGGTATAGAAAATGATGATTGTTTTTTGACTGCTGATCCTAATCAATGAACATTAGCATTCAAACAGTCCTGCCAGACAATTAAAGCACAACTTGGCATCCAGTGAATGCAGATGATTGTTGAAGTTAATATTTTGTGTTTCATCCATATCCTTTTGAATTTAACCTTTATCAAGCTTTTAAAAGTATAGTATGAAGCAACTGCAATACAAATAAGCTGAAATTCAATAACCGATGAAAAAAAAAAGTAGTGGATGCTGGGTTAATCTCTACTTGCAAATTGGGTTTAAATTTAAAGCCTCCTACTTCCCACAAGCCCTGAGCTCTCAGGTATCTCCGTGTCAGCTAACGGCACATTGAGTCCCAGTCAGCTCTGCACCACCAGCTCCCCCATTTTAAACTCCAGTGAACTTTGATTGCAGTCACAACCCTTGCTTGTCTGATCCCCTGGGAAAGCCATTAAACATCAGGACACACACACACACACACTTCTGTACTCTTTTCCCTGTAGATGCTAAACTTTGACGAGAAGAATCACTTTAAGCTGCGTCTGAATAATGTATGCTATACTGGTACCAAAGGACAATGTTAGAAACCAGAAAAGGTGGAGAAACTACATATTTTTACTTCATTTCAGTATTCTAGTACCTCTATTTAAGCATATAAAATTAAGTATTAAGTGAAGGACTTCCCACTGAAATTACCAGCTTTACTTTTTGCTGTATTTAACAGTCACATGGGATACTTTTATTTATCTATCTATTTATTTATTTATTTTTGCTGAATTAGAGATTACATCACACCCTCCTGAAAGCAGATCTAACAGATTTTCTCTAGAAGTATCAGAAGTTATAAGTTCCAAACACACTTCTAAACTATTCACATGGAGTAGCAGAGATTCATGTTTATGGTGTCACTCCACCTCTTGATTAATATGAATAATGGTGCCCCGGTATGATAAGGCTCATCTATAAGGATGGATGGTCCACTTTGCACTACAGGACTTTCCTATCAGACAAAGCAGGAGCAGAATACTAATGCTGAAAGCCTTCAGACAAACCCCAACCTAACCCACAGTCATTCAGATGTTGGCAATTCTGATGCCCCCTCAGGACAACTTGTTACCCCCCCACCTCCAACTTTAAAAAAAGCAATGTTTCTAAGGCATACAGTGTAGAGAAAAAAAATACTGTTCAGCAGAAACCTCTCAAAAGGCACAATTAGGATGTGAAAGAAACCAAAGAGACACAGGTGTGAGTAAAATGACACCTCAGTGAGTACAAGCTGGTTTACTGCCATCAAATTGCCTCATTAATTTTCATGGTAATAAATCTGATGAAAGAATGCTTTCATATCAGGTCTGTATATGTTCGGAGTGATAGAGGAAATCTGGTCACTCTGACATTTACATTAAATTACATAACTTACCAGAATCTTGTATAACTAAAATCGTTTAACGGATCATATTTGCAATGGTGTAGTTTTTCATATATTATATATTAAAATCAGCTCTTACAGGCCAAATATAAAGATAAATCTTATGAGTAATTCTAGCCATTAATTTTTCATGAGACTACAGTATAGTACATGTATATATCTCAGTTACTTTCCATGACCACATACACCAACAGCCCTGATCAGAATAATTTGTTAAAAGATGAATGCATTCATGCATAACAGATTGGTTATTTTATTAAAGGTAAACTGATAAATCACAGCCCTCCAGAAACGGCCTAGATACTCAGAGGTGGACCAAACACTCACAGTAACAGCACATCATAATTACACTTACCTGACACTTTTATCCAAAGAGACTTAATGTTCTGGGGGGATTACAATTTTTAATACATGCTCATTGGGATTGGAACCCATAATATTCAGGTTGTTAATATAATGCTCTACTTTTTTAGCTACAAGAGCTGACCAATTCAATGTAGGAGACTCCACGTAATTTATGTAATGATTCACTTGAAGTTAAGTAACTATGTAAGGTTTTACTGCCTTAACTTCCAAACTAGCATTAAGAACTCACCTCAGCCAGTCCTGATCATCTCCTTAACCCTACATCCACAGGACATGACCTTTTCACAGGTGACAGGCCGCACATAATCTCATTACCTGAACGTCAATCAGGTGTGATTCCTTTGTTGCAGTGTCCAGTTAAACCAGGATCTGAGGGAACTTAACCTTTTACTTATAAGAACCCTCCAAACTCGAATTACAGTAATGATCCAAGCAAGTTCTAATATGATCTGTCATAACTAAGACATAGGAGCTTTGGTTGGCCTTGTAACATCCTGTCCATCATGTCTGCCCGATCCTCCTGTCTCGTCCTTAACGTGACCCTGATGAGCGACGCTTGTTGCTTGTTGTCTCTCATTAGTCTTTGTATTTAAGTTCCTGTTTGTCTCATCAGCCCCAGTCTGGTCATTACTGTTTACCACCTTGTTGTCTGTGTCCTTACCTGTACCAGTCATCCCAATTTTGTTCCCAAGTGGTCCTGTTTGTTTTCTTTTACCTGTTTAGTTTTAATTTAATAATGCCCTTTTTGTTCTCATTACGCCGGCCTTTGAGTCCGTTAGTTTTTCCATTAACAACAGGATTAAATATTATGAAAGGTGAATAGTTTAGTTGTTAATTTACTGTGAAAAATCTACAGTTTCTACACATCTTATCACACATTGTGTATTTCTTTAAACATAATTTGATAACTTAAAGTGAAAATAGAGAATCAAATTAAGCAGTACCTAACTGATTTCCATATTCATTACATACATACATACTGTACCTGAAAACTAAACTAATTCATAATTTTATTAATGCTGTATTTTTCTCCCCACATATAATTTAAACGAAAATTTGAAATATAGTGTAACAATGGCTGTAAAATGAGGTCTCCCTGCTCTCCAATGGTCATTCAGGATGCCATCTGTTGACCAGTGGCTCTGCGTGTCCGGAAGGTTCCGCTCTTCAAGGTTCAGGGCTTATTCTTCCTGGAACAAACAATCACCTGGTTTTGCCTCTCTGCTGGTCTGTTAAACCCCGTAGAAAAAAACCAGCTGTGCTTGCACACAGCACTCAGAAACGGAACGACAGGCGTGAAATTGGGAGGGGCTCCAGAATGCTCCCTTTCCAGCCGTAACACCGGCGCAGGATGATAGGTCATTGTCGTGGATAAAGTGCCTGTGCTCCTGGCAAACGGACCATCGATGGAACAGGGAAACGCAATTGAAGACAAATATTTGGTTTGAAGGAAAATAGAAAGGAAAGATCACTTCAAAGCTTTTTTTTTTGTTGTGTGCGATCAACGGCATTGATTTAAATATGGGGGGGCCACAACTGAACAATTTAAATGTAATGATCTATTTTTTTTGGGGGGGGGGGTTCAAATAAAGCCAAATTAAACATTGGCAAGGTACTCAGGGTTCCCTTGTCTTCTCATTTCCTAAAGGCCAGAAACAGGTAGCTGACAAATAGCACCAATAACAAAATATGGACACTTCACATATACAACAGGATTTTATTGCAAAATATCTATCCATAAGTTAAATAATTAAAAAGAAATATCTTCTTTTTTCCAAGATGATAAGTTAAAAGGTAACACAGTGGTGGTACTAGCTAACGCTGAATGTAGAAAAGTCAATAGATGCGCCATCATTCATCCCAAGAAGTGATTAATCATGAGAGTAAAATGATTCATTTTGCTGATAAAGTTGGCAGGATGACAGCATCTTCCAAAATATAAGCAATCACTATCCTTTAGCACTCTGAGTTTTCTGTATTTCACAAATAATATTATGGTTAGGGGATTACGCCTGTGTTCTCTCAGGTGGGTGACAATTCCTGCATTATTCTTTCTTTTTTTCTAATAAGAAAACAAAGTCATTACTGTATAATTATTCAAAACACTTTGGAAAATATTGATATATATTTTTCATTTGATATTTTTCCAGAAGAAAAAGAAAGAACACATTATAGAAACATAAACGCCAACTGAAAACAGAAAATTGCCTCACATATTCCTCAGTAGTGACTGGTGTGTGAGTGTGCCCTGCGATGGGCTGGCCCCCCGTCCAGGGTTGTTCCCTGCCTCGTGCCCATTGCT
>JAODJW010000081.1:14252816-14267442 GCA_026777045.1 Hyperopisus bebe | reverse complement strand
GTCATTGTGAACACGTGATGTAAAATAAATTTTGGTTGACTGGCTTATCTGACTGTTTTGTTTTGCTTAAAGCGCCTCAAAGTCCGGTGCGCCTTGTATGTGGAAAAAGTTTGAAAATAGACCACTGATTGACGGTGCGCCTTATAATGCAGTACGCGTTATAGTGCGGAAAATACGGCACAAACAAAAAACTCACAGTCATGACTTAATTTAATGAAATTCAATTGAAATTCAATTCAAAATAACTTTATTTGTCCCCGACGGGCACACAGGGCAGTTGAACCATGACACAATGATGTAAAGTGCAACAGTATTTAGAAGATGACAGGATTAATTACAGGAATAATGTGGGTCCAGATTTGTGAGGCTATACCAGTTGAGAGCCACTGCTTTAAAAAATGGACTGTAGGATTAGATGGCAGGATAGATAGATAGATAGATAGATAGATAGATAGACAGACATGCAGACAGACATGCAGACAGACAGGCAGGCAGACAAACAGGCAGACAGCCTCCTTGATAAACATGGGCCTCTCCTTAAGCGAGCAAAAGATAGCAGTTGAAGCAGCCCGTCTCCTATGGATGTGGTGACCAGTCTGCCCCAAGGGTCAGCAGAGCTGTAGGCTGCACATGACCATGTTTTAATCTGACTATTAGACTCTGATAATCATACCATGCGCTTACATAAAAACCGAGTGCAGGGCACTTTAAAAGCCACAAACATGGGACCACTTAACCTCAGACTGACTACTTAGGCCAAGTCACACACTGTTACCCCTGATAACAGTTATTTTAATTTTACTGTCAAATGAAAATGCAAACACATTATGTTACTTTGGGTCACTGGGTTTCTGCTGCAATTTTGGGGACACGGAAAAAAAAGAGAATGTCTAAGAAAACTGAAAAAAAAACAACCCAAAGAAAACCATTCACAGTACAAAAGCATGAAAAACAACAAGTGTGGTTTGTTCAATTTTGAGCAGGACAGCAAAAATGCCCTCTGCCTCTATCACTCACTCACCGGAAGATGCACAGTATGATGAGAGCTGCCGTCAGTGAGATGAGAGAAACGCTGTGGCCAATAGTGTAGCCAATCTTCACTGACCAAAAGAAATTCCCCTGTGGGAGACACAAAAATAATCATGTCAGACGTTACATGTCTCCATACAATAGACAACAACAGCTTTCGATACTGGTCTGGTTCCTGAGTTGGACAAACATTTGGATGCAAATTATTATTCCAGAGCCAAAAGCCCAGGGGCCTAAGCATCTTCTAACACGTTATGTGGAAACTGAAGCCAGCTTATTCAGATGGAGCCCATAGCTCAATGCTGTTTCCATGAGAAGACTAGGATAAAAAGTGTTATGAAATGGAAACTTGAGAAAAACTGGTAACTTCATGTCTGTAGTTTTCACAGCCGAGGTGACTGGAACGATAACGTCACTTCTTTATCTGCCAGTGAAATGCATTAAGAAGTGACACTGGCTGTTGAGTTGTATCACAAATTCATCAAGGTCATCGTCTTGTATTCTTCCAGAATGAGTAAATTCTTTGTGTAAGATCTACTGCCTGCTAGTGCATCTGAGGACTAGAATCAGACACATGGCCATAAAGTCCGGTAGCAGTCACTCCTACTTGTACCTAAATGCCTATAACCAAAGTTCAAAATCCTTTCATGCTCATTGGCAATGTCAGTTAGAATGACCTTCCTCTGCTGACCTTTGTTAACGGAACATTTTTCTGACCACTGATCACCATACATGTTCTTACATCGATCAGTACATACTGTAATGATCGCAGGCAGCCCAGGGGACAAGACAGGGGAACACCAAGCACATTTGGTCCCCACCATGTAATATAAACATAATCCACAACCACAGCAGTTAAAAGACAGCAGTTCACCTATCTGGAGGTTTCATTCTCCAGTTTTTTTCCTTTCGATTCAGGCCAGGCCCACATGGTTTTTAAGTGTCCCCATCCACCCATTGCTGTCCTTCAGCACTGAACTGATCCAGCTTCTCAAACCGTTAAAAATCTCCACCACTCAACACGGCACACCTTCAGTCATTACAGCCACTGAATATGAATTTAAAACAGATATTTCTTGATGAAAACACAGCCTTCTTTCAAAACACCACCCGGCTGCCTGGCTCACCGAGGTGAGAAAAGGATACACGCTTCCTACGGGGAAAATATTGTGTAGAAAATAGATTGGTTCTGGTCCACACTTGGAGTTACCTTTACTTTGGTATGGTAAATACAGACTGTGTAGTGTACAGGGCATGAAAAACTACAATCCAGATAGTTTTCCAATATGAATTTTTAAATCTACATCAACCATCCCAACCTAATCTGTTAATCCTGTCCTATTCCATGTAACTATACCTTTTTTGGTCTCTGAAAGGTTTTTGTGTTAAATCTCTTCCCATGCTCCGGCCCCCCAACAAACGCCCTATTTCGTGTCCCATCCCCATGTCACATGATCTTTTTCATTGCTCTGACAGTAAGTGGTTCCCACACCATAAATCTGCAGCACGCCATACTTACTGCATCGTCTTCTACGGAGCCGTTCAGGTTGTACCCACAATTCACAGCATACGTCATTGGGTGCATCTCTGTCCAGCCGTCCGCCGTGCATGTTTTCGAGAGATTGCCTGTAGGAGGGGGTCATCAGTTCTCAAAAGACACAGTGGAGTTTGGGAAGCACATCATGGAGACTCCAGGCCCATGACTCAATATTCTGATACCTGTGCAAGGTATCAGAACCATTTAATGAGTCCAACTGTATCATTCTGTAGAGACATTAGTATGTTCAGTCAAAACTGATGTCTGATTATTTGCTTTTTATATCGTAACTGCAAATAAAATTCTGCTGACAAATGAGATTCTAGGCTCCTATGATGTCATGATTTTCTATAATCAGTTTGCAAAGCAAATACCAGTTAAGTCTACAATGACAGAAATTAACATTACTAAGACTGGATGTCTCAAAGATGCCACATCTTATTAAAACAGAAGTACAAATATGAATTGCATAATAATGTTCTTAAAACGCACCAGTGTTCTACTAAAAATGCGTAAATAGAAATTTCAGAGTAAACTTCAGTCTCCAGCGAGTTATTTTACACTCAGAATCTGCATGGCATATCTCATTACAAATGAATGACCCTGATGTTCCAGCTCTCAATTAAGTAAATGGAAATAATTATTACTGACGTGCAATCTGCTCTCCTGGCTAGACTGCAACTGCTGCTTCATCCAGGGTCTCCCTGACCCTTTCTTGTCGCGTGATAATTAGTCGTGTCCATATTAATGGAGGAAAAAAGAAACGTGATTCAGTAAGCCAATTTTATTTGAGGCACAGGGGCCCGTTTGGGGAACAGAAATCATTTATGTGTCTTCCTGGGGATGGTTCCTGGGTGGGTGTCTTCCTGAGGAGGTGTCCTAACGAAGCCAAACCAGGGGTGCCCCAATTTTTCTAGTTAAACCAACTCTTCTCAAAGTCACAATGGGCAGATGGCAGGAGATATGTGGAAGCCTTCAAGGAGATGGCTGGGCAAAGGGGATCAAGCAGTGACGGGCAACCCTATTGGATGACATAGACGGCCACCTAGGGCGCCATCTTCTGGACAAGCATTGATTTAACGAGCCAATTTCACGACGATGAAGCTACATGGGCTTCGGGTGTCACTGGGACCTGGGACAGAGAGGATATGCCGCCAAGCATCTACTGAGAGACAATGGGTGACTGATGATGATCAGAGTTGTGAGAAAAGCTGAAATTAATCAAAGCCCTAACATCAAGGTGTTAGCAAAAGAGAAAACGGGCATGTGGGGTGATTTACAGTACACATCACACCAGTACAACAGAAACAACCCTGGACTTGTTGAGTTTGCTTCAGACTGTGCAGAACCATAATGAAAAGCTTTTAACAGATCATAGAGAATATCATAAAACTCTATATAGTACTAACATAAACTGAACTTCCTGTTTCTCAGTCACACAACAGGAAGTCAATGTCTAACACCTAAAGCATTACGAAGAGCCAAATTGAAAGCTCCGGTGGGACAGTGGGAGCAGCGAAGTTTATGAATGTGAGGTGCTTGCTGGCGAAATGCGATGGGCTGGACAGAACACTTTGTGTGAGAGCCTCCAGGGCAATCCTGCTCCCCCTGCTATCTGGAGTTGCGCCAACTCCCTTCTGTAAACTAAATTGTCTTCTCTCTCTCTCTCTCTCGTTGTGCTCACCATTCGGAGTTAAATTGAATTTGCACAGGGGAGATTAAGCGAAATTACAAAATTGATTTTTTTTCTTTTTTTTTTTTTTCCTCACTTAGTGTTAATTGAGAGTCCGTCGATATGGCTCATGCCAACTGAGACGTCTCCTGTGAACCTCACATGGTTTGTATACCAATCCATTTTGGACACAATATATTCAACAGCCACATGCACTCTTTCACGTTCCATTTATAAATCTGATCAGGGGATTCATAGAAAACAATATGGCATCAGTGTCATTTTTAACTACCTTAAGCGGTTTACATTTTTCACTGTTGTACAATTATAAAATCCCCACATTATCTACCTATAAATTACATGTCATATTGTTGTACTCAATGGTGTTGAAATATCTATGCACAATCCAAAGATGGACTGGAACTGGGGTAGGCAACCCTGATCCTGGAGTGACAGCATTCGTCAGGTTTTCCATCCTACCGGGTCTCTGATGAACGACACCTGATCTCAGGCAGAAAGTAACTCATCAGGTAGGACAGAAAACCTGCTGGATACTGGCACTGCAGGATCAGGGCTGCCTACCCCTGGATTAGAAGAATCTTCCACATCCCTGTCATGTCCTGCTAGACTTCTACCGGGGATTCATGGGAAGTTCAGCCTAGCTGGATTTGTGCCTATTGAACCCATTGACGGTTGTACGGTATGTTCATAATGTGCCAATTGCCTCACCAGGACAAATGCATATGCTGAATAAAGCAAATGTAAATTTCTGCACTCATGGGAGTTTGCATTATGGGTTGGCTGACAGGCGATGGTAAGAGGATCACTGAAAGGCACCCCTCTCTAATTACAGAGCTACGGTTCCTGGGGGGTGTGACTGTGAGATGTTCACCTAATCCTGGGCTTTAATACGGAGGTCAGGGGTTGGCAGGGAAACAATATTCAGGGGGAAGACAGAAAGGCAGTGACCCCGCTGAGAAGCACGTTACCACGTTGGGGGTGGGGGCGGACTATGCAAAACAGCAAGGACTGAACAGGCCTTAAAAAAAAAAAGATGCCATTTTGGTAAACTTTGGGGGATCAGTGTGGGCAAGTCCATACAGGGTGGGCTTGCAGAGGCACACGGAAAGACAGGAACATGGAAACCACTAGAAATTTCATTCTTCAATTCAAACCCACATGGTGACCAGGCAGACAGTGGCACTAATACACTTCCTCAATCTGTATAAATGCAATCTTTATGTTGTCCTGTGCACACAGTCACACACACCTTTATGAAGGCACTTTTTATTATAAAATAAATTGGACTGTAATCTGCTTCGCTGAAAATGTGTGCGCCCTGAACAGAGAAAAAATTTGTGTCCCTGGCATTACCCATAATTCCTCAGTCGGGGAAGCTCTCTGGCACTCAGTAGTTGCACCTGGGAGACCAGCATCCATCGCATGTTACTAAATGCTGCAGTTTGACTGAACAAACATGTGCACATTTTGTGTGATGCATCCCTCATAATGTACACTGTGCATGCTCATACAGTGTGGGAGTCAAAGATTCTGAATCCTCAGAGAGTTTGTGAGGAGTCAAAGACTCTGCCCAGATACACTGTACTTTCTGACTGATCCAGAATAATTAAACTATGGCCAACTGATTTGACAGGATTGCATTCAGTTCCAAGTGTTTTCCCAGCTAAATATGTCATTCATACCATTTCTCTAAGACCAAAAACAGCTCCAGGCTCCATGATGGATACACTGGCATGTCTACAAACCAACAAACCAAAACAAGATGCAATAATGACAGAACAGAAGCTTGTTTACCATTCAGAGTTATGCTAAATGACCGCAGAACTGATCCCTCCAATGAGGTAAAAATACATCAAGAATATTCAATCACAGAAACAACACATAGAAAACAGAACAGAAATTGCACTTCAAATATATTTCTCAGGTTTTTACAGAAAGCTGATGTCAACAGGCCTTTTTTTAGGTCATCTGGGGAAAAGGACTCTCTGTCTGGATAAATGAATGTTCATACTGCAGGCTATAAATGAAAATGTCAAAGTGAAACACAGAAAGCTATCCTCAAATTTGAAAATTACTGAACGAATGCAAATTATGACCAATGAACCCGTAGGATGCTGATTTTTTTTGAATGATTTTATTGATGAGATTGTGTTCATTTCAAGAATGAGCTGTAATTATGTAAAATTAATGATAAACACTATTTTAATCATTACAATAGATATAACATCGGATAACATATAACAATATAACATTATGTCAGTTAGTTATGTTCACTTTTAATGACATGACTGCAACTACGGCTATATTGATGGCGAGAATAAATGGATATTAAAAGAGACAGAACAACCAGAAAAGTGTGTAAATATTTATAAAATGTTACAAACAGATACAAAACCATGTAAATAAGATGCTTAACAGAAATATGTAAAGCAGTATGAAATATGTGAAATGGTATAAACAGGTTAATGCACTGAAACACAGTAATAATCCACAACAATGAGTTGTATCAAAATGGGAGCAATCACAGACTATTCCAGAATTTGTTCCACTTGAAAATCCCAGTGTTTGCTCAAACACTCTTGTTTATGTCTGTTGATAGTGATTCTTGTCACACTTGTGCACGCTTTCTCTGTGTGTTTGCTGGCACAGGCTCATTTCCTGTGTTTATACTCATACTACGGTAAATGTCCACATTTACTACCAAGCTCAGGGAAACAACTTTTCTAAGGTTCCTACTATACAGCTGTCTTTTATCATCTCTGATAGCATCGTCTCTCCATTTTCATAGGAAACATTTTAAGCTGAAAATAATTTGGCCCAAAGCTAATCTGGCATCATTCATCACGGCACACAAGTTGATAACGTTCACATATATTAACTAGGTTATAACTCTTAGTAGTTGTGTTCGCCAGAAAAGTGAAAATACTATCCCAAAAGAAATTGCAAGGAGTCGCAAAGGTTACTTTATAACACGTGTTCCTTCAACATTCATCTCACCCAAAAGTCATGAAATCACCCAGCCAGGCAGTTTTATGCAAGCTTCACACCTCCTGACCCAACACAGCAGATGAATAACAGTTATTACTTTGGGTTTTCACACTACATGCTTTCACACAAGAGGCTGACAACGCTTTCTTAATGTGTATTTTATGTGTGGTACATTTTTTAAAAATCTATCATTATGGAGAAATTTAATGTTATATACTGTTCAAAACCAATTCCAGAGACAGAGGCCAAACCTATTACTTAAAGCTACAACACAAAACAGGCTTTTACAATTTTATATCTAGTAATACTACTATTTCATTTTAATTTACTGAAATCATACATAATTTAGGGCTTTCATTAAGGGTATTGAGGTAAATTATACTGAAGGGCCAGCTCTGTAAGGAAAGATTAGACCCTAATTTTGTGCATAATTCTTCCACATTACAGCAAAGGCTTCTCACTGCACTATTGCAGAAACATGCCCTGATTCAAAATGAATATGTTGGCAGTGAAGGTTTACAAGGAAAATTGGATTCATTTCACTTACTAGGCTCGTGATAGAACAAGCTGAAATATCTGGCAAACTGAAATTGCAGAAGTACAATAACGAATAGATTGTGTTTTCAGACAGGACATTATTTTCATGCAAAATGCTAGTGATGGTTGGATCATGAATTTTAGCGATATAATTTAACACCCCCCTTGTTAAAATATACACTTTAAGAAGAAGAATAACTTTGTTATAAGACAAAAAGGTGCATAAGAAAAATGACATTTCTGACAGATTCTGTATGTCAAAACATCCATCTATTTTCTGAAACCACCAATCCTATTCAGGGTTGCAGCCTATCCCAGAAGCTACAGGCACAAGGCAGGAAAAAATTCAGGATATGAGGCACCAACCCATCACAGGGCACACTCACACTCTATTCATGCATACCCATGGGCAATTTAGTAATGCCAATCAGCCTCAGCGTGTTTTTGGACTGTGGGGGGAGAGGAACTGGAGTACCCAGAGGAAACCCCATGACAACACAGGGAGAACATGCAAACTACACACACAGAACCCTGACGGAGACCCAGGGTCCCAGAGGTATGAGACAACAATGCTAACTAATGCACCACCATGCCTCCCCCTATCTCAAAACAGTCAATTACAAATAACTGAACAGTGGACCAAACTCTACTTGTACTGCAACAATTGTTACTGTCAGTAATACATTTCATTTTGTGGTTTATGCAAGATCACTGCAAGGTTTTCCTACACATGGGCTGGCTTGTGGGGGGGCGTCTCTCTACCAAAGTCAATGAGTAATGCATAAAAATAAAAAGGTCAACAGAAAAAAAACGAACGACACTGGTCAGCCAACTGCTGTTCGGCTGCAGGGCTCCTTTGGACACACGGTTTACATAACACCTTGTTTACTATACTGATGTTTGGGGAGTACACACAGTTTATCAGACCATTTAACAGCAGCTGTAAGGCCCAGAGTTGTCTGTTTTGGGGCGGCCTGACGGTCCGAAGGTAATTTAGGAGCCGACACTGTCGCCCACGCGCTGAAGTGAAGATACTTGAACCTCCCAACTTAAACCAAATACTTCTGGGCTCTGAGGCACAGGGCAGGATTTGATGAAAAGCAAACCGCTGCTTCCATATGAGGTCACTCCATACGACATTCAGGCAGTGTGCATTACGGCCTAAGGCCCCAGAAACAGCTGCTTGGAGGACAGAGGCTGAGGCACGGCCAGGGGGAGCCACACTGGAGAAGCACACAATCATTCTCCACTCCAGTATCAAAACAAGAACATCTGCTTACTTTTGAAACAGGGGAGTCTCCCTTTAACATGGAAAAACAATCTCGTAAGATATACTTAGGTATCTCCTGTGCTGTTCCCATTTGGTGGGTCAAAGGTCATTTCAGTACAGTAGCTTGGTGTATGTAAACACTGCAGCCAATAACTGCGGTTACATCTTAATAGGGAAAATTAGGATAATGGAGGCGCAGGTGCTGTTAAATGGCTTCTAGCTTCTATCCTAACTGCTCCAAATTAAATGAGTGACATCTGGGACAAATGTAAGTAAATAAACACCATATGATGTTTCTGCTAAATGGCGTCGTCACAATTAATAATAATGATGGCACAATTACCCATTTACTCCACATGTCATGTGATGAAATAGAATTTGGACTCTTTAGCATTGAGGTCTCCTGTAGCACCCTGTAGCTCAGTTTTCTCACCTATTTGGTCACAGTGGTTGATCTTCCTGTTTCCACCGATCGCTGCTGATACCGGCTTTGCTGGATCCCCAGGCCTGCCTATAATTAATCCCCCCCACCCTGCAGAAGTGTGTTCCTCACAGTACTGGTGGCCACCTCAGTCAGGATTTAATACTCCGAGACAAACTCATGGAGCATCGTGTGTTTACAAGCCGATGCGCCTGGCTGGGGGGAGGAAGTCAAGGGTAAAAGAGAGCAAATGCACATGGCAGAAATTATGTGGTCACTAAAAAGAAATGTATATTTTCCCATAGGACACAATGGGGGAACAAGGTGCACATTTTATTCTGAAGTGTCTCAGCAAGGACCAAGTGCCAGAATAAAGTACAGTACATCTTAACCCGTCTACTTTAATTCTTGATATAACATATATAGTAAAACATTACTAGAATTCTTTTATAAAGTTAAAAAAAAGAATGGCTGATATCGATACTTGGTAAATTTGTTCTCAAATGCAATTCAATTACAAAGTGTTTGATAATGGATTAAAAACAGTAACACTTTCTATGAATGCCATGTCAATAAGAATCTATGAACCCATTCACAAAACATTATAATGTATTCATAAAGCATTACTGTATAAACATGTATAAATATTTATAAAAAGGCATAACACATTACAGCCATATTTATTATGCATTACGAATGCTTTATAAAACTCATCTATAATGCACTGTAGATACTTTCATAATGCATCCGTAATTCTTATCCTGGCCATTATAATGCATTGTTGAAGTATCTACAATGTTTTATAAAGAAGACCTTCAATGGTGCTTATGAAGCATTATAATCAACACTATTATGCTTTGTCATTGTCAATAGAAGGTGCTGTAATTCTTTGTTATACCGACCATTATAATGCATTATGACGGTATCTACAGTGCATTATAGATGACAGCTTCAAATAAAGAGTTTTAAAAAAAATACCATGTTGTTGACATGATGAAAAACGTCAAGCAAAACTGATGTGGGGACATTTTATTGCTTTTTTTTTCTTATTATAGGGTCATAGCATGAATCAAGGATTTCTCAGTTATGAATTTCCCCCAGAAAGCCCAGTGTAGTGACACATTTACACAGATTTGCACACAGTGTGCCCGTGTGGAACATCTCCTGCATTACGGTGCAGGAAGAGCATTACCGGTGCATGGTGCAAACAGGGATACTCAGAATAATGTCAAATATATTCAGTATCTCTGGACATTGTCATTTAAAATTCAAGCTCAAGGCTTGTCCTCTGGACATGTCTACAGGTGAACCCTTTGATTTGTGTATCCAAAACAGCACAATGTTCCCAGAAAATGAAATCATGCTTATTCAAAATGTTTGATTACCAACCTACAACACAATTTGAGGCTTATGAAATGTGGCAGTTTTAAGAATCTAATTACTATTGTCTGGTAAGAGTCTAACACGATTTACAGAGTCAGACATAGGATTTCAAATGTCATCTGCGTCTGCCATATTGAACAGGGATTCTGAAGATAGAGAACCTACTGCTGTGTTGTAACCAGCACCAGCAATCAATACAGGATGATTGAAGGTGGTCTTTCATCATCAGGCAAAACAAGAGAGCACGGATTTTACTATAAAGACATCAATTGCTCAAATTAATGACCTTGTACCTGTTGTTTCTCAAACCAGTCCTGGGGGACCCCCAGACAGTCCACATTATTGCTCCCTCCCAGCTCCCGAAAGACCTGCACCAGAAATTCTGTGATCTTGATTGCTTGATAGCTCAGGTATGCTGTCTGAGGGTCCCCAAAGACTGAATTAGGGAAACCTGTTCCAGAACATTCCTGGAGCAGGTTCTAATAGGATACAGAGCATTTCAGACCGTAGGTTAGAAAATCATCCACAAATGTTTAAGATTAAACACCTCAGTAGCACCAGAAATATTTTGATTTGTGTATTTTTTGTCTGTGTACCTCATACCCTAACTGACCTCCATCTTTTTTCCTCAAGTTAAAACAAAGGTCAGAGTTTGATCTGTGACAAAAATAAATCTTGTGCTTGGAGTTAAAAGACCTGTTGGTTGCCTGTCTCAGAATGTAACATGAACTTCACTACAATGCATTGAGCAGGAAATTAAGAACAACCAGAAAGTTTCATTCCAAAGTCATAGAAGACTCTTCATGTTCTTCATTAACATTTTGCTTACGCACCAGGGACACAGGGAAGCGAAGTGGTAGATTTCCTACAGGTGGATGGCAAACAGGACCAGAGAGGAAGAAATAGGGCTTTTATAAAATGGATGTGGACTTCAGATAGAATCAATAGAGAATAAATCAATAACCATCATCACACAGGTAGAATATACTAGCTAAGCCCTGACAAGGTCAAATTGGGGAAAGCTCCTCGCAATAGTTTTGCAGTCCCACTACACTTGCCCACTGCCCATTTGCTGCAACGTGATGGCAAGGATAAGCCTAAATAATGTTTGTGTGTGCACATCGCGTTCAATGGCCCTGATTTCTTGTTTACAGTTTCTGATGGAAAATTGACACAGTTCCTTCATTAATAAATATGTATTTATGTAACACATACATTAAAGTTACATGGTGTACATTGTCCCCCATAGTGTAATGCTTAAAGCACACTTAACTGGACATACCTGTATCGTTTAAATTAATACTTATTGGTGGATTAGTTGTACTGTAAACGGACACAGTAGCTACAGTAATTATTAGTAACGGAAAACTATTTCAAAAAATATTTACTCACCCTGACCTCTTAGGGGGTCCGTAGTAATATATAACTAATCTTGAACAAATATAGATCAGATGAGGTTTCCAGAGCTATTGATATTTATTGATTTGAGCTGAATGAATTGAAAGGACAAAGTTCACATACATCCCACCAGATGGATATACCTCGTCAATTATCATGTACATACGCAGTGGACGCGCATGGTTGACATAAAAATCTGTGCTATATGCGCACCGACCACAGCCACCCGCAAGCCAGCCCCTGGTGATGATATTTATGTCACATCCCCTTGTCCGCAACTGAAAGCACACTCGGAAAAGTTAAGTATGAAAGGACCTTTACAGTAACAAATTAAGTATGACAGCTTGGGTCATATATAACTAATTAAATATGGTGGTTTGGGTTATATATAGCCAACATATTTAATAGGACTAATCTCGTTTTTGATAACATCCAGACATATGGTATTTCAACTGTATTTTTAAAAGCAATGATTTTCTGCTATTTTGAAATCCGCCAAGATACAGCCTGCTGCTTCAAGTGATATACGATGGTGGTTAAAAAAGAAAAAAAAACAAGCACCTAGTAAGATTTGGTCGCACTGCCTGCAAAAATGTTTGCAAAATGCGACTAAATGGTCGCAGTCTAGAGCCCTGATGTAGTAAGTATTGTTTTGTGAACAAGGAAAGAGACGGGGGGCATGTGACAGGTAACTTGGACCCCGCAATCCCCTGACTTAAACTCTGTAGAGCTGTTAAATGGGCAGTTCACCCCAAACTGATTTTAGACTTAAGATCTAAGATTTTAGTGGGGCTTTAGTACTATCTATCCATCTAGGCTGTTCTGCTGGGAGCTGCCTAGTTTTGGAGATGTCGCCCACAGAAATGTCCATCTTCTCTCGAACATAATGGGAATGAATGGCATTGTTTCTGTGGTGATTGAAGCACCAAAAAATACATTAGAAAAAGTCCCTGTCTCTTACCAGAAATTATGACCCGGTTACTCAAGATAATTCAGACTTTGTTGTGAGCAGTTTAATTTAGGAACTATATTCTGCTCCCGAACTCCACGCACCAATCGTATCACTGCACAGAAGATACAAGCATGAACACCCCAGCGATATCTTCTACAGAATCTTATGCAATTCTACGTTTCCATGCAAGGTTCATAAAGGCATGATTGGGTGAATTTGGTGTGGAAAAACTTGATTGGCCCGAACAGAGGCCTAACCTCAACTCCACTGAATACCTTTGGAATGAAGTAGAATGAGACTGCGAGCCAGGTCTTCACGACCTACATCAGTGTCCGACCTCACAAAAGCTCTGCTGCATAAATGGGCAAAAATTCCCATAGACACACAAAGGGGGGTCAAACTCCATGTTGATTCCTATGGATATAGAATGTTATCAGAGTTCTTATGGCTGTAATGGCCAGATGTCTTAATACTTTTGTCATTATAGTGTATGTTACAATGTTATGGTACACTTACCTGCTCCTTATTAATTTTCTACAAATGAGTTTTAAAGACATTATGAAGATGCAGTTAATGTAAAGCGTTACCCACATTGCACTCATTTCTCAAACTGAAATGTAGTTTTTGCTAACCGCTGCATGTGTTTCCAAGCCACATGTCACCAGGAAAAGCTCTGATAAAATTCAGTACATTCACATGCGCAGCTAAGTTGAGTTACGCTTATAGCTCGACCATCTAATCAGACTGCTGTCCTTGTCCCAGTATACTGTACATGCATGGGAGGGGGATAGATTTATTGATGGAAGTATGTCTAACTCCACTATGATAGGTGGCAATATGGCTCCTTTCAGCTTGTTAGTATTGGGCTTTTTCTGGTTGACCCCTTACACCACAGACAAAGAAATAATAAATTATGATGGATGCATGGACAAACTAAGTGACACAAGCTTTAACTATGATCTGGACAGAAGAACAGATATAACAAGATCAGAATAGCATAACAAGAAATAAAGTATTTTGCATAATATACTATGACAGCAGGGTATTGGAAAATTTTCAAATATTGCAATGAGATTTTGTTGTAATAAATATTTGGGTATTTATGAAACAAAAAAGGAATTCAACATACTGTAAATTTCTCACAAACCCATCTAGGAGTTATTTAAACAGCAAGGATGAAAATGATTATGATTGTCTCGGAGAAAGCATGCAGCATTCATTCAAAAGCAGGGGAGGTAAACTTTAAATTTATTTTTAAACATATACTAGATAATCTTGAAAATGAATAATAATTGCAAATAATTGCAAAACTTCCTAGGTTTTTTCCCCTTTGACAAAGTAAAAATATTTTAGTGAGACTTAAACTCCCTGTGCTATAATTTTCATACCAAATTGAAGATAAGAAAAAGCCTGATTAG
>JAODJW010000081.1:14228843-14243290 GCA_026777045.1 Hyperopisus bebe | reverse complement strand
GGCCAACTCCATATTAAAGCCTATGTATTAAGAATGGGATGTCATTAAAGTTCATGTGTGTGTAAAGGCAGGTGTCCTAATACTTTTGGCAATATAGTGTATGTTTATTGAGAAAGCAGAGTCAACAAATATGTGGAACCACTGGGGTTAAGGGTTTTTCTAAAGGGCCCAACAGTGAGATCACTCTGTCAACCACAGAGTCTGAACCAGTGACCTTTTGCTCATAAGCACAGCGGCGTAACCCACTGATCCACTTTACTGGGGACAACTGAGTCTGTACATTCTGTAATGTCTCTCTAAACAGTTTCTTAAGTTCAAACTTCTTTTGAGAAATATATCCCACCTTCACAAGATGACGGCGGGGGCTGAGAATTCATATTTTTGGGTGGTAGCACTTTTTCGGAAGCCGATAGTCTCTTGGGGTCTGCCCTGCCTGCCTGTTATTCACAGGTCTTGTTCCTTAACTACAGGCCCAAAAATGTGTTTCATTCAGTTCCATTATTGGAACTAAAAGATTCATTTTGTACTCAAATTCTGACTTTTCTTGTTATCGAAAATCAATATGAAACATCATGCTCAGTCTGAATGTATAGATATTTCATTTCAAATGTAACATTTATGGATATTCCATTTTAAATGTTCCCATCCATTTTAATATGTATTAACATGCACAGCGTTACTGTTGTTTAGTGAGACCTATACAGAAATATGATGCAGAAAGTGCTGCATTTGTTACGCAAGTGATTTTATGAACTGACGTACTGTGTACAATACTGTGCCTTCTTAACCATAATTTGTTTATGCTGTAGGGTTAGTGTAAGGCAGGTAAATGCAATAATGCAAATATAATTGAGTTGCAGTATACGTCATGGCACATCTTACTCAAATCTCTGTATTATTTACACATTTTCCTATAGATTAAAATTATTCCTCGTAACGGAGATGTTATTTTTAGTTGATTTCAAACCAGCTTATAAAATAACCTTGACGGAAAGATTCTGATAAAACATGTGTTCAGAAATTCCTATGTCAGCCCCGTTATTGCAACCCAATCAAACCCAGATCAAAGTGGCACAAGGGCTTGATAAGAGGCCGACGTACAAAACAGGTTGCCACTGTGTGATTTAATAAACAACATCAGGAAGGTCAGTAAAACCCGGAGAGGGGGGGTGCTTAATCATTAACACTGGAAGGTAAAACATGGCTAAAATCAAGTAAGCTTTTTGAAAACTAAAGAAGAAGATTACTTGCATCGAATATTTACCCCGTAACTACTTCTGCTGCTCTTGTAATTGGCTGTAATTAAAAAAGACTAAAATCTTCCAGTTCAGGCGATACTCTCTGACTCAGTGCATGAACACTCCGGGTGGAGGAAGACCGAGTACACTTCTCGCTGGCCAGGTGGACTTCAAGTGGCCAAAGAAAACAACATGGTCTTTAAAAATTTACTCGTCAGGTGTTGTATAGAAATTAGCAATGCTTCCATATTTACAAGTCCATCGGTGTATGTTTTTAGCTCGCTTCACTTTGTCACGCATATTACTTGAAGGTTAAATCATCATTCTTTCATTTTCAATGCAAGTTATTTTTAATTAATGTTTTCACTGCAGTCAGTTTTGCAGTTTAAAAATAAAGAGATTTTCTAGTATATTGGACTTTTTTGCATTTTAAAAGTCCACAGCATGATATATGTATGAGCTGCTAAATTCAGGAATCAGGTATCCATTTTTTATCTCTCCATTCCAACTGGCGCACACATTATAAGTATATTATTACTTATTTATTCCTTGCGGGGCTAAGCTTTTTATTGCACGGTAATATTTAACTTACACTTATATTAACACCTATAAAAGCTCAGTGTGTGTGTGTGTGTGTGTGTGTGTGTGTGTGTGTGTGTGTGGGGGGGGGGGGGGGGGGGGGTATCAAAGATCTATGGAATCTATATGGTTTTTAAGAGACTTCCTTAGTGTATATATTTTAAAATAATCAATTTAATTTGTGTTAAGCAATTAGGACTTCTTTCTATGCCAAACCTAGACAAACCAGAATGTCATTATCTTAGACATTAAGAGAATTAAAAGATCAAATACAGAATCTGTAGAAATCGGCGCATGAATTTATAAGTTCAACAAGATGTGCAATTAGTTTTAGAAGTTTAATGAAATATACCTGTCTGAGGTAGATGGACCTTTACCTGGTGCTGTCTGTCTGAAGTGGACCTAAATAAAATACCTCTTAAGGAACATTATGGGGAAGATTAATGCTAATTGATAAATTCCACATGTCATCACTTGCTTATGTTTCCTTTGGAGACTTATTTATTGTAATCGCTCCATGCCCTTAAAATGAAAATGTTCCCAGCGTCCGAATGCATAATCTGCCGATTCCATTAATAGGACCAGCCAAAGTACTACATAAAAGGGTAAATTGTATTTCAGAAACGATACATTTCATTTATTTATAACCACAATGCCAGTAAAAAGCATTGAATTTCAGGGCATCACTAAAGAGTTAATCTGTACGCCCGAAGAGAACACAGGCTCTTTAATTATACAGCATTTTTATAGAGATAAGCACAAGGTTTATCAGTCAAATTAATGAGTATGAATTCCTGGTTCCCATTTGTCAGAGAGATCACCTGATTTGTGATTACAAACGACGTGCCCGAAGTCGTGCCTCCTGTTTAAATGCAGAAAGGTGCCCGTTTGTTTGTTCTTTATGCTGCGTGTCTTTATAGTCCATTAAAAGCAGAGGGTTGAAATGAACAAATGGAATGAGATGTGGGTTAAATTTACCAGACAAACATGTGGTGCTTGGTTAATTTTTATTAGTGCCACTCATTGTTTGCTTGTTTGTGCTTCCCTCCATCCATCCATCCATTCATCTTTCCGTCTTCCAACCCCATATCCATCTCAGGGTTGTCTCGACAGCATGCCAAACGAGCAACTGCAGGTTTAATATTCATTACGATACAAACCCTGAGGTTTTGCATAACCTACAGCTCCCAGTGGCCATGGAGAGTAAGCCCTCCCTATTGTGAATTTACGAGCTTAGAGACTAGGCTGAAAGCTGTGGTTGATTTAAAGCCTGTCGCCATACATATTTAATCCCACCTGCACTGTGGCTGATATAACAAAGTATCAAGCAGCAACGGGGCGATGGGTTATCAGCTGGGAACAACTATAAGAAAAGGAGATCTGCTGCTCAGTAAATAACCTAAATATAGCCAAATGTGTGTCTATAATTACAGGGATTTTGGACAGATTGTTCCCAAGTAGTTTCATCCTTAGCCCCGTTTTTTTCTCGTCTGCTGATTAATTTCATGGTAGGCTTGGTGCCAAGCGTGAGTGAGTGAGAGCATACATAACAGTTCTAGGTGAACATCTCTCCCTTTGTCAGGTAACCCACAGATAAATGGAACATTTTCACATTCCCATCTGTCATTTTCCAGATCATCTGCTGGAGACACTCGTCTGCACTCGTCCTCATTAGAAGACCATAAACCTTCAGGTGTAGAAGGTCAGTAGACAGCAAGCAACCTTAGCAAGCAACGTGTACCTGAGGTGATGTTCTCTGACTCTTCCAGGCACCGGTTTCTCTCTTTTTCGATTTCAATCACAACGTCACACATCTGCACCGACTGCACCTGTTAGAAAAATAAAAACAATTTGTTATTCATAATTTGTTTTGCACTGTCACCCTGCATTTCAAAACAGATAGATTTCTAATTTGTTCATCCATATATGATATATTTTTTTTAAAAAAAACAAGGGTTAATTGTACCTTTTTAATGAAATTTCAATTACTTTTGTGTACCTCATATACCACTCTTTACGGTATAGGAATTTGAATACAAAACATCCATATTCCATTGGATTAATGAAAAAGGACAACTTTGGATTTCAACTGTCACAGTAAAACTCATGCATTGAAAAAAAATAATAATATTAAAGAAAAGATTTGCCAGTATTTCCATCCACCCATTTTATAATAATAATATATAATCAATTCTATACAGAGTCACACAGAAGTCTGGGATACCAGTCCACCATAGGACACATACATGCACACACAGTCACACATACGCACAAGCAATTCAGAGATGCTAACTGGCCTAAATGCTTGTCCTTCAGTTTTGGGAAAAAAATCTGAGCACACAACCCTGGTGGTGTGAACCACATATGTTATCACAGATGTGCCAACATTTAATTCACTAAAAGCCTTTGATGCTTTTTTTTTGTTGTTGTTTGCATTTACCGCCTTACACATAAACTAGAACGACGAACCGCAGCAGGTCTGGCCATGTGCCTCAAAAAAAGCACTGACACGCAACTGACAGCCACCGACACAACGTCCCCAGGATAAAAGCAAAGCCAGAGGGCTATGGAAGAAGAGGACAAACTCGCCAACAACAGATAAAGGATAAAGGGATCCTGAGAGCCTAAGCCCTCATGTCCGTGGACCAGGAAATAAAATCCTTAACCAAGAACAAGAAGTGCGCATTTCAGCTTCAGCACTGCCTTGGGAGCCTTTAGAATCTTCTAACATCCTAGTGCTCTCCGACATGTCTGATCCTGCATTTAAAGGGCTGTTCCTTCCATCTCCAAACACCATTTACTTTGACTGGTTATTTGATTCTAATCCTAGCCGGGGGGATAGTGTTACCCTCCCCCAAAAAGGTTTACTGCAGCCTAATTGCGTGTTAGAGGGTTCAAATGCATAGGTATTTCAATACAAAACGTAAAGAGAGGTCGTAAGTTCAAACTGACAATGAAAAATGTTTAAGATGAGAACAAGCCCATTGTGAAGCCTTGAGCTGTACGCAAATCATCAAAGTGGCCAATTATTAAAAAGGTGCGGTATGCTGTATTTGGCCCCCACAGAGCACATCTGTAATGGTTACCATTTGAGTTCTGAGTCCATATAAACGCAGAAATATCTCTGCAGTGTTCAGTTATCCATCTGGCAAAGCCTTATTATCCTTGGAGTGAAAAAGCCCATCACCAGGAGATCAGTATAAATAGCAGCTCACATGGCTGCTGAAGTGGTTCAACATGCTCATGGCTAATCAGGGTGCTGGGAGAGATTTCCTGACCGGCATCTGTGGTCACCTATCGGCTGATTGTAAATCACCCACTTCTGGGCACAGATGAATTCCAAAACCATGCTTATGCAAGTAACTGTTTAGAAGAACTTTTGTTAATTTTTGGGACTGAATCAGATCAGATCAGATCTTTGTCACATGGGCCTTGTGACCGTGTCCTTCGATCAGTGGGAGATCTAACGCAAAAGGATCATGAAATGTCCCGTTTGTCTCAAGGACGCAAGAGCATCCAAATTTGCAAAAACGGCTTCAGGTTACATCAGGTAGTGTGTAAAACTGCAGATGTTACATTTAAGAGGGCAGGAGGGATAATGGACCAAAACACAAGGGTTTTTCAAACTAGTGTAGGAAGCCAGAGGGAATCCACAAGCCAAGATGATCTTATCCAAACTGGTGTTTATTAATGGGGAATGTGAAGGAAAGGAAATGAAAACGGTTTTCTATTTACCAAGAGGGGGAAAAAAAGATATACAAAAATCAGAGTCAGATTTTTAACACTAAGGAAAACAATAGATACAAAGCAGTAAGATATTCCTGCTGTCCATATCACTGTGCACTATCCTGATACCAGCCTACCCACCGATTTACTGAGAAGCGTAACGGCTCAGAAGCACCCATCTCAATCCTTTGTTGAAAGGTTTCACTGCCAAATAACCAGTCTAAAAACTTATTTCATGAATAAACACATTTTTCCATCAGTGTGGAACAGCATAGGCTACTTAACCTGCAAACATTGATACACTGTGTGCACTGTTAAAGAAGCGTGACGATAAAATACTTCTGGATACTATGATTTTGTGTTACATTCACATTATTGTAACAGTCAAAATCCATCATAATGATAACAGCTCCTCTCTAGGTACCTCGAAATGATATAATAGGTTTTGGCTATGCAGCACACCCAGGAGATCACAAATAGGTTAAAAAGAATATAAAACAGAATGGTGACAGGGAAACTCACATGCCTAAGGCATGTTTCTGGAAAGCAGTGACCAGCCCTCTGACTTTAGACAAGAAAAATTCAATGCTTGACTGAGACATGCAAATGTATTCCAAAGGGGAATTGTCATTTTAAATCAGTATGCTATGTACTTCAGATTAAAGAGGGTCATACTCATTTATATATATAAAAAAAAACAATTGAGATTTGCAGGTAACAGATTTTAAAAACAAAACAAAAATCTTTGCCTTGGCTTTTATAAATTATTTAGTTATTTCTTATTGTTTAGATTTCCAACTTTTCCTTCAAACATCATGAACAGTGTTTGAATGGAAAGAGTAACTGATTATTGCTGTGTGATATATCTCTAATCCTCAAATATCGTCAGACATGTCATTCAGAAATATTCTGACTGTTGCACGTTATCATGCACAATATCTGTGTGATTCCCTTATGTTACATTAATCTTTGTAAATTCTGAACATAGGGCTTTAGCATCCAAGCTTCCTGTCTACTTTGAAATATGGAAAACAAAGATGAATTAGGCTTTGATATCTTCATAGCTGAGAGATTTTCGTAACAACCATATGACGTCTGATCATGCAGATACAGTGCGTGTGAAATCAAACATCGTCATCACAGTCGTCACAAACAATCCGTCAGCCTATTCTGGAAATCGGAAGAATTTTCCTGTTGTGCCATTCGAACTGAAAAAACAGGAGCTGGCAGAGAAAAATAAAACATGGGGTGAAGTCGAGGACCATAGGGCACATCTCTGAAGGCAATCAAACAGCTACCATTATTTCCTAAGGTTTAGCATGAATCACTATTTTGGTCCAATTTAATAGACATGAATGCAAGGACATTATTTCAATGGACAGTTGGCAGCTTTGACGCTGACAGTGAAGGCTGTTTCCATGGAGTTCCATGAAATGAAAGTCATTCATGCAGCTCTGAGCTCAAGACAAGATGACACATGTGGGATGACAACAGTTGGCAAGGTGTGGAGACGTAGCGGAGACATTTAAGACCTGATGCCTTGTTCTAATCTCATGGTCACAGATGACCCCCAGTGAAAGTTACATTTCTTGAAAGTGCTTCTTAACTGTATACATTTAGGTAAAACGTTTGATTCACAGAGAACCAGCTCCGGATTCCGCCATTAGTTTAGTGCAGTGTTTCCCAAACTGGTCTTTGGAAACCCACAACTGGTCCATGTTTTTGCTCCCACTGAGCTCCCTGCCAGACAGTCGACATTCTTGCTCCCTTCCAGCTTCTGGGAGCAAAAATGTGGACTGTCTGTGGGTCCCCAAATACCAGATTGGGAAACGCTGATTTACAGTCATCCAAAAGGAAATATGCTGTATATCTGTTCAGTCTCAGCTGAATATATCGCCTTGCACCAAAGAGCTAAAGTAGGATTCAAAGCTTGATTTTGTTTGCCATGCATATGTCACAGGGAGAGCAGGATGCAAATGTGAGTATAAGTGGTTTATTGAGTAATACCCAAGGTAGATTAAGACAGTTGAGGGGACAACGAGGACATGGACACTGCTGCCAGCAAAGACAACACCAGCAACCAAACACCACAAATGCTCCACTTACCAGGCAGGGCCTAAGCCCTAACCTGTAAAGGGTAACACCCGGGTCAACGCAGGAGGGCAATCAAGGCAGGATAACTGATAATTAAGAGACAGTCAGGTAACACAATGGGCAAACACGATAGATAAGCCTAACAACCTACCTGCAACAGTCTTCTGCTCTCAGCTGGTTGTCTTAAATGATATGCGGTTTCCATGAACCATGTCACCTTACCTCCTACCTTACAGGCAAAAAAAATCATGACGTATGGCGATTAAGCTGAATCGAAACATAGTCGTAAAGTTTAACTATAGCTTTGTAATTCCTACTATGTGTAATCACTTATAGTAGGAATTACAAAGCTATAGTTAAACATTACAATTCATTAATTAGATTATCCTTGAAATAACATTTGCAATATTAACATTTCATGTAATGCTTCATTTTGTCTGTTTATAATTATCCTAACATGCACATAGTTGTTCTGTATTGAGTGTTATTTATGTGTACCGCGTTGGTTGTGTAACTGAATTGCCCTTCTGGGATAAATAAAATAATCTGAATACTAAATGCATATTACAAGAATTGCATGTATACTGGGTACAGTACACTGTTAGATATCTGTCACCTTTCACTGCCTTAGAATCACACAGCGCAGCTCAAGTCAAGAAAAACAATAAAAAGCAAGCTCTTGAGAGCCAGTTTCATAGATCATCTGCCCCAGTAAATCAATGGAAGCCCAATAAAAAAAAAAAAAAAAAAAAGAGCGGTGGGCTGGAAAGTGACCAATGAATGTGCTCCACATTAACGTTCCAAAAAGGGAACAAGAATAATTGATGTTTCATTATTCAAAACCACTTTTTAATATGATCACTGGGCCTCCCTGTTTTCCAGCAAGATAAATACGAGGGAGAAGCGACTGACAGATGGAGGACGCGCTCCGGATGCAGCGGGACAGGGGTGGCACGCCATGCTCAGACGTGCCCCGACTGACCGCATCCTCGGGAAGCTCGGCCATGTGCCCTGCGGCGCTGCCCCACCAGGACGCCGCAGTGACGCATCCACCAGCATTGAAAGCTCCACCGCAAAGATTCAGACTCAAGACCTTGAGCAGAGAATTGCAAGCAGGCAGGGTCCACTTGATAGAGGTATAGAAAGTGTGCCTTCAAAGGCTGATGACTCACGGAATTGCAGCATTCTCTCTGAAATACCGCAAGCCTGGAGGCCGCCGCGCACCAGGAGAGATGCACGCTGCTATTATTCTCTGGTGACGATATGGATTATGTCATCCTCGGCCTTTTCTTTACCATTATAGACCTCTCTTACCAAACAAGGTAAATTTTTGCTCGGTTTCAAAATGGCAGCCGGACAAAAGGGTAGCTTTGCGGAGATTCTCATCAGTGAAATTATATCTTTATCGCATAAGCATTCAGCCAGAAGCAAATTCTGAATTTTAGACAACAGCTTAAGGAGGAACTTAAGACAGATGGATAGGAGAGCATGTTCAATATGCAAAACAGCTATATATACACACAAAATTCATCTTGAATCATGTAGCCCAAGCTATCGGCCAAAAATAAAATATTATACAAGCAGTGCCAACACTTGTCCAAAGAAATGTGAATGTCCTCTGTTTCTGGGAGCGATCCAAGCCCTCACTGTAATCTATATGATACCCATTTACGTTAATTGATTGGAGCTTGATTTATTTATACATTGATTTTTTTTTTTTTTTTTACAAAATTACTTTGCTCTTTTAAGTGTCTGATGAATCATTCCTGCAGATGTGTACACATTCAAAAGGATAGACTTGTACCACATTTCCCTAAATCATACTCCTCCTGAAATCCAAAAATGTACAGTGACAAACTAGTGGGGCTCCCAGCACCCCTGGAGCAATTCGAGTTCAGAGCCTCACGCAAGTGTTTGGCGGTTATACGATTACTAAACTAGCTGCCTGCTTTGAATCCACTATCTTGCACAAATTCCCCAACCCACTGAGCTACACAATATCCCAACAAATAATGCGATGCAAGTAGCCGGATCTTATGGCAAGGCAGCGGCTATGAAATTTACTCACAAGAGGTTGTATGAAAACAAAGACGTCACTGTGAACAGAACCACACAGTGGGCTTCAGTGTCAAAGAGGAGGGGATTCGCCATAAGACGAGCGACAAGTGGGCATATCTGCAGAGCTGTGTCCTGGAATTCACTGGCATGTTCCACAGCTCCAGAAGCATGGGGAAAAAACAAACATTCACTGCCTATAAATGACCTGGATCGTCTTAATTGCTTAATTGCTGCTGCTGGGCTGTCAGGTTTTTCCACACACAGATTACTGTTTCACCAATAAGCCAAGCCATTGAGTGTCAAGTCACTGGAGGACCCCCCCCTTTTCCTCATCCATGATGTCACCCAAACTTCCTTATCTGCCTGCTGCTTTTCAGTCTCATAGCTGGCGCTTTGCAGCCTGATGTCAGAATGTTATTTTAATCACACGTCTGCCTGACAGCATGATTGGGTGAGCTCAGTCATGGGATGGAGAGGAGACTGGCTAGAATTGCCTGCACGTCTCCATATTTTCTGTCAGGGTGGGGTCTCTGTTTAAATGTCAAGCGAAGACCCTCCTAAACGCTCTCCAGGGTTTCTTCCATGGAAACACCATGTCTGCTCATTCCTGCTCCTGGAGATCCATCACCCTGCAGAGCTTAGGTACAGACTTAATTTAATTAACACACCTGATACAGATAATCAGACCTTGCAGTAGCACCTCAGTAGTAGACTCAGCTAAGTTGAAACTAAGTCGGATTCAATACTCAGATGCTACTGAAGGGCCTGATTATCTGTATCACCTGTGTTAAATTAAGGCTGTATCTAAGCTCTGCAGGGTGATGGATCTCCTCGAACAGGGTTAGGCAGCCCTGCTTTACTTTCAGTATTGTTCATTTAATGTTCCATACTTGCACAACCTTTGACACTTACAGCTGTCCCAATTACTATTGCTTATAGTAGATTATTCCGATGCCCTTACCTATCTGTCTGATTACTGTGATTGATTTCACGTGGGCATCCTGTTTTCTATTTTATTTAATTTCATTTTATCTTAAATTCTTCCTTTACTACAATAATCTATGTGTACTCTGGTGCTGCTGTCTTATTTATGTTTGCTGCTGTAACAAAAGAATTGCCTAGTTAGATTGAATAAAATACATTCATCCATCCATCCATCCATCCAACCAATCATTTATCTGTCCTTATATGCCACTGAAAACATTAGGGCATGTGAAAAATGCTTCTATAATCAGTTATATTAAACATAAATTACATTTGAATTCTTACTTCTGTCACAGTAAACTACTGAACTGCTAATTCCTTGTCGATAGATGAATTACCGTAGATTGGATAACAGGGTAGAAAATATGAATGCCTCTGGATCTTGCAAACTTGTTAATATTGCCACAATATGACACTTGTTTGAGAATGGGACTCGGCCTGCTGGGCCTTTTAAACTGCAAGCGCTGACACAAAGAAACTCGATCGTCTGTTATTCAAATGACCAGTTCAACCAGCCCACATAAAAAGCTGCCAAATGCAGTCTGTGCCCCAGAAGCGCTGATCTGCATGCAATTTTCTGGCAGCGTTAGCGGAGGCAAAACATTATTTGGAAATCAAAATCAAGCCCTGTATTTAAGCAGGACGAGAATTTTATGCATTTTTAAAGCAAAAATAATAATAAATGGGTTAATATTTATATACAGAGATGGTTTTGTTATTGTGTAAATGCAGATCAAAAAACTGTATTTACGAAATTATGTATATTCAGTACGGGAATTTCCCTTCCAACGTGGATATACGTACCTTCGGAGGCTCTAGATTTTTATTATACAAAATGTAATGAATTATTTGTTAGTATCAATCATTTCCCATTATTTGCCTATTGGAGGTAGCCTACTTTGATATACCAGGTAAATGTTACAAGCAAAGGCAATTCCAGTCAGTGTTTTCAATTAATTTCTTAATTTCTATGGAATTAAGAACTTTAATAGCCTGAAATGACGCCGACATCTGCATTAAAATAGTTAATGGTTTATAAGGTACAATGAGGCCATCCCAGTATGAATGCGTGCCTGCGCTACAGGCAGCCTGCTTTCGTGGTGAAAACTGTAAATTCCTGTTTAGGTCACAAAAATGATATCTTTCATTGACCATAGCTTATTTTGCTGTAACAATTAAATTCCGCTGTTGTCTTAGCTACGGCGACCGTTATGCGCGTTGTTGCTATACTTGCTTCAGTATTTACGCAGGTGGTCGTGCGTGCAATCTGTTTTGCTTTACACACAGCCCGTTTACGATAAGTGGATTTATATCAAACCGTTCTACAAACACGTTCTGTGAGTTTTCCAAAGACAATGATACAGAATTAGGTAAAACGCATGTGTCGCGTTAGTGAGGATGACACTATGAACACAGGCAACGATGCAACCGACGCTAGTCAACTATGGAGGAAAGCTCGCGTGTTTTCTGCAGTGTTCAATTGTTTTATAAAAGTTTATTTTAGTGCATTAATATACGACTCATGTCTCCTAACCCTTTCAACAAACATTGCAAAGGGCACACCTCGGAATAACCCTACATTTACTAAACGCCCATCTTGCGTCTAGGTTTCTTTCTTACAGTACTATACACGCAGCTAGTCCGCAATGGCATTCATATTTAAAATGTGATGATTGGTATGTTGTTATGGTTTATTTCCTTGTTTATTCAACTTTTATTATTAGCGATAGACTCAATGACTCAAAGCATTGGCACATTATACTAACTTATACTAACTATATAATATGAATACATTCTCTCAGAATATCCGGTCATTAATATAATCTACCGGATTATGCGTGTAAATGAATACATATGTTTAAGGAAATAAGGAAAAGTTTCTAATTATTATTTTAAAGAAACATATGTATTGTGACTATACATGCCGCGACGTTTTAAACCGCCTTTAATAGTTAGAATGATTTTAGACTCTTTTGAAAAACAGTGTCAGTACATTATAGCAGCCTACTAAACGCGTTAATCCAACATATTTCTTCCTTTCTTCATCAGCAATCCCTACGGCAAGAAACTAAGGATTTTTTTCAGAGTATTAATGTCACGTTTTGTTCTATACAAAACGGAAGTTAGTACTCACGGTATTGGACAAGCAGTAGTTCAAAGTTAAAATAAAGATACATTTTGACGCATCCATTTCCTTTGGCTCTGAATGCTGGACCTTTGAAACGCTTCCTCTTCTTTTGCTGAAATGTCCAAAAATGGTATCCAGAGAGCGTCAGCTGTATCTGATCGCCATGCACATACTTCTTGAGAAGGTCTCCAAGAGCAGGGTTAAGTCGCGCGAACTCGCCGAAATGTCCGACCTGCGCCCGCCTGTGAACTTGCCGACAGCTCTTGACCAGCAACTCTGCGTTTCTGTCCCTAGCGCTGCCCATCTGTCAGACCTCAACTGGCTCCATTCAGAAATCCAGTGGGTTTGCCCCAGTGCCGATGTCCAATGGACGTTCAGCATCGCCCACATCCACGACAGCGCCAAACGCGCCTAGAGGGAAGGCAGGTGTCTCCCGTCTTCGTTTCCAGCGTAATACAGCCGTATTTCTTGAACAATTAATCATAAATGAAACAAAATTACAATGCATTTTATTGTTTGAGCAAGTAAACGTATATAATTCACACCTATTACTCCACTAATAATAAAGTGTTAAACTGAATATACAAATAATAAAATATATTTAATATCTATAACTGTTGCACAATATGCATTCCGTTACGAAATACGTTCAGGCGTATGTCTGCTTATAGAGGAATCACCCCTGCTTTTTTTTGCTTTCAGTGCTGGCCTTGTGATTCCGCTGGATTTTTCTTTCGTAAATTTAAAGCCTTACAATAAAGATGAATTAAGGTACTGAACGTAGCAAAAGGACCATGTGATCGCGTGGATCTGATTCCAAATTGGCGCAAAATTATACACGCATATAGCGGGAGAAACTGGAAACGACTCGGGTGCAAACACATACGCCAATTTGAAAATCTGCATCTTTAAGAGAAATTTCCCGGTTGAGGGCGTTTCTTAACTGTCTTAAGGGGGTGTGAATCGCAGTGAGTGGTTTCCTAACCCCTGATCTGTCCATTTAGACTTGATTTTTCTCCAAAGCTGTTTTTCGGTCATGGCTCTCACCCTTGCATTAATGTCATCTTTCATTTCAGAGGGACTGCAGTTCTGTGACATTCACATAGATAGTTCAGTGTTGATTACAAGTATTATATTGGATTCCGAGCTCTCACTATAGTCTAGAACTCAGAGAGGGGGTCACAGCTTTTAACACTTGTGAGCAGATAGAGAAACAGCTAAGTGAGCTTCCACATGCACTTGTGTTTAAATCCCTACAGAGGTCGTTTATTTTATGCTTTACTTAAAGCAAATTTATCCCATACTGATCACAAAGGGAACTGAAGCGGGGTAATGAGATCTTACAGATTGCAGGGGCTTTATTGATCTTTTAAGGCAAGTTAACAAAAGACAGATGACAATGACGGCATCGTAGAATGTGTATAAAGGAAATAATGTCCCCAGGTACCGTAAAGTACTGGAAGATTTACTACAGAGTTAGGAACAAGGATCAGACGAGTATCTGCACTTTAAAGAACAAAGTAAAAATAGTCACAACCACCCTCTACCGCTGAGTGCTATGATACTTCTTTAAAACGTGTGGAAATAAACTGAAGCACTGGAATTTGTTAAATGGATGATTCAAAGTCTTTAAGTATAAC
>JAODJW010000081.1:14152008-14203788 GCA_026777045.1 Hyperopisus bebe | reverse complement strand
AAAATCCAACCTTTCATTGAAATAAATTTGTTCAAAGAAAAACAAATCCTTCATAAAGAAATAATTATCTTTAACAAAAACACATGTGCCACGATTATTGGCACCCCTGCTTTTAATACTTTGTACAACCTCCCTAACAGCACTGAGTCTTCTTCTATGACATTTTATGAGGTTGGAGAACACCAAGCAGGGCATCTGAGACCATTCCTCTTTAGAGAATCTCTCCAGATCATCCAGGGTCCTAAGCCATCTCTTGTGCACTCCCCTCTTCAGCTCAGCCACAAGTTTTCATTGGGGTTCAGGTCAGGGGACTGAGATGGCCATGGCAGATGCTTGATTCTGTGGTCAGCTAACCATCTTTATGTTGATTTGTAAATGTGCTTAGGATCACTGTCTGGCTGGAAGATCCAATGATGGCCCAGTTTTTGTTTTGAGACAGCCAAATTTTGATTTAAAATGTCCTGGTATTTCATGGAGTCCATAATGCCATGTACTCTAACGAGGTTTCCAGAGCCTTTAGAGGAAAAACAGCCCCACAACATCACAGAACCACTACCATATTTTGCATTTGGGATAAGGTTCATTTCATTATGGCCATCCTTCTTTTTACACCAAACCCACCTTATTTTTATTGCCAAAAAGCTCCATTTTTGTTTCATCAGACCATTGAATTTGGTTCCAGTCGAAGTTGTAGTAGTGTTTCGCAAACTCGAGGTGCTTATGTTTGTGGTTAACTGACAAAAAAAAAGCTTTCTCTGGCATACCTTCCTAATAGTCTGTCAGCATGAAGGGGGCATCTGATAGTTTTTTCAGAGAAGTGGTAACTTTTTTTGCCTGTCTTATGATCCTCCTCCCTGTACATGGGGAAAAAAAATAAACTTGTGTCCTCTTCCAAGCAGATTTGTAACAGTTCCAGTTGTTGTCCATTTTTTTATTATTGCCCTAACAGTAGAAATGGGCATTTTAAGACGTAGCTATTTTTTAATTCAGATTCCCTGACTTATGAAGGTCAACACACTTCTCCCTCATTTGGTTTGTATGTTCTTTTATCTTCCCATGTTGATGGATGACTAAGGGAATTTGGCCCCTTGTGTCACCTTATGTTCGTATCCCTGTTAACCAGGAAGTCATGGATTACAGTTTGAAGGTTCCTATTCACTCCACTCAACTCAAAGATGTACAATTTACAGGGGAAACGTGCTTCAGTTATATTGTGTTCACTAATGTGACATGAACCTGCTTCACCAAACGGTGGATTTTTTCTAACCCTTTCCACAAATCTTCACAAGGGGTGCCAATAATTGTGGAGGGCACTGTTTATAATTTTTTTTGGTGAGTGGTGGCAATTGGTGGCTACTCCATAGATTCGCCTCTGGGCATTAGAGTTGAGGTTAACCAAGTTTAGAAAGGGTCACTATAGGATTCCTGTTATTAATGGGGGGGATGACCTAGCAGAGGCAGAATGACCAGCCCTTGACTTAAACTGACATGTCCGGTTCAGTGCCACCCTCTGTAATCGAGAGCAGCCTGTTTGTTTCCACACCAGCATCCAAAAACAGAACGCTTATTTTATTTCTAGTGTCACAATGTCATTTATGCCCCCACCCTATTTCTCCCTTTGCATTCAACCTGTATTTTACGAAAAAACATCCACATCTACGGTCAAGTCTCTGCACGCTGTAGGCCGTTTTCCTGCAAATCTGCGACCTTAATTTTACCGGTCGGGGTGTGTCCTTCAAATGGCCACAGAAATAATCAAGATAAGAGTAGAACAGAGACAGGTTAGGGGCGCTGACTGAAAACCCTCGACCTCATTTATACATAAATGATACTTAATAGACATCTGCATATCAGTATTATAAATGAACAGACACCTGCATATCTATATTATAAATGAACAGACATCTGCACGTCTATATTCTAAACTCTCTTTGGGGGACCATAATTACCATATAAGCAATTAAAAAATTAAATGACACCAAGTTACACTAACATGAGTGGTGATAAAATACAAAGGAATAAAAAAAAAAATGTTACTGGAATGTGGTGTGACAGTGAGGAAAATGTCTTCCAAGCGAGAAACGATACTTTTTTTCCTGCCGAAACTGATTCAATTGATTTGTATTCTATCAGAAAAAAAGAAGCGAACACAAATAATGCATGCTTGGGCATCAGGCAGCAACTGCGGGCACAGTGGCGAGTACGGGCAATGGGTCCAAGCAGGTGTCTGGCGAATGGAAACAGAATCTATCCATTTACAATGCAAGCAAACAATCTCACATGTAAATTTCAGAGAAACGACTCAGCTGATAAAAAATATAAACAAGTTTTACCAGTGTGTATCAAAAAGCACCCGGCCAGTTTTCATAACCACCTATCCAGTATAAGGTCAGAGTGAGCTTGGAGTCTATTCCAAGAAGCACAGGACACAAGGCCGGGGACATGCTGGATGAGGAATATACCTGAAATCAACATTATTATAAAAATAACACCTTTATCTCGTGTTCTATTGGGATGAATGAGTCACTCCCATAGTTAACAGGTACATCATACATTACAACACATGCTGAGAGTCACCAAATAAGACCATGGGATTTAAAAAAAAAAAGAGACTTAATCTCCGTTTGCTTTATCCAAAAAAGGTAAACAGTAAGAAAGGAATTCAAACAGCCAGTGGTCACCGTAGCCATCTGCAGATAGGAGAGGCAAGCCATGGTTTCTGATATGCTATGTGGACAGCAAGCCAATGAAAAATAACATCCGCGGTGGGTGTGGAGAGGGTCTGCACCCCCCCTCCCCCCCAAGCAGCTGGGGCTCATATGGTCAGGCCCTTAGCCATCGTGGCTTCAGGCGGTCAGCCTTGAGTTTGCTGCCATCATCCCTCCCTGTGCAGGCATACTACTCTGCCATCGTATCACCCATTGACAATGTCAATCTCCACGCTTTGAATGTGGATAGATCAACTTGTGGTCCTTCCAACCTTTTCCTCCATCATAATATTATCCATTTATTTTAGATGGTTCAGCAAACATACTATATACTACTATGCTCTTACTTCCACTCGTGGCCAAAATTGTGGAAGCACTTCCCATTTTTATAGACCACAGAACTTTAATTCAATTATTGCTCCAGTTATTTATCCATACATCCATTTTCTGTAACCACTTGTCCTATTCAGGGTCACAGGGGGCCTGGAGCCTATGGGCACAAAGCAGGGAACAGCCCAGGATGGGGCACGAGCATGAGCTCACACACCATTCACTCACACATACACCTATGGGCACAAAGCAGGGAACAGCCCAGGGTGGGGCACAAGCATGAGCCCGTCACCAGGCACGCTCACACACCATTCACTCACACATACACCTATGGGGAATTTGGTAACTCCAATTAACCTCAGCATATTTTTGGACTGTGGGGGGGGGCAGAGTTCTTAGAGAAAATCCCACAATGATACAGCAAGAACATGCAAATTCCACAGACATGGAAACCGGGTGGACACCTGAAACCCAGGCCCAGAGGTGGGAGGCGACAGGGCTAACCATGGCACCACCCAGTTAATTTTCTAACATATTATTTTACAAATATCATACATTGGACGATTAAGTATATCTCTGGGACAACAGTTGAATACAGTTTTGCAATCTCTAAAAACACACATTCCACACATTCCTTATTTTTGGCCACAAGTCTATGATTTACTACAGTCTTAGTTACATATTGATCTCATGTTTGTTCGATATTAATGAATCATAGCCAGTTATCCTAAGCGTTTACTATATTTGTTACTGTATCTGTGAATTCTGTAAACCTTTGTGAACTACTGAAGGAACAAGTAATGAATAACACAAGTAAAATACTGATCTCGTGTTAGTTCCTCATTAGTGAATCATGACCATCTTTTATCTCAGGTGGCTAATATATTTGTTCATGATTTGTACTTCAGTTGTAACTGAGTCACTACTAAGCATTTGTGTCCCCTCAAGTAAAGTACTACCAGAAAAGATACTAGTACCTAATCGTTTATACTTCCACATTATGAAAAACAATGAAATAGGAAACTGAAGTAACTTATAATGCCTACCTCATTGAAATGTGTTGTTCTTGTATTAGTGCAATTGGTACACTTGATGACAGGGAACCTTAGTAACCTCCTCCTACTACTACTACTTTTTTATTTTTATTTTTATTTTTATTTTTATTTTTATTTTTATTTTTATTATTATTATTGTTGTTGTTGTTGTTGTTGTTGTTGTTGTTGTTATTATTATTGTGGGTGGCATGGTGGTGCATTGATTAGCACTGTTGCCTCACACCTATAAGACCTGGGTTTGATGTTTGCATGTTCTCCCCGTGTCGTCGTGGGGTTTCCCTCCACAGTCCAAAGACATGCTGAGGCTAATTGGAGTTACTAAATTGCCTGTAGGTGTGCATGTGTGAGTGTGCCCTGCATTGGGCTGCCCCCCCCCCGTCCTGGGTTGTTCCCTCCCTCGTGCCCATAGATAGGCTCCTGACCCCCCGTGACCCCAAAGGATAAGCAGGTTGGAAAATGGATGGATGGATTATTATTATTATACCATTTATCTCTGCAGGGGAATTGCCTTTTCGCTTATGCCATCTGGCTTTCCATGACACACAGGTAGGTGAGAGCAAGCTTCCCAGCAAAGAGCAGCCACCTGCAGCAGCACCCATGGAGCAGGGGCTTAAGGGGCTTGCCTAAGGGCCCACAGACATGTGACCATTCTGTTGAATCGGCGACCTTCCAATTACAGGGACAGAGGCTTTGCCCACTCTGTGTCCCTGGTTTCTCCAAGTGGGCCCCTCGTCCTGTTTGCTCTGCAGTTTGATAGCGTGTGTGTGGTCTCCCCCAAAGCACCTGTCCTGCGGGCAGCATTCCAGCCTTCCCAGCAGAGTGTTTGCATTGTCACAGTCCTTCAATTTAATTATTTACATTTTCCCTGGGATTGACAAACTGTGCCAGGTCTTCCCTCCCCCCCCATGGATGTCTGGGTTCCCATTGGTAAATTTATGGCAGAGGACTTACTGATGACCTCAAGGCACGAGGTCATGCCAAACACGGCCAAGATTTTTACCCTTCCCCTAGCATGAACTCTAACACTAACATTACCTTCAACCCTAACCATAGCAACTCCAATATTAATCCTTATCCTTCCACTAACCTTCCTAACCCTATTATTAACCCTAGAAATGCATGTAAAGAGACAACATATTTCCCAGATTACTGACTCGATAAGGCAGTGTTTCCCAATCTGGGCCTCAGGGACCCACAGGCAGCTCACGTTTTTGTGGACCGTCACACAGCTTGATCTGAGGGAGCAAAAACGTGGACTGGCTGTGGGTCCACAAGGACAAGATTGGCAAACACTGCTATAAGGGATATGAACTGCAACTGGGTCTTAAATGTCCCAGACAAGGCCAAAGTCGAAGAGAAGCAACACGTGTTTCCTAGGTCTTTACATCATGAAGAACAGATGAGTGGATGGGCTTTTTAACAAGGCCAAGTCCAATAGATGTATTATAGATAATAGATATTTGTGTAACATTTTGGAGGCCATGAGCCCTAACTTGTCCACTCATGGAAGCCTGGTAGAAGGCAGCCTGCGACCTGCATATTCGCTGCTACAAACCTGGCACAGCAGAAACGAGGCAGAGAGTTGCGTAATATTGCCACACATGACCTTGCAGCTCTCATTTCATGTGTATATGTCATCGTCCTCCCTGGGTGAGCTTTGTTAAAGCACACTGGAGAATTTGTTCATGATAAATCACAGGCCTACCTACAAGCAAAAAAAAATCCTGGAGACAGCTATATGAATTATGAGAAACTTTCATTCATTCCGCAAATGCAAGGTGATATGGCTTGAGGGGACAGGGTCAAGGAAAGGTCGTTACACCGGGTATCTTTTGATTATTCCCAATATTTGTAGAAATTGTTTGCTTCATTTAATACCAGTCTTAACATGAATAACCACACCAAACCACGAAGAATGGTTGTGTCAACACGTCCGCATCTGCCATTTTTCATTGATCAAACAGAGTGCAGTTTGTGCTGTACGTGGTCAGACTCCATCGTTGCTGAGGAATTCTGGGAAATGCACTCCAACCATGGTCAGCAAAAGTCACCTGTTGCCAAGGTTACCTTTAACCAAATTTGGCAAAAGTCACCTGTCACCAAGGTTACTGGTAACTAAACCCAGAAAAAGTCACCCGTCACCAAGGTTACCTCTGACCAAGGCCAGCAAAATTTAACTTCACTCATCAGTCTGCGGCATTTGCACCTGTCCTGCTCAGGGAACACGTGCAGTACACATTCCTCTGACAAACAGCTGGTTCTTATTACCTGGGGGGTAATGTACCAATGTGCAATATCCATACTGGTGTCTTTAGCTGAATGCTTGGTGTGATTGGTGACGTGCCATTTGATGGTACTGTAGTACTGAAAGCACAGGAAGGTAGGAGACATGACTGGTGCTGAGTGTCTTTGGGGGTTCTAGTTGGTCTGGGGGGAGGGGGTGGTCGTTGTAGATTTGCCTGTGTTCTAAAAACCAGTCTGGAGACACAATAAGAGCGGGATGGTGAGTAGAATGATTTAGAACTCAAACTCCACAATCTGCCTACTGCCAAAAGGGATTTGCCTCACAAAGGAAGCTGTCTGGGTGACTTAGAGGAACAAGGCTAGCCAGCTTGCTTAGGGGAGCAGGCCTGGGGCTGGGGCCGAGGCCTGGAGCTCAGGCCTTAGAGTGGCTGCAGGAGATACAAAAGGGCACTAAACTGCTGATTGGATGCGATTCCTGATCGATGCAAAGCAATAATAACAGATTTACTGTACTGCCTTTGATATTGTTTGTATACAGCTCAGCAATATATGTTTTCTATACCCTCATGTCTACTACATTAATTCAGAGTTAATAGTGGTATGTACCTCTACAATAAGTGACAAGAAAAGAATTAGGGTTTAGATTTTTTTTTCTTAAATACTGTCCCAGGGTTGTCAAGTTTGGTCAGCTGGCTGGCGTGAGATTCGGTTTGAGACAAGTCTGCATATTTACATGCATGTAACAGTTTTATTACCTTGTAAATAGTCTGTCAGGTTTGCAAACTACCCCAATGCTTCTGCTGTAGCTAATTTTAGGTTTATAATGGAATAATATAGATTTGCCGTAAGATTTCTTGAGAGAGCATGAGTGTCAGATAGGGTGAGTGTCACACCAAATGCATGAGAGTTGGTAGCCCTGCTCTCCTCCAATACATGGCTATGAATAAGCCACTTTCCAATGATTTTCTTCTTAAGATGGTATTTTCTGGAAAACCTATTGCATAATTCTAGATACTTCCATTGTGTTACCTTGAGGAACACATTGAGCTTTGCATATATACATTTCTCCACAAGGTGGAGCACATTTACCAAATATGAAATATGCAACAGTTCTCCTCCAATAGCCTTAGCAGTACACCATTATTCTTACAGTGCGTAATATATTGCCCCCTGTTGACCAAAATATTAAAGATCAGGTATGTCTTGTATAAGTACAGTAGTACCTCAGTTCTCGAACTCATTAGAACTCGAATCTCTTAAAAGTCGAACCACCAGTTCGAAAAAAAATACCTAGGACTCGATCTGAATCTCAGAAGTCAAACCGTGAACGCCGACCTAAGATAACTTGTATACGCGGGGAAATGAGTCACGCAGCACGTCTCTCAGCGGAAACAAAGGGTAACGCTTTAGTCTCAGCCTCGCATTCGCTGTGATAGCACCGTGTATGTTTACACTAGGTGAATACATATATTTAGACAGTAAAAATACATTTAAACAATGATAGACAGTAACAGTAATTATCATATAATAAAATACATTTAAAAATAAAGATTTCTTATTTATTATATTAATATTAATAATAAACCATTAATACATTTAATTATAATGACATTGTCTTGCGGAGAGGGAACAGAACGGAGATAAAGGCGCAGCCGTCAGAGTATCAGGGAATACTGGGTTTAATTACAGGTAAGGCAGGCAAAACGCAGATGGACAATACAATAACCGGACTGGGGAAACAAACTGAAACGCGGACTAAATACAGAGGACTAATGACAACAACCAGAAACAGCTGATCACAAGAGGATTCCACGCGGGGTTAACGAGGGGGCGTGGCACACGGAAGAAGCGGACGATCAGGGAAGAACACATTGTTTTTTTTTAACTTTACACATTGTTTGGATAAATTGGACAAATTACTGTTTTGATAAACGTGCTTACATATATTTAGTACAGTATATGCTCTTCTTGTTTTATCCGGTTCATTTTGTGTTTAAATGCTAAAAAAAGAACATATTTAGGTGTAGTTTTTTGGGGCCAGGAACCAATTAATTGGTCTTCCATTATTTCGTATGGGGAAAATTCAATCAGAACTCGAACTTTTCAGGATTCGATCCCGAGTTCTGAACGGATTAAGTTCGAGTTGTGAGGTACCACTGTATTACGGTTCACCGACACTGTAAGTCACGCTAGCGTTCAAGCGGTCCTCATAAACAGTGACACTTCACTGATTTAAATACAAAAATGCCTGATGACTGCTCACCTTTTACCTACATTATAAGAAACCATAAACTTTGAACCAGCTTGTTTACAGAGGCGGCAGACAAAGCACAAAGAAAAGAAGAGCCTTTGTGGCTGTTGTCAGAAGCGTGTTCTCAGAAGGGCACTGCATCACTGCTGCCGCTGACAATGTGCAGATGTCAGTGTCTTTCAGCAGGAGGTACCACCTGCTCCATAGCACTCACACATCCACCTGTAACTCCCTGCAGGGTTGCAGATAGTCAATTACCTGCTGTATGAACAAAAGTAACAGTACTCCATATAACAATGTAACCACTGCTTGTATTCTCCAAGCATTTATCCGGGGCTGGGTTAGGGGGACAAGGGAGGCAATCCAAAACAGCATAGGACACAAGGCTAGGGTACACCGTGGATGGCATTCTAGTCCGTCACAGGGCAAACAATCATGATGGGGAGCTGGAGACCAGGGAAGAGAACTGCGTGAACATGCAAGCGCCAAGCACAAAGAGAGGGGATACAATTTGAACCTTCAACCCTGGAGGCATGAAGCAACAGGGCTCATCCACCACACCACCAAGACTGCTACATATAATGTTTTGTAAATTGCACGTGTGTATACACACACACACACACACACACACACACACACACAGGCCCAGTGAAATCATAATTATATATTAAATATAGACATTAAAATTATAACACAACATATGAAATTATGTAATGACCAACAAAGTATTAAACAAACACAAAAAAAGTTTGTTTTGGGGGGGGGGGCAGCTCGGTGGGTTGGGACTCAGAAGGTTGCTGGTTCAAATATCCCATGATCAGCAGAGTGATGCCATCACTGGGCCTTGGAGCAAGGACCTTAACCCCAATTGCTCCAGGGACTGGCTGACCCTACTGTATCCTCTATGCCACTTTCATGAGGTGACCTCCTGGGATGCTTTTCCAGCTGTGCTGAAGGAGGTGCCACATATATGCTGAGCACTCATTGGCTGCTTTTCCTTCACTCTCTGGTTAAACTCCTCCAAAACTATTTCTATTGTGTTTAGGTCAAATTGGCTAGGTCATGTGATAACTTGGTGTGTCCAAACTTTTGCCTGGTACCATCAGAGATGGTTGACCCATAGAAGTAGAGGACGTAGTAACCTTGAGATTAAATTATGAATCAAGTAACTTTTTCAAAACTTAATATAATTTTGTCATTTAAAATCACATTTTCTAACTAATTTGGAAAACGTCACTGTTGACATGATTGTAAAATGTTTAATACGTCCCTTATTTTTTAGACTGCGGTCAAACCATCCACGCATAACCACCAACCACCACTACGCTATATTTATATTTTAAAAAATGAATATATAACGGTGGTGTTTTATATTTAAGCAACTGTGACGGGAAAACGTGTTTTCTGTTTACCAATGAATCGTGATGAGGTCATCTAGGGTGATACGTGGGCACTGGGGCACCAAATCCAATCCACCGTCCTCTCGTGGGATATACGGAATAGAATAGAATAGAATTCAACTTTATTGTCATTGCACATGTCACAAGTACAAGGCAACGAAATGCAGTTTGCATCCATCCAGAAGTGCTTTAGCCATAATATTACAAAATATATATAAGCAATAATATAGATATATAGATATATTACAAAGATGGGTCTATACAGAAATATAAATATGAACTATACAAGTTATGTACAAGTTATAAACAGTTGTAAACAGTTGTAGAATTATAGTTATCGTAATATAGGTGGGACATTCAGCCGAAAGGAAGCACGCAAATGCCGCCACCCGCAATGCATAACTATCTGTTGCCTGGTGTCTGTCAGACGTTTATTCTCACGTATATAGTCTTCAACATTTTGTTCCTGCAACTTTTTCCCAGTCCCAGATGCACGGAGTGCCAAAAGAAAAGCTAACAAAGGGTAACTCCCCTCCGGCCATGCCTCCGTGGGTTGCAGCAATCTCCGCTTGGACCACAATGCTGACGTTGACCGTGAAACAGGGCAGTGAACGGTGTCCGATTCCCGACATAAAATATTCACAGACATCAATTATTTTAGGAGAATATATCAGCCTTATGTTCTATACATTCGGGGATTTGCACCTTTTAAATGACTAGCGACGCCGTCTATCTGTCGGTCATTAGCCGCAAGTTGTCCGTGTTTTCTGTATTGGATCCGTGTATTCAGATTGGCTACAATCGCCGAAAACATTCAGATTGGCTACAATCGCCGAAAACATCGATGGGGTTTTTTTAATCTCTGCCGCTGTGTTTATGAGACACAGCCTTACCAAAACACGACGCAATCTGCTATTACTAAAGACCCCAGCGTGCCAGGTCGTCCATTATTAATGCGGGACCTGTTTGAAATGCACTGCTGACCATTAGGAAACGTCTACGAGATCCTTTAATAAGATGCTGCCTTTGATGCCTCGTTACCAAGCGAGAGGGACGCTCAGAGCACGGCTTTTGAATATCACAGCTTCACGTCTGTAGTAATTAGGTAAATTAGCTCTGAGTGGAATTAGAAAGCAATGGCCCTCTGTCAGGAAGGAGAAAGTATTTTAGTCATGCAACTTGCTAGTTTGTAAAATATGTCTTAGTAATACTGACCCAGAAAAACGTTTTATTGTGGGGTTCCTTATTATTTTTTTACCATTTGCCTCCATCTGTGGTCAAATATTCATGTAATGTTGCAAATTACCCCATTTAGTAATGAGAAGAATTTTTACTATGCGTTGCCATTTCCAATTACTTTAGTGTTCCGGCTAAAATGATTAATCCACAGTATTGTTGTAATGTAATTATAATGTTACACATGGCTGCCACTGTAATGTGCGTTTAGCAGTAAAACTGTTAACAGCATGTTTTATTCATTTCAGTGAGAGTGAGCGGAGACAGGATGACATTTAATTAGCGAGACGGCTTATTTGTTGTGGAATATCTCCCACACTGCGGCTTCTGAGGTTTCAGCGAGCGACGATCGCGCTGCTGCATAATTGCCGCCTTTGCAGATCTGATAGGCTGTTCAATTTCATCTTTCAGGTTAGATTTTTTTAAGCCTCTTAGCGAATGTTTTTATACAAAGCATTCACGTATCACTTAAACATTTTTTACGGAAACAACTCATATTTTTGTTGTTACAGTAACAATTCAGGCTGAATGTTTTGTGCAGTGGTGGGCGTTCATATTATTTGAAACTGCTTTTTAATTTTTTCGAATAGTTTCTTTTAACATCCGTCCTTTTTGTAGTTTTAGCGTTAGGATCGGTCCATCTCTTCACCCGATTTTTTCCATAGCACATTCATCCCTCCTTCCCCTTCACTTCCTGTTAATCTTCCTTTCACTGACATCTGTTGTTTAAAACAAGGACTGACATATACAGATGCTCCCCGGATTTTGATGGGGTCAGAGGTGGATAGATCAGGCCCAGAAAGTAAAAATCCAGACAATGATTTTGTTTCAACCAAGCAGTTGAGGGTAAAGAGTGACACTCACAGAGTACACAACTTATTGGAACAGAATCTTGGTATAGAATTTCACTTTCCAGACCTGTACTATCCGCCACTAAATGGGGTTACGTTCTGATAAACTTATCGCAAGCCGAAAGTAGTGTGAGATGAATATGTGCTTTAATACAGTACACTTAACCTTACAAACATCACAGCCTAGCCTACCTTAAACCTGCTAAGAACACTTACATTAGCCTGCAGTTGGGCAAAATCATTAACACGAAGGGTATTTTATAATGAAGTGCTGAATATCTCATGTAATTTATTGAATAAGGTACTGAAAGTGAAAAACAGAATAGAATTGGAATAGGCCAATTCATATTGAAATACAGGAAACTGTATGCACAGCTTATGTAACCAGTGTCATTGATAGTTTCATTAAATGGATTTAACAATTTGGTGTTAATATGAAAGGCCATATCTTACAATAATATAAAATTATGAAAGGCCATATCTTACAATAATGCATATATTAATAAATTGTGCATTTATTTACAAAGGACAGTGATAATTTCAATAATCTTACACAATATTCTCTTTGATAGTTAAAATTAGCTGGAAGTCAAAAATAAGCTATGAAATACGATGTACTCATAACATAAACATTTAAATCAGCATTACAAAGGTTGAAATTATGCATATTATATGGCATGCTTTATTGTAGTGGTTATCTTTTAGTGTATTATGTAAACTCCATTAAACACACCATAAGATTCAAACAGAAAGGTATATAGACACGGAGAAACAGCCAACAGTCCTGTGTACACTGACATGGGATTAGATGTTATGGTAAACTTTGTTTTTATGACTAAAATAAGCCATAAAACAGTACATATGAGTTTTAACAAAAACACGTGATACATGGGAAACCACATTTGGTATTTAAATAAACAGCATTTTTTGTGCACAGGCAACATCCATTGGTGACATCGGAGCCTCTGTGTTGGCACCTTGGTAGAGGGGCTGCTTCTGATGTCTCACAATGACCAGCCCGATTCGGACAATAAACAGCATACAGGCAAAGGCCAACAGGGCCGCTAGGAGGAAGAACACAACCCAAAATCTACAGTACAACTTACACAATAAATAGGACATGACCACCCACTAAATATCAAACAGGAAACTTCTTATATAAGTCAGTGACACATTGTTTCCATAATAATAATATTAATAACTGTATTTCATCTTATTTGACTTATAGGGACTCAACTGCATCAATCAGCAACTCACATTTCCAACCACATTTCATTTTAGCTGTTAAATGATCTTCAAGATAAAATTACAGAAACACATCAGACAAACACATCTGAGATGTCAGTCTAAGTTCAGTGTTACGCTCACCTGTAAAAATGTTATTCCGGCTGGGAGACTCCGCGTCATAGTTCTTGGTCAGACTGCCAATCAGAGCCAAGATAACCACGGGGTAGATGATGAGGAGATATCGTAGGTGCGTCTCCAGCACGAGGTTCTCCAAGACCACCCTGCAGTAGGAAATATGATGGCAGGCCTCTCAAACTGCACACGGTCACACCAAAGTCCCCATGATGGCAGGCCTCTCAAACTGCACACGGTCACACCAAAGTCCCCATCAAGAATGCCCCAAAACTAGCGCAGAGTGATACCTATTAATCTGTGTTACTTCACATGTGGGAAAGTATACATATTGTATGACAACAAAATTAAGTGCATAATAAAATAATTAATAAAATAAATTAAAAAATAAAAGAAAGCTTTATATTGCGTCATGGAGGAAATGTGAGAAATAGCATGGACTAACTGACATTTATTACCAATTTTTAAAAATATAACACAAGGAGGAAGAGCCCCTTAAGGAAAGTAAAATACAAACAGCCCAAGATAAAAATACCTAAAAAGGGAAAAATTGTGATTGTGAAATATCATAATGGATATAACTGAGCTTATATGAGACTTCCCAAGACCTCCTTAAGACCTCCTTTAATGAGTTTAGTGGCCCAATCAGGGCCAGCTGAGTTTCATTAACTGAAATGGCTTTAGTATCAGGACTTGAAAATTAATTGCCATGGTAACAATAGAGTGTGCCCAAAGTCAATGCCTTGCCATTGTTAAGCATCCCACTGGAACGCAGCATGAATTTAAATGTCAGGGATTGGGGGCTAAAGAAAGCAGGAACCCCCTAGTGGCCAGACACATATTCACAGCACGTCCCTTACCACACGATGACCTCTACTAGGAGTAGGACCAGAGCCACAGTGGCTGCGTCGTACTTGGACACGCCTGCGTTGTGCTGTAATGCGACAGCGAAGTTGAGCAGCGTGGCTACTGTAGTCCATGTCGCATATAAACCGATGCCATTCTGGACCTGCAAAATGCAATGACCACATACTGTGAAATCCAGTGAGGGTAAAAATGTCAATGCAAGTCATGCCGAACAGACTTCATGCTAATTCAGATGCCTGTCTGCCTGACCACCAGAGACGCTTTTTGTAATAAATAAGTGGATGGAAGTTAATGAGTGCCACTGGAATAAAAAAAAAAAGCGTGGATTGTACCTCCGTTTGCCCAGACGGATTTAACTTTCATCTCAAATTTATGTTGATAACTCCCATGAATAAACGTAGCAGATTGTGTGATTTTGTCAGCTTGCTGGCACTGTGGGTTCATGGTGGGATAGGCGACACTCACCAGCACACGAACAAGCCAGAGGTCCGCTGGGTGCTGGAGGTGAAGCCAGGCCCCGTACAAATGCAGGCCATGGCAGGAAAAGAGAATCATCAGATAGCTGGTGAAAGCAATCAGTGCCAGGACTATTACTGCAGCAATCATCTGCCTTTGAGAGAAAAAAATATATAAATACTACATATTATTCCAGGATTTCAACAGTGATCGTTCATTTATGTTACATGATGTTAACCGGAATGTATATCACAAATAACAGGACGTTTCAAGATTCAAGAAGCTTATTTGTCACATGCAGAGTGATACATGAACAACATACAGTGAAATCTAGCCCCGAATCACTCCTGAAGAAAAAAACACCTGTTTTGATTAGTCTGACAGTCGCAACATGCCTGCTGATATCGACAAGCATCTTTTCCTGACACATGGGACGCCACTTACTCTCTGTCCCAGAGGAACAGCCACGCGACATTCAGACTCATGTTCAGCATCCATGACAGGAAGAAGGCATACGGCAAGACTGCAGGACTACAATACATCCAACCATAAGAAGTCCTAGGGGAAAAAATACAATCACATTACTCTTACTAGTTAGTAATAACTAAATAAAAATAACCAAGCACGCTAGTAATAACTAGTGACTAATATTATAAAAGACTATCTGTCCTACTGTTAAATTTTAATAATATTAATACGGTGAAATCTTGTAATGAGAGGCAGCTGAAAACCCACATACCTTCTGCAAAAACCAGTCAAGATGTAAATGAGCATTGCAGACAGCCAAGCGTAGATAACCCCCCAGATAGAAAAAGTCCATCCCGCCGGAGTAATTTCCGTGTCATATTGAGCCGACACGTTGCCTATACTTTGTGAAAAGGGCCCTGTGGGAAATACAGGGAGACGCAAGATGTTTTATCAGCTGCGAGGCAAAACTATTTATCCGAACAGATGATGACTTGCTGGACAGAGCTTCTTATCTTTGCAGAAGCTTGGATTTAATCGGTAATCACTGAATTGTTTATAAGTTTTTGTGTTGTTTGACAAGAGAACAAGAAAACGGTTTCAGTTTTCCAAAAGTAAATAATTGTTCTTGTCTTATTCTCACGATAGTTCGTGACATCGTGCGTTTCCGGATGTGATGTCTCGACATGGAAAGTGACATATACCTCTTCTGCTGCCAGAGCCAGCGAGGCCGTTAAATACTATAGTTACCAGGAACAAAAGGACGGATGCCGCAATGACCATTATACGGAGAGGGCTGTGTTCTCCCATTATAATAACCTACAACAAAACAGAACAAAACTAAACACTCAGAAAATGACATGTTTTTCAAACAGCATAATTTAAACCATTCATTGAAGTCGGTTGTTGTTCCACTTGTTAAAACCAGATTTTTTCACAGAAATGTTCTTTAAAGTTGCGGTTTTACCCATCGTAGCTATTTTCCATTAAGTATTTAACAGTGACCATCACACTAAAAGCTATGTAGAGGTTTGCGCATTATCTTCACAAAGACTTGCTTTTATCATAGTTTTAAATCGTATATTGACATATAAACCTTATATGATTGAAACAGCTATCTAGTACATCATTGTTTGTTTACATATTTTACAGAGTCACGTATTTACGATCGGTTTATAAAGTGAAATAGAGAGAACAGCAGAATGTCTTCTGCGTAAAAATTATCTTTAACAGCAAACATTCCTAATAAATATATGATGGTTTTCCTCTTACGGATGGTTCACCGTAGTTTAGAGTTAAGCGTCCAAAGCTGGTTGTCTGTTGAACCCGCGTTTGGAGGGATTTGTTACGCCTTGTTGTGTAACCACTAAAGTTTCTTTCATAACATAGCGGGTGGGAGGGGTTTTGGGGGACTACGTCACAGCCACTTTTACACGTAGTAAACATTTCATAACAATCAGCTAGATGCATCTCTAATGTTTCACATTTATGCACTGATCCATGGGAGGAAAGACAGGATACACCTCTTAGATGAGATCAAAACAGAGGGCATGAAAATATTTTAGAATAGTTTAGTGTAGGTGTTTTGCAGTTTAAGTAAAGTCGATCCTCTAAAATGTGAAGTTGGCATGAATTAGATAGATAGATAGATAGATAGATAGATAGATAGATAGATAGTCGTAGTAACTTAACAACCGATGCCCTCTAGAGGATATTAATAGTAATCGGATATAGACACATAAAGGTCCCCAGTGAAAATTATTGCAAGGGGTCAGAGACTATACCTACACTTATATCTATAGCCAGAGGCAGCGACAGTACAGGCAGGGCTGGCGATGGCCTGAGGCCCCAAGCTGGGAGGGGGCCCCCAAGGGGGCCGATTACATAGTAGATTGCAATGACAAATCTGCTTTATTTGCTTCTGTTTTTCACAAAAGTAAAAATAAAGGTCTTGTGTTTATTAAATTCTCTTTGTTGATATCAGTAATTTACACTTCACAGTGAAATAATGGTAATAAATGTTACCATGCCAGGGGAGGGGAGGTTAGGGGGCTCCATGGAGTTTTTTGCCTGGGACCCCAAAGTCTCTAGAATCGCCTCTGTCTATAGCATCTCTGTTTTTGCACTGGTGCCCTTAGCATAGGTGTCAAGTCTCATGTTTTACCTATAGGACTCATGGTTTTTTGTCTCTCCCGTTATCTTATGGATTGTGATGCACTTAAAGCAAACAGAGAAGTTTACCTTAGTATCAGAAATCACCTGCCGAGAAGGCTTATCTGAATGCACATAGAAGTATTCGGTTCACATATGGCTCAAGATCAGTTTCCAGTAGGCCTGAGTGGTATATCGAATTTTTATGATAACAATATATTTTCAAAACGAAAGGATGACACAATACCATGTATATCAATATACTTTTATTGTGCAGTAAAATTAGTTCTATATTGATTTTTTTATATAGAGAGACCTTACAACTGGGTTGTAAACAATGCCAGAGCTTCAGCCGTGATGTTGTACAGAATTCACAGCTAAAATCAAACCATTCATTTGGCGTCTCTTGGGGAAGCTGGTGGAGGCAAAATTTGAAGAATCATTGTTACTTGTTTCATTTAGTTTCAAAACATTGTTTAAAAATATCACAAATTTGCAATGTGGTTTGTTATCTTGAAGGTTAATAGCTTAAAATGAAAACTCTCCATTGTCAAATAAATTTTAGATTTTGAAATGGTTTTTTTGTTCATAAATATTCACCTTCTGTTTTGAGAGCAGTACCATAAATGAGGATCTGTTGGTGGACACAGTGCAGTGAAAAGCTTGTACATCATAGCTGCTTTTTCACCCATGTAACTGAGATATTGGTACAATTTATTTTTGTCTGACTGAACAGTTATAGTTGTGTATCTGGAAACATGTAAGAAAGTCCTGTATCTGGATTTCGTTTTGACCACACTGTTTTAATAAAAAGTGTTTGTGATATATTACATGTGCTACAGCTTAAAGCACAATATTTAGTCCACTTCATAAAAAATACTGAGATGTGAATCATGTATTGGTATTGTGCCTGAAAATGCAGGGATGTGGTTTTTGCTCCATATCGCCCAGCCTTAGCGCTATCAAACACCTAAACTTTGAAAATCAACCTTGGACCATCCACCTACATACTTGCACTGTCATACCAGAAGATATACCACATTGCCCGTTTTATATAACGTTTTGCATACATGTACTCTTTATTCTCTTTGTTATTGTATTATCCTATTGCTATTCTACTATTGTAGCATTCTATTCTATTACTCTATTTTGAATTTCTTATACTGGCTCTACAAGACACTTCTCCTTATAAGTGTACCTCTGTTTACTATAATGACAATAAAATTGAATTGAATTCATTTTAATTCTGAAACAAATCAATCGAATTTTGAATTACCGTGTACTAGATAGGCAATTGAATGGATGAGCCAACGGATGGCTGCTTAAAAGTCGCATTGGTATAGACAGAGGCGATTCAAGGGACACTGGGGGCCCCAGGCAAAAGACCCCATGGGACCCTCCAACGCACCCCACCTGACATGGTAAAATTTATGACCGTTAATTTAACGTGAGGTCTAATTTAATAATACCAACAAAGACAATTTAATAAACATAACCCCTTTCTTTTCACTTTTGTGAAAAACAGAATACACAAACAAAGCAGATTTGTCGTTGCAATCGATCCAGTTTGGGGGGCCCAGACAATTGCCTGCCTTTCCTGTTCTGTGCCAGCGTCTCTGGGTATAGGTATCCTTATTTTAGCTCTGACTAAAAGAGTTCCTATGCTAAAAACCTACCGTTAAATCATACAGAGCTACAAATAAATGAAAACATAAACAAAATGATTCAAATGTTCTGACTTTGGGCCCCCTTAAGTTTCTGTTAAAAGTCAGTGTCCTTCAACTATTGCAACACTGCAAAAGCACTTGCTGAAATTATTCGGGATAATCTGTCTGTCATGTTTGAATATTCACTGAATAATCACATAAAATCTGAAGCCGGTAGACCTCAAATGAATACAGGATAGGGTACAGGAAATATATTTAATTCAGTGCAAATTGTTTTATTAAATAAGGGGTTCTCATCTTAAAATTATTTGTAAAAGATTTTAATTATATCTTGTATAAACTTTTAATAACATTTAACTTTAATCATCACTCACCAAAATATCTTGTTCAAAATTTTGAAAAATAAAATTTAACAGCATATAATAGTCATTTATAATGTTGACAGTATAATTCTGTCTCTTTGTTGATATTATTCATTTACACTTCACAGTAAAATAATGGTAATAAATGTTACCATCCCAGGGGAGGGGAGGTTAGGGGGCTCCATGGATTTTTTTTGCCTGGGGCCCCAGAGTCTCTAGAATCGCCTCTGTCTATAGCATCTCTGTTTTTGCACTGGTGCCCTTAGCATAGGTGTCAAGTCTCATGTTTTACCTATAGGACTCATGGTTTTTTGTCTCTCCCGTTATCTTATGGATTGTGATGCACTTAAAGCAAACAGAGAAGTTTACGTACCTTAGTATCAGAAATCACCTGCAGAGAAGGCTTATCTGAATGCACATAGAAGTATTCGGTTCACATATGGCTCAAGATCAGTTTCCAGTAGGCCTGGGTGTATCGAATTTTTATGGTAACAATATATTTTCAAAATGAAATATAGGATGACACGATACCATTTATATCAATGTACTTTTATTACTAATACTCGTTTATAATGTTGACAGCATAATTCTGTCCTGAGTGGCCAGCTATCTTCACAGAATTGTTTAATTTGTTAACTTAATTCACATTTAGAAAAACCCCGTTAGAGTGAACAAATTATTTATAACATAAAAAATACATTTATATCAACATATAAATTATGTTGAGTCTTCTGAATTCAACTATACCCACACAAATGTTGATTTTTAAACTTCCGGCACTCACCATTAATCGGTCTTATTATTATTTTTTTTTTTAACAATCACAAAAACCTTTTATTTCACATATACTATAATTAAAGAAGAACAAAATAACTCATCGCTTACAGCACAGTGCAAGAAAAACAAAACAAATAGCTTTAGTGCATAAATAGCGAGTTGTTTTTCCCCAGGTGGCGTTTATCGGTAGGCCGATTTCTAGGTCTGAGCGTCTTCCCCTCCTGCAGGAGTGTGCGGTCTCGCACCTATTGTGAGGACCGCCCAGTTGCTGTTCAGCCCACGATGGAGGTTTTGGCCGTCGTGCTAAACTTCAGAAGCTGCTGAAATGTGCTGCAGATGTCGCCAAAGCGTCGAAGCTCCGTCCCACACTCCGGCAAAGCATCGCCTCCGTAAATGACAGCCATAAAACGCACACCCAAAGACCGATGCTAAAATGCATCATGCATTCTGAGCAACAGCTAAATCACCGTACCCCAATAATGGACATGTTTTAACGCCTAACCTCGAAGCGTCGGCCGTCAGTGATCTGATGTATTGACTTGCATTTTGACTAATTTCAATTTCATAATGAACATACTGACTCGAAGATAAAATTTCTAACGCAGCCCAACAACGGAAATGTTTTATCCGCAAATGGCATCCATGTTATTGTAATATAAAATTAGTAGCCAAAAACATCCAGGTTGCTTGACTATCCTCCATTTAATTTGTAAATCGAGCTAATGTGTCAAAACATGTCCAAAACGTTACATTGACTAGTAGAATTACTTTCAAAATAAATATTCAGCCTTTTATATAATTTTTAAGACGGTTTTTAAAATTCATTGATGAACCTTATGTTTGTAAATTGCAAAATATAAAAATGTAATAAAAATGTAAATGCATGGTTTAATGTGATTAAGTTATTACAGAAGTGTATTTTTTTTAAAAGCTTCAAACACCATTTTGGGTTTAAAACCATTTTGTACCTTTGCTTATCACTGTGACTGTACCCTTGTAATTATACCTTTTAAGGTAGAGAAATTGACTTTGAGGAACATTTTTGTACCATAGATACTACAGAATTTTTACCCTTTTTTCTGAGAGTGTACGATCGGCAAGGATTACATTGATTTAATCAGTCATAGTCTAATCGATGGAAGACATTAAACACTGCAGATTCTTTGTAGGCTGTACTCTTTGTACTATTTATTAATATCTATCAACTTACCCAAAATGGGATTTGAAGCTTAAAAAACATACACTTGATATGGAAAAAGACTAGAAGTTTATTGAACTGAATAAGCTGTTATAAAAACTACTCGGGTTTGTTAGGTTCCAAGTTGATCTGAGGTGTTAGAGATACCATTTAAACCCTTATTGATCTCTTTGTGTTTGAAAAATGGTTCTTTTACAGTCCCAATAAATGGCTACTAAGTCACTACTTTTGGCTTGATGTGCAAAAATATGTAGAACCAATCTGAGGTCAGATAAAGAGTTACAAGGGTCATTAATAAGCAAAGTTTATAAGATGGATATACGGAGTAGATGTTAGTTGGTAAAAAGGAGCCACTGAAACTCTTCTTGCTGTCCTGTGGTGGTATTAATCACTGCCTGATGGTGCTCCAAAAAAGTGTATAGTTCAAATGAGCTTATGACACACTTACACTCACCCTCCACCCACCCGCAGAACACCACAGAAAACAAGATGGCACTGGATAACACCAAGCTGTAGAACATGGCTAATTGTCTTGAATCTGAGCTTTTTCCAATATATACTTGGGTGGAAAAATAATTACAGGAGAAAAAAGGTTCCTTTGGTGCCCAGTAGGTGTCGCCATTGCCCATCTTGCCCATCAGTACTGCTGCAACGTCGTTCATCCAATAAACCTTGTTTATTAATGACACTTGCAATTGTCACTTAAAAGTTATAAATAAAAAATGCTCCAAATGCCTGATATTTTCTGATTTAGTGGAAATGGAATAGAGATACTTTACAGAATCCTATGGAGAGATTTTCACCTTTTCCATTTGAACTGGCAACCTTCTGATCATGAGCGCCACCCCCAAACCTGAAAGGCCTTCAAAGAGTCTGGGTAGGACATTTACTCTACGCTGAGAGTTACTCACTAACGTTAATCGTATGTAATCAGTAAAATAGTGCAACAGTTTCTAGCGTAGATCTCACCTCTCAGTCCATTTCCAACCTGCATGAAACCCACCTCCATCCTGAGTGCAGGAAACGACGTCATTGTACGGAAAGCACATGGTTGTATCTGAATGGACACAAAATTAGCGATCTGTTGCGAACTGATTCGGAGTGATTCAGAGCGTTTTGTGTTCCATATTGTCATATGATGAGTGCTGCTTCACCTGTATCTTCATATGTGAAGAACACAATTAGCCACCGTATTCAAATCACTTTTCTTTATAAATTGTGTTTCAAAAGCTCTAGTACGCTAAATGATGACTTTTTCCTAGAAATGATGCACATACACAGACAAGATTTATAAGTGATGGGTTTAAGTCAATGAGGCGGTCAGTACGTCTATGGAAGGTTTTGTCTAAACCACTACTGCACCAGCATTGTAATGAGGGACAATGTCTATGTGCCAGATGTGTGTCTTTTAGCCTGGGGGTTATTGGGTCTTTATGTATTTATGCAAATCTGTAATGGACTGACACTGGGCTGGGATGCTCAGTTATATGAATCGAAGACTAGTTACATATGCATTGATTACTGATTAATTAATTTATTAATATTTTAATAAGATCTGCAGAGCGAATATACTGGGGTCCACATCTCAAGCAATTGGGAATTCATAAGGTTCGGACCCTACATATTTGTAAACCAAAATAACGCAGATTTGCGTATTGACTTGTGATAAGTGGGTGTGAATGCAGTGTTGGCAGTAAAAGCATGTTATTTTGTTAGAAAAAGTTGCAAAATCACTTTTTGATGTAGTAATAATAATAATAATAATAATAATAATAATAATAACAATAATAAATAATGGATTCTTATCCTATTGTCTTCATTAACATTCAGATTTCAGTTATACGATGGTCACATGGTTCACAAAAACTCTTTCTATCTCATGTCTGTTGAAACCCTCAAGCTTCCTCAGTAGAAGGATGGTGGTCTTACATAGAGACAGAAGAAAGAAAATAGTGGAACATCCTGGACATTGCAGTGTTGAGTTCTTGATGTACGTTAGATTTTTTAATTTTTTTTTTTTTGCAATACCACCCCAGAACAATAGAAGGTGATAATGGTTACAGTGCGACCTCTTTCATGGATGAGATCTGCACCCAGACACTTCTTAAATTGTGACTCACCACAGAAAACATCTTCACTCTGGGCAGAAGGACCTTTGCATGAGCACTTTAATTAATATTGATTTATGTGAATGCAGCAGAGCATACCTGGATTAATGAGGTACTGAAGAGGGAGTGCATGTTGTTTTCATGTACACTGAGGTTCAACAACTGAATTACTGTCACACCAAACTGTGCATCGGCAGCACACACTTAAACATACTGCACATTTGCACATTAGTCTTCATTAATTCATTTAGCAGAAGCTTTCATCCAAAGCAACATACAACTGAGAGAACAGGGTCAGACAGTCCTGGGGGCAATTGAGATTTAGGGACTCGCTCACAGGCCAAAGCAGCACCAAAGCTGACTAATGCTGCAACATTATAGATTTCTGTGATTTCATGCAAAAAAGTAAACAAATTTTAATGTTTATATGGTTTTTAGAATTTTGCTGTATGTACGTTAACATTACCGATGCTGCAGCTCTGCGACTTTCTGGCTAAATCATGGTTGCTGTTCTATTTCCAGAAGGACCACAGCTATCTACACGGTTATACTACACTTTTACTACACACGAGAATATTGGAGGAGGAGCAGGGATTAACAAAGCCACCGTAGCGATGCTACATTGATGTCGCCATGGTACGTCCCATTTAAAGTCTGCAATGCTTAAAGGTCAGTGTGCGTGTCTGAAGAGGCAAAGCGCACTTTGTCTGCCTCACCAGAGTTTATGTTTCAGTTTGTGCCAGGACAGCACTGAAGGAACTGCACACGTCTGTCAGCGTCTATTCACGTTAATCAGGCAAATCTAAAACCAGTAGTGTCTCCCGCACCATCAGAGGAGAAAACCATGTTAACACTAACATTGATGGTGCCCCTAAATCTTCCAGATGTGTGCCGAGAGTGGTCAGACACCTACTTTATGAAAAACATCCAGCATAATACCCATTCCCAAACCAAAAAGTCCCAAGGAATTGCATGAGTTCAGATCTGTTTCACTTACATCCTTCATGATGAAAATTATTGGGAAACTTTTAAAAGCTAAAGTTGTCTCTTATTGATGGCAGTTGGAAATTAGACCCACTACAGTTTGCTTATCAAGCTGGCAGGTGTGAAGGATGTGAAACTCTTCATCCTTGACGGAACATATAAGCATCCAGAGAAACCAAAATCTCATGTGAGACTTTTATTTGCCGCCTTCTCTTCACGATGGGTTTCATACCATGAGTTTGAACAGCTGACCTAAAGGTCATCCCAAAAACCTGCATACGCACTGGCCCTTTGTGGATAAGATTGGCCCCTCCTGATCTAAAGCCATTCCCCCCGCAATAACAAAACCATCAGATTGTCATTGAGTTCTAGGTTTCAAGCTTTTATCACAAACCAGGTGGTTAATTCGCAATCCACACAAACCCTGAGAGAACATGCAAACTCCACACACCCAGACCTGGGGTTACGACCCCCCCCCTCCCTGTAACTTATGCCAACTTATGCACACTGCCACGCTTGTGCCTTGTAATTTAGCAATATTGTGATGCTCCGCCCATGTACTGCGTTGCTATTTCACATGAACACAATTTATTCTCTGCCAGTATGACCCGGCTGTTGCATATTTGTGGTGCACACGTAAATTGTAAGCTTCAGTGCTTAGTCCTGTTCTCAACTTCAAGAAATGACCCATGAAAGGTAAGAAACATTACTACCACCTACATCAACATCAAACGCTTTGAGATATAGCCATTTTAAAAGTCTGTTTACTTTTTTATGCAGTGGAGAGTGTTCTTGTCCCGAACAATGTAAGTACATACTTCCGTATTTCTAATTTTTGGTGAAAATTTTGTAGTTTGTCGATTTACATGATGGTGTTGAAAGCAACCACTTTAAATAAACACAGAAATTAAAAATAAAAATAGCCATGATGATGCTTACATAGTTAACGTAAAAACATAAACTGTTCTATTCAAATGAGAATATTGTTAACAGTAAAATTAATTTCTTTCTTGACAGGGTATGTGGGTGAATGGTATCGCTATTTTCTGTTTGGGGTCTGGGTCTTAGATATTGTTTTGATATTTTTCATAACACATTTAAGTATAGAAATGCAACAGATTAAGATGAGACTGGAGCAAGATGATTGGCTGGTGAGCGACGGGAAAGAACAGTTTTGTGGGTCACAGTGGAGCCACCAAGCTAAAAGCCGCAGGATGTGATCGAATCCAGCGTTGATCCGGGAGAGCCATCCTTCCCAAAGCATTCAGGCACCCTCCAGCTTCTCACCCAGGGTAGGCTTGTGGTGAGCCGAGAGCCTATTTCTACAATCACTTTGGAAACTTCTCACTCAAAGCTGAGCTTGATTTAATCAATAGTAATAAATTGCCATTAGATGCATGTTGATCATGTCTAATACAAAAAGAGTGATGATCGCTGACCATATAGCAAATCAGATTTTAATTTATCTTCCTGGTACATGTACAGTATCATTGATGAAGATGTCATAATGCAAAGAAAAGTGTGATACAATATATCGTGGTATAATTATAATTATAATTATAATCGATGCATAAGTGATATTTTGCATGTTATGGAGCATCTTGCTCTTGGAAGGACTGAAAATGTTGACAACTCAAAGCCATTTCTGCAAAATGAAACTAACGATTGCTACTGAATTGAACTTAACCACAGTGTTGTGTATTTTTAGAATATTTTTAGTGCTTCTGCATATCTGTGTCACATGGTGAATTGCTTATTACCCTTAAACTGTCTTGCACATTACTCAGTTTGAATCTTTGAATTTTGTTTTAAACAAACAGTGAAACAAAACCAAAACAAAAATTAGGAGACAATTGATGTTGATAAAATGCCTGTAATGTAAAATGAACAATACAATTTCTGACTTTAGTCCACTCATAACATGTTGTTCTTATTCATTAGAGTATACATGTGAAAACCACAGGAAATGCGTAGAGGTACTGGGGGGGGGGGGAGCGAGAAAGCGAGAAAACAAGCTTCAAATCGACTTGTAATGCTAATTACTAAATATTTGTCATGCACTATAAGCAACAATGGTGAGCAGGGAGCTATATAAAAACTTAATGACATTTGTGTAGGTTTTCAGGTGAGGAATGGGATAAACACCGGTGTCTTTCAGTGGAATTTCCTTTTCTGCAATCACACTACTTAACTTTGGGTTTGAAATTCAGGGCCAAGCTGTTGATGCAGAATCGCTGGCCCGTGGGGTCCGGTCCATCATCAAACACGTGACCTAGGTGTGCATCACACTGTAAAAACAAGGCAACAGGGCCGTGTCAACAAAGGACACCATCACTGTATCGCACTCATTTTGACTAAGTTCTCCCTTCACGTATATTGTTTGTAAAATAGATCACTTGCCACTGGCACAAGGAACTAGGCCGTACCCGACCAGAACTGCAAAGAGACACTAGTTACAGCACGGTTCCAGCGTGGTTCCAGCTCACCTCGGTTACTCACTACAGAAGGGTCAACTTGGTAAAGGCATTGCTGGATGTAGAGAGCAACAGGGACGTAAAACCTCAGATATCAATGCTTGTTTACTGTTCACACTGTGTACATCAGTACACTGCCACTCTTTTTTCTATTTATTAATCTTTCAGCTATGTTACTGAGTGGTCAATTAATCGAAACAATTAATTTTCCTCCAGAAAATCAAACTTACCATTTAATTTACGTTAATTTTATTTTAACAGCATTTTATTTTATTTTTATTTTAACTGTATGCCATTGCAGGGCTTTAAATAATGGACGCCGGCTTTTCGGCACTATTGGACAATACTTAGGCATTCAATTCAGTAAGCATATTAGTAGCACACATAAAATATGAAGCATATTGTGATGCACTAAAGTTAGTTATCTGTATAATCTGTATCCGTTTTCATTTCAGTTTTAGTTTACGAATATAGCACTGGTCCCAACAAGGCCAATGCCCAAAGACACACATCTCGGTGCTATCAATGAATGTAGAATAAGCCTAGATTCCAGCCAAAACTTTTTCTCAAACACTTATTCAATTGAAATCCTAAGGTAACAGAAAGACAACTTTATGGCTTTAATGATGAATGTATTTAGCAACTACAAGGACAAAAGATATCGTAGCACCAGGCAGACCGAGGTATCGTGATAGCAGCAAAGGACGAGGAGACGAGGAAACACAATCTTTATTATAGTCCTTAACAGGACTGTAACTGGCACCCAACGAGCACCAAACCCAAATGTAACAGGGAAACACAAGGTGGTCAGACACTGAACTGTAAGGTGCATAGATGGTGAGAAACGTATACAAGCTAAGAACATGCGAGGATCGAACAGGGTACACACAAGACACGGGCACGACAATAGGGAAATACAACTATAATCTGAGAGAAAAATCCAAATGTAATACAAAAGAAGTGAATGTCATGCATATCTCCTAGCAATAGAGGAATGCACTAGGCCAGTAGGAACCATGTGTTCAAGGTCAGATGATAGCATCAGGCCCTAATCAAGAAATAGCGAGCACTGAAATGCCGGAACAAACCATATATGGAAACACACAGCAGAACGCAGGGATAAAAAGAATTGTAAGAAGAGGCTCGGGGGAGAACTCCTGATGTATCTTCCTGGGCCTGTGCTGTAAGATACCACAATAGACTGAAGGTTGAAAAGACTTTACACTGTCCTGAGTCCTACATCGTGAAATTTCCACAACAGATTATAACTACTACAACAGCAACAACAATGCAAAGGCTACCAGATCTCATCGGTGCTGCAATATGCAAGTGCTCTCTATACTAATGGTAATTATATATACATGAATAGATAACACTTAGGCTTTTGCCTCTTCTGGTGGTCCATCATCTTGAATAGATGTTTCCTCTTCAGGCGATCATGCATACTGCTAGTGCTGCTGTGGTTTGCCATCAAAACTTTATACAGTGTACAAACCACCTTTTTTCTTTTGCGATAACTACTCACATAATTATGTAGTGATATCAAAGGAAAACATTTGTTACAATGTATTGAAGCATTTTAGAAATCAAAAAGGTAATTTCATTAAAACCACTTAGGTAGCATTTTACTTGATGGGGTACAAAAATATAGTATTATGCTATTACTTATGTATTAATTAACCACAAACTAAGTCTTAGTTGCATACTGATCTCGTGTTGGTTCATCATTAATGAATCATGATCCCATCCCAAGAAATTACTATATTTGTTACTATATCTGTTAATTCTGTAAACCTTTCTGATCTACTGAAAGAACAAGAATGAATAACACAAGTGAAATATGGATCTCATGTTTTTCATAATCAATGGGCATAGTAGCGAATGTATTTGTTCATGATTTGTTCAAGATTTGTACTTCAGTAATAACTGAGTTATTACTAAGTATTTATGCCTATCAAGTAAGGAGTTACCATAATGAGAAAAAAAGATATCTTCAGCATTGATGTCATCGTCTACGTCAAATAATCACGGTATCTCAACTGTACATCATGCGTTATCATGTGCTAATTTCCTCTAACACGTCTGTGAGAATCGGCATGTTATGTTAGTATCAATTGCCAGCAGAATTCAAATTTGCTTGCGTAAATTGTCATTTTGAATCCATTCCATTTAGCCATTCTATAGTACTTCCAATCAGGGAGTTATCGCGAATTTATTAGTGCATTATTAATGCTGGCAAATATATCATGATTTTTCTATGAACTTAGCACATAAGACTTTGTGAAAATGTCTCCATTCACCATGAAAAACACATTGCGGTCATAATCAGAGTCATAATCAGAGATCCATCCATCCATCCATCTTTCATAACTACTCATTTAGCCTAGCATCAAAATCAAACTAAGGTCAAACTAAAACTTCTCCTTCAGCATGATACGACAGTGATGATTTGCCATATATCATACCTGTTTGCATATCACCTCCGTCGCCTCACTACCTAGCGAGTTGTCGGGTCTTCGCAAAATGTTGGCATGACTCTCGTCATGTTCCCATGTCCCATGGGCCTGGGTGAATGATGGCCAGCCTGTCCCAGAGTCATACTTGGACTTGGAGCTGAAAAGGGACATGAGATCAGGTTAAAGACCACATATGAGATATCAATACTGAAAATCACCTTGCATAACTTGAACTTACCACCAGGTGGGAAATGGCTAATCTATTTGAAAGCTAATCTACGATTAACAGACACAAATGGCATAGTTCTGCAGTTGCTTTATTTTGCAAGACTATGTCGAGATCAGCAAATACTAATACAATGAAAGTCCCAGCAAATGCAGAAGTACTTTTTGACTATATAATGAATATAAAGATATTGTCCATCATAACCGTAAACTCAGGCTGCTATAAAAATAATAAGGATTTACTGACACGCTTTTCATAATCAATTATTTTGCATGAAATGTCTGTGCTCATCAAGGATATTGCTTATTGTATGAGAAATACAGTCAATTAAAATGATTGTTATTGTTGTCATCTGCAGTAATGGTAAAACACTGAATTTCTGAACACAAGAATAGAGGCGGAGTTTGACTGAGAGATCTTTACCTGAAGAGAGGAATATCACAGCAGATACAGTGGTACATGCCCTCCTCAGTGTGGTTCAAATAGATCCCACTAAATGGCTAGGCAGAGAAGCGGGTAGTGAGAGATTTAGATGTGTTTCAAAACCAGGGCAATCAATCCCATTAAGGCCAGCTGGGCAGATTCAAGAGGACCCTGGAAAGCTTATGGCAATGTTTCTCGCCCCAGTTCTTGGGAACCAACAGACAGTCCATTTTTTTGCAAAACTATGGACTGTCTGGGGTCCCAGAGGACCAGTTTGAGAAACACTAGCTTAGGGCATACTCCGAGGCAGAGATGAGTATTCACTTGTGGGTTATATTTCTGTGTCATATTTTCATACCCTTCTGCCTCATAAAACAAAATTCTAGTCCTACCTTGAACTTTAGCCATAACCCTCTGAGGACCTGGACTAAGTTAGTATCCTGCACTGTATCATCACAAAAGGAGGGCGAACCAAGACGCAGCCTTCAGGGAGAACTGAAGGGGTTTATTAGAATAAGGAAGCACAACTAAACAGAAACAAAAGGACTGCGAGGAGTCAGAACACAAAGCAGGTATAACAAGAGGAATCAAGGGCTACTCTAACACTAGGGCAAGGTTCAGGGAAACTAAACAAATGACACACTAACTATGCTAGTGGCGAAAACTGTAGAAACACTTCCAGTTTTTAGAGATTGCAGAACTTGATTCAATGATTGGTCCAGATACTTATTTATTCTTCCAATGTATGATATTTGTAACATTCTTTGAATGCCAAAATGCTAGGTGTTTCCACAATTTTGGCCACTAGTGTACAAGGGGAAACAGAACATCACCAACATTCACCACTACAATGGCTAATATTTACATCTACAATGGCTGGGCTAAGAGGTAAAGCACAGGCAGGAGCATATATTCGCTAATAACGAGGGCTAAGTGTGGGTCATAACAAGTGACTAACCATTAGGAAACACATGTAATGGGGAACAGTTAAAGGTAACTGAAAACAAGAGGAAGATACAGGATGGCCAACACACACATCTGGAAACCATATGGCAGAACAGGGAACAGGATAGGACAGACGGAGACAGATCATGACACACTGGTTCACTGAAAGACTTGGACTTGCCATCTCTGTGCCCTTCTCCCTTGTTACCACATACTGTTCTGGGGTCAGCTTCTTCTTCCAGTCTACGGTTACTTGTGTATCATCATATCGTGTCAGAGACTGCAATCCTATAGGGCCAAAAGTGGTTTAAAAGCATAATAATTTAATAAGGACTGTATTATTCTATGCATTACACAAATATCATATCTTCAGATCATTGGCTCATTAGATTGATCCTTTATCACTGTTAGACAATGTTAGCACTGATTTTCTGTTACCAAGGACAAGAGAAAAAACATTGTTATATAAACTATACAGTACCTAATATACACTCCCTGAGCACTATATTATAGAAACATTATACTAATACTGGGTCGGACCTCTATTTGCTCTGAAAACAGCTTCACTTTTTCATGGGATGGATTCCACTAGATGATGGAAACATCCATTTCATATTCTGTTCCATTCTGATATGTGTCATGCCCCGCTCGACTGATCCCCGTGTGCCACGCCCCCTCCCTGACTGTTCTGTGTGGAATCTCCATGTCACCGGCTTTGTCTAGTTTCGTTCAGTGTAATCTGGTGTATTTAAGTACCTCCCTGTTCGTCTTACCCCAGTCCTGTCATTGACGTTACTGCCTGTTTGTCCCGTGTGCCTGATTGTCTCTCCCGTAAAACCCTTGTTTCCCTAATAAATCCTTTGCTTCCCCGACTTTCTGCACTCCCGCTCCTCTATCTCTGCTCTGTGCCCAGTCAACACATAACAATATGACTGCATCACAATTTCTGCAGATTTTTCAGCTGCATATCTGTGCTGCGAATCTGCCTTTCCACCACACTCTAAAGGTGTTGTACTGAATATAGATTGGGTTCATGAGAAGGCCACTGAAGAACACTGAACTCAGTCATGTTCATGAAACTAGTTTGAGACAACTTTTGCTTCGTGACAAGGTGCATTATTTTGCTGGAAGTAGCCATTAGAAGATGAATAAATTGTGGGCATGAAGGGGTGCACATGATCAGCAACGATAATCAAATAGGCTGTGGCATTCAAGTGAAGATCAATTGATATTTATAGGCCCAAAGTGTGATAAGAAAACATTCCCTACACCATTTTACACCACCACCACTAGCCTGGACTACTAAGACAAGATAAGTTGGGTCCATGGATTCATGTGCTTCAGCAGAAATTGAGAGTCATCAGACCAGGCTACATTTTTCAAGTCAAGTATCTAGTTTGGTGACTGCAGCCTCGGCTTTCTGTTTATGATTGAAAGAGTCAAACCCGACATGGCTTTCTGCTGTAGCAGCCCATTTGCCTCAAGCTTTAACATCTTGTTCATTCTGAGATGCTTTTCTGCTCTCCACAGTTATACAGAGAAGTTATATGAGTTACCACAACTTTTCTGTCACCATCCGGCCATTTTGTCTTATCTGTCGCATCAACAAGGCGTTTCCTTCCACAAACCTGCTGCTCTCTGGATGTATTTTTTCACACTTTTCTGAGTAAACACAAGGAACTGGTGTGCGTCAGCCTGTCTGGAACCAACTATCATGCTGTGATCAAAATTACTGAGATCACATTTGTTCCCAATTTTGGTTTTTGATGTGAACATTGACTATAGGTCCTGACCGGTATATGCATGGTTCTATGCACTACTCTGCTGCCACAAGGTTGGCTGCTTGTACCACCCCCACACATTTGAATACATAAAACAAAAATAGTCAGATGACGCTTCTAGCTGCACAGGTAGAAAAATGTTCACAAACACATTTGCAACTTTGCGCAAAGCGTTTCTGTAGATTTCATGTTATATTTCGTCCTGATTGTGGAAAAAAAACCTTTTGCCTGCCAAAAAAGGCTTTCTATCACATATGTATTTGATCTCACACTAAACAGTGAAAACAAGTCTGCACACACATGCACATGCATTTACATATACTGTATGTAACAGATTTATTACCTTGCAATGCTTTTGATGTAGCCAATTTTAGGTTTGTCATGGAATAATATATTTATATAGTGCCTTTCTCACACTCAAGGATACTTTACAATACAGACAAATTCTATACAATACAATAAAGACTGCACACACAGCAATAGCAAAACAACAACAGCGAAAACATGAGCTCGCTCTTTTTCTATTTCTTTTTCTTTTTTTATAAGTCACTTGAGTAAATGCAATGGGGTAAATGTAGCATGTTAACACCCACCTCTAGAGTACTGGACAAACAAAAAAGACATGTTATTAACATGGATGAAACTACTTTAGTTTTCCATTTAACGAAATTTTCTTCTCTGAGGCAGAAGTAAGATGCATACCTGAAGTCATGCAAACTGGACGAACTATTTGCACACAGTTCCTGGATAGAGTTACCCCAAATGGCACTTTATAAAATACGAGTCTGAGACAGCGAATGAAAGAATGTGCCATTTTTCCACCAGCAATGCGGGTTAGTGGACTGGAAGAGACCAATCCTTTACTCCCCTCCCATGAAGTACAGGGCTGGAGCTCAGTATTGCCAAACCAACTGCGAGTTACTGGTAGAGACCACAGGACATAGGTCACAGTGCATTAACCTGACACTCCTACTTTGTAGTATAAGCTAACCCAGAATTTTATTAATGCAATATCCCATGTGATTAAAGTAATAATGTTAATTATCATTTTGATGTTGAATTAATTCATTTGATTTTATTTTTTACAGTTTTTCTTATTGCTGCTAATGATGGCGTTTTGTCATTGTTTAGGTATTTTGTAGTTAAATCAGCCATCCATTTTTTTATACTCAGGGTTGCAGAGTCTATCCCAGAAGGTATGGGCACAAAGCAGGAAATAACTCAGGGCAGGATGCCAACCCATCGCAGGGCACAGGCACCATTCACACACACATTCACACCTATGGATGATTTGGCAACTCCAGTTCACCTTAGCATGTGTTTAGACTGGGGCAGACAAGAAAACAGGCAAACTCCACCATAAAGATCCAGGGATGAGACTTGAACCCTGGTTCTAGACATGTGAGGCAACAGTGCTAACCACCAACTAGTTAATTTTTTTTATGTATAACAGAGAAGTTCAGGTCATTACTATTCAACTGGTGTGCAGACAGTATGATGCTGAATTTACAGTTAAGTTACCTATATGATTAAATCAACTGTCAGTTCCCATACACACGATATAGCTGCTTTCTTCAGTAGTATAATGTGATTACTATTAGCTTCCTGCAGGAGATGGATCTGACCTTTGTAGAACATGTCTAGGTGAGCCTCAGGATGAGATACCACACCTCAGTTTTAAGTTCAGCCCTAAAATTTTTAAAGTAAGAGAACAATATGTTCAAAATTCATGAAGACAGCTTTATAAAGGCAGTAAATTGTTCACAAAGGCTGACTGCATCTGTCTGTCACCGATTAGGAAGGTGGTGTAGGCCCTGTAAAAGCTGGCAGCTCCTTTCAGGCTTCACATACTTTCAGAAACCACACCGACCCTTTCCGGAATAAACTCGTGGTGGGGCTGAGGTTCTGTACTTCAGTCTCATTAAAATTTACTTTCAGCACTTATTGCATTGTATGTTATTTTCATTTTTTTAAGGATAAGGTCATGACACACAGTTCCATGTTAATGTGAAGAGTTTATTACATTGTCAGGTCAATAATGTAAAGTGCATTGGGTGTTTTGAAATGCACTATATATATGTAGCATTCATTCATTCATTCATTCAATAATAATCTAGTTTCTGGCAGGTTTCCCTCTTAACATCATGACGCCAGCAGAGGAAGCCAAACACTGGCATAAAGTTCATTCAGTATTCTAGCTATTAATTTTCACGGTTCTTTTCATTCTGCTGATCATGAACGCGAGAATGCAATTTGCTTAATTCCACTCATGGTTCTAGAGGTGCTCGGCTAAGGGCCCTGCACAGCAAACATGGGGAAAGGGACCGGGCTGTCAAACCTACCCATCAGAACACAAGCCAATTTGTGTTCCCTGAGCCCTGTTCTCCATGCTAGGATTGCTTTGACCTATGTGCCACTTTTTATAGAGAAGCAATCCTTACAGTTATTGACTATGACCGAGGTACGGATGCAGGCGCATATGAGGCAGAGCCATTTGAAATAAAAATTTGTTAAACAAATGTGAAAAATGCATGTGGTTCATTGTGTGTTGGTTTGTGTAAGAGGTGTCAAATAAAGCCAAACATCTAGTAACTTATAACTATAATCAACAGTCCACATATTTGTAGCATACAGTATGAGGTTTTACTGTAAGCTCTGCTGCACATTGACCACAAGAAGAGGCCATCTAGCACAAGAACCCAGCAGCCACTGGACATCAGTCGAACACGAACGCTGGGTAAAGGTCAGAGTCAAAGAAGGCTGAGATTCTTCTTATCGCATGCTGTATTGTAAAGAACAGTGTTACACATTAACCACCTGCCCCGGGTCATTAAGGTTGTGTTGAACCTGGTAGAGAAAAAGCGCCTGTTGCTAGGCAGAGTATGAAAAGGAGGAAGGAGTCTTGGACTATGTTCAGCACTGCTGTTTGTTAAATAAACCGACGTCAAATGAAGCGTGAAGGAATGAAGCCTAGCTGGGTCAACAGAGCAGCATATTGCGGGACCCTATTTCCGATTTCGGTTACTACTGTCATCTAGTGGTGTATCTGAGGATTGCCAGTGCAATGAGAAATGTTTGGCAATGTACTCTACTAACCGTGAAAGGTAGTCATGCTGGCAGTGGAGTAGACCTGTGAGAAGTAGGGTGCCCACCTAATCCATATCGGGGGGACACTATGAGCTACTCTAAGTTTTACAAGCTACTTTAAAACTGAAAGGCTCTGAGCTTGGCTAATTATTTCAATTCTTCTTGTGCTGTGACTGGTTTGTTTCCGTGACTGAAAAACTCTAGTTGTGTCACATTAACATTAGTGACACATGCATAATTATAGGAGACTGACCAATCAGCACACATCAAGAACACAGTGCTTAAGTGAAATCCGGGTCTCTTTAATTGAAATGGTAGTTTACAAACCCTGTCCTAGCCCATAGTGTCCCACCTGACATGGAGTAGGTGGTCACCCTAGTGAGAAAGGCTCTGTATTAAGACCTCTAGGATTGTATGAAATCCAGGATTGGTCATCTCACCTCTAAGCTGAGTGATATCCATTCATTTGCCCCCCTTCCAACATCATACCCAGTACGGAGTTGAGTGGGGGCGGGACTGGAGGCAAGGGAATATTCTAGACAGGATGCTAGTTCACACGACACACACAGTTGTGCTATGGGCAATTCTGAGACATAAATTCACCAAAGTGCATGTCTTTGGACTGCAGGAGGAAACATAATCGGTCAGAGAAAAACCATACAACATGGAAGAAATAGGCAGCCAGAGGCAGAAGGAGTAGGGAAAACGGTTTCCAGAGACCAATCCTAAAGCGAGACGTGTACAAGCCTGCTCACGTACAACCGACTGAGCCACTAACAAGACACACTCTCACATACCAGTTCTTTGTGCTTAGACACTTCACCACGTATTTTCGGTCACAAATAATCATAGTAAGGACCCACAATAAAACCATAACGCATTAACCCAATCTTGACACATTAGCATGTTGGCTAACATATTTTCTGGAATGCATAATGCTGAACATTTTAGTTCAAAGACTTGGAGACATAAGAAGGAGCATTATAACCTAAAGATATAGGGCTCTCTAGAAATACAACAGAGAAGAGACCATACCTTAATATATAGGGCCCTCTAGAGGTAAAAATATGGGTATATTATCTCATACAGATATTGATGCAGCATTAAGTGGACTTGATTTGCATTTGGAACCAGCACCACCGGATGCAAGTCAATTTGGGCGTATCTCAGTATTATAGCTGTCCGTCACATGTACAAGCATACATATTGCATGCATACTGCATTATAGGTTAGATACGGACAGCGGGTCATTAAAGGATTGGCAGTGCTTCCCAGTCACCTGCACTTGTTGCACTAAGCGATACACCCGCTAATGTCCTACTATGTCCGCTTTCAGGCATCTCTCAATAAGTGCATGTTATTTACTACGGACCTCGGACGTAAATGCGATCGGACATGACTCGATCAGGCATAACTCGACTGCATATTGCAAGCAATTTATGTAGGTAAGACATAGATAGCCACTGAAATGGAAAACACACAAAATAATTATATATTCCTGTAAGCCGAGTACTCTTTCAGTGATGAGAAGTGTGAAGTACAGCAGAAATTTAAGCACAGACACCTTGGCTGCATGGCAGCAGTTTTAGAAGATGTCAGTCATGACCAACTAGGGAGCACTATATCTGGCCTCTCCAGGAAGTAACAAGGCACTGGTTAGGGGTTCCATGCCAAGGTTATGCATATCTCCTAAAGATTTGCCTATGCAAATAGAACTCTGTAAAAGTCTCTTAAATACAAATGCATTTAAACCAAGTTTCCGTGTTTGCCCCTGCCCTGGATCTTGATTTTATTTTCTACAGGAATGCTGTATACAGGTTAACTGTTTGCTCAGTGAAATTATGGTCCCTTTTGCTTCTGCGGGTTTCCCATATGAGCCTTTCTTTCGTTATGTATTCTCTTCCCCAAGTCATATTTACAACTTGCTGCATGGCTGTTATCGCATATTCAGTGGGCTATTCCTAGACTGTGAGTCTGTGGCATTCAATGAGTCTGCAATGGCTGTTGTCTTCACTGCATGCTTAAGGCTTGATGTGGCGGAAGATGGAAGACTTTGTTATAAGGATCTCTCAAAGGCAAAGGAAAAGACCAAGTCAGTTGATGACATGATGACAGGATATAGTTAATCCTCTAATGCTAATGATACAGCTGATGCCTACATAGGCCTACACGTGATAGATAGACCTAATACATACATGTGACATAAGATGTGCTTTTAAAAGTATGTACAGATTTATGAATGATGTTTTGCATATACCTTCTTTGTTTCTCTTCTTCATAACTGCAGTGTTGGCCACATTCAGATGAAAGCTCTATGCAGACATCTACATCGGGGTCATCAGTCACAACACATGGAACAGAGTTTTGAATTGCATTTGCATAACTGTTTTGCATCTGCTTATGGGTGCAACGTGGCACGTGGTATTTGCAAACTGATAACACTAGGATATGTTTTGCATAGCTCAGCTTTGTTTATAACCAGGAACATACCGGTCCAGTCTGGAAAAAGTAACAGTGAAGTGATGGAAATTTATCCCATGCAGTTAAACCATTGTTAACCCATACTAAAGGTGACAACATGTTACAGTGGGGTTCAATTTAAAATAATAATCATGTAACATTCATTTTTCCACAAAGAATTGCAGTCATAAGGACAAAACAGGGAAAAATATTATTTTAAGTGACTGAAAGATAATTATAAGATAAACATACTATCTTGTGTAAATCTGCTGCTTTCTGAACGAGTACACAGTAAATGTCATTCTGTTATATCATGGCTAGAAAATGTACTTGAGAGCAAATATAACTGAACTATAGTCTGACGTCTATTGGTGGTAAAGTTTACCAGGGGAGGGTAAAGTAAATTAAAAATGCATCCACCAGAAAAAATTACAACAGGCTATTGGAGATTTATATTAGACAGCTTGGACAGTTTGGACAGCAGCCTATACAAGGTGGGTCTTAGGATGTTTAATACTAACTTTATTATTTGTGTGATTATTTAGTTTCTTTGCAAGATTTATATCCATCCATATCACTTGCATGCTAACAAAGTTCCTGATTGAAGGACCCAACTGTGTTAAATTACAAGGTTCGGATCAGGTTCTGTTTTCCAGTGGTGACTCAGTTTTGCTGGCACAAGACATTCTGCTTGAAAAGGTCAAAAAGGCCAGGAACAGGGGTGAAGCTGGAAACATCATGCAGCTCAGCTCTGACTCTCCATTGCAGAAGTTTAACTTCCCATTTCTTTTTTTGGAGAAAGGCTTTAGTTTCCACAAGGCATGTATGGGTTGGGACATGGGGTCAGAGCATGAATCCTTTCATGAAAAGCTTTTCCATCTGGTCGATGATGTTTAAAAGCAAACAGCTTTCACTTATGAGGTTTACGCCCAGGTCAGCCAAAGCATCAGCAATTAGTTCAGCTTCAGCGATTTCCCTCAAATAGTGGAGGCAACAAACAGCCCACAAGATCATAAGCAGGGCAATGCTTAAGAATGAAGCAACAATCTGTCTGGTGAGAGAACAAGGTTTTGAACCTTCTGCGTTAGGAAACGGCATCGGGGATGGAATATTTTGAAAATAAAGAATAGAGATACGCTACAAAAAAACAATAATGACAGTGGTTATTAAATGCAGTCTGATATGGATTGTAATTGGCTGACAGTTTGCAATAATACTGAATAGTGTCGATATCCCCTCACTAATCACTAGTGGTCCAGCATACACAGTCAAGCAATATGTAAGAAGAAACCAACTGGTTGCCAGGCAAACTTGTCTCACAGCACCAGTGGCTCTTGATCATATCAGAAACGCAGCACAAGAAATTCTAAGCCAGGCACAGCTGTGGTTTCACGTGTCTTTTCAAAGTTTCACGTAAAGTAGGGATGACCTAGGAGGTCCATTACATTCTAATTCATTAGGCCTAATAAAGTTAATGTTTGGCTTTGTGGGGTAAACATTTTCAGGTGACTACTAGGTAGCCATTTAACTGCTGGAACACAATGAACCTGCAGGCATCGCAGGCCTTGTAGATACTGACAGTCCATCTTGTTCCAATACAAGATCTTTTGTTCAGCAAAACCCCTAAAACACCTCAAATGTTCTATCAAAGACCGATTACAACTGTCACAGTATTTGGTTTCCAGGCTTGATTGCAGCTCTGTAGCCCTACTGGCATGTGTGCTGAAACCAGTAAAGATTTAAATGATAGCATATTACATAAGCATGCCTGGACTTCCTCTTCTCTGTATTCCTTCCAGATCCTGCATGCAACGTGTTGAACTTCCTCTCCATACTGTAACTTTAAGAGGGCCTTAATTTGGCTTGGAGGATCCCATCATGTCAGGCGAGTGAGTCATACAATGTGATCTGCAGCTGTAGATAGTAGTTTTCCCAACCAAGAGGGTGCAATTAAGAAAAACTCTTAAAGTTCAAAACATTATTCCAACAAAACTAAGCATTTTTGGTGCTAGACTTATGTAGATTTTCTTTTTAAATGCCTAAAAAGATGGTTGATCAGATTAGTCAGCAGTAATACAGTTATACAGTGATCGTCAGCTTCCTCAGCCTCTCGACCTTAGTGGTTAACTAGATCTTTACTATTCCACGGTGAAGGCTATACATTACATATGTGTAATTACTGCAATCAAACCAAACACAGGTACACCCACACACTGAAAAAGTACATTATATAAAGAGGTGGAGATGAAAAAAAAATTGGCATGAATATTTTCTCTTGTTGGACACATGAACTACAGAACACACTTTCATTTTATAATTAAACGCATGGAATATGTAAAATATAACGAATTGGAGTGGCAAACTGCAGCCAAATCTGGTATAGTTTAGAAATTTCATCACTTAACGCTGTTTTGGTACGGAGCTTATTATTTTGTTTTGAGTCGACGACGATCTGCATGAAAGACGAATGCATTCGTCTATAAATATGCTCGTGCAGCGTTTAAACGACTGTAAAATTCTGGGAACTATTTTGCTCTAAAAGTCACTACTGATGGTGGAATGTGTATATGGATATATTGCCATTTCAGGCATAATATACATGCAAGCACGCTGCGCCAGTTCAAAGTAATTTTAAATATTATAATATTGAATCCATTCACTTTCTGGCCGCTTATGCTGGTCTGGGTCGTGGTTTATAATGTAATATACCTAACAATTGTATAACATTTGTCAATTCATGTACATGTCTTGAAGAAAACTAGCACATGACGGTAATTTGCACGTATGGCATTGCGCCCTCCCGAGCAGAGGCATCGCTGTGACGACGTGTAATGAGAAACATAGACATAATCTGTCAGCATGTCGGAGCGCTGGTCTCCTCCTTCCTTCAGCTGTCAGTCAGCAGAATAGCACCCGGCCGGAAGCAGTGGAGGATAGCTGCAGATTTTCACTCGTTCAGAATACACTTTTGGGCGGTTGCAGCCTGATATTTCTGTCGCATGGAGTAATCAAGCCGCTTTTCTCCGTTGTCATCACTGGGGACCTGCAAAAAGAAGGAGAGGCGTCGCGTTGCACGTACCAGTGCTGTTTCTGCGCAGTGGGCTGTTCTACTCGGATTCGGGCTGGTTTGGAAGCCCTACTGATGAGCTAGATCCGTCAGCTTTAGCGGTTTTGTATCTCAGCGTGGCCAGATTTTATCATTTGGGCGTGCTTTTCGTCTCAAAGATGGGCTCGGCGGAGCCGATGGATCGCTAGCTTAATTGCAGCTCAGCTCCTGGCGTTGAAGGGAGAGGGGTGACTGCTGTCTGTGGAGCCGGGCGTGCTAGCGCTGGCGGCTGCTCGTTAGCCAGCTAGCAGGGGACTGCCGAAAAGAGAAGGAGCGGGCATATCGATCCGGCGCTTCATGCACGGCTAACCCGATATCTGCACGGCATGCCGAGGGGGACGGGGGCTTAGGTGGCGACGGAAGGACAAGCACAGATAACCAGTTTATTTCGCTTTATCCCTTTTTTGGGGGGAGGCTTCTGAGCTGGAGAAGCGCGCGGCGATTTAGCAACAGCAGCGCGAGCTGTCCCCCCTCCCTTCACTCCCCGCCGCCCACAATTCGACCAAACCGACTTAGCTAGCTAGTTAACCTAGCTAGTCAGCTTTACTAAACATGGCCTCGGCCAGCAGCATCGCCGCATCTATCGCCAGCAAAACCAAGACGAAGAAGAAACACTTCGTGGCCCAGAAAGTGAAGCTGTTTCGCGCCAGCGACCCGCTGCTCAGCGTCCTTATGTGGGGAGTCAACCACTCGGTGAGTAAAGCGGCTCCAGGGGGGTTATGTGGAGCCGGCCAGGGGCGTCGAACGCCGGCCCCGTGATGCAGTCAAACCCGAATCGAGTAGACACTTTGACGGAAAGCGCCGGATTGTCGCGACACCGCCTGTTAGTTGACATTACGCGCGTACTCGGTGAACTGAATGTACGACGTCATGTCGCGATACTAGGAGTGGGGGGGGCGTCTTGCTTTTTCGGATGCTGAGGTAATTGGATGCTAGTCCAAGGTTTTTTTGCCATCTCTGGCGGTTTTTTCTACGTGTAATGTGTAATTATATCGCCGTATTACATCTGTCAATTTTAAATATGCTTTATTTATCTTGTCGATTAATCAGTTCAAAAACCTACACATGCTATCTGTTATCGCGACAGTCCCGATTAGAGCTAAAAATACAGCGTGTTTGAAAAGAGTGTTGCAGTTCTGTAGTTTCAGTTTTTCTTGTTTTTCTAACTAGTTCTGACAAATGGCAACATGTTTGCACAAGTCGTCCAGCATATTCAAGGACACGTATGTGTCATTCAGGGACACACACGACAAGGGGGGACGAGATGGCGTGTGACACGGACGATGACGCAGTGCTGGTGGGACCACGGTGGCACGTTGACAGCACAGTGCTCTGCCTTTTGGGTGCTTTAGACTGCAGTCTAACGGGATGTGTTGAAACGTTGCCATTGCCAAGGTGATGTACCTTGTGTACAAGTGTGTCTGCTGTCAGTGTCCATGTATTACATATGATACGCTTTAGAATTAACCTCAGGGAAATGTTGAGGTTATACATATGCTCTGTGTATAGTGTATATACAAATAATTTCAGTTTAAGATGCGTAACATACAAACTGTAAGGTAATGTTTCTCAAATAAATCCTTTCTAAATAAATCTTAATTAAGTAGTGTTTGATCTGTAGGAATTTTGTTGCATGAGAGAAATGGAAATGCTGGCAGGAAGGCCAATGTCATAAGTTCATGTATAGTAAAAGGATGGTACCCCACTCATGAATTTGACATCTTTGAGGAAGACAATTTTCATTTTGGCAAACACATGTTGGTTCCTTCATGGTTGACGCAGCTGCCAAGTTAATATACGATTTATGTAAGTGCTGGCATGTGTTTACTGCTAAGCGACACCTGACGCCTGAAATGAGTGGAAAAATTGGATAAGTAAAAGGCTTGGTGCACGGCACCAACTTGCTCAAAGATCAAGCCTTCAGGCATATACACATATCGTCTGTCTTGGGTCTGTTATAGAATTCGTACGTCATGTATCTGGTTCATTACGCATTATTCAGAAAGAAACTGTTGTACCTTAAGATGGACCTTTCTGTCTGGAAGTTTCATCCACCTGTGTGAGATGCATTAACCTATAAATGAGTGCTATTTGCTGCCTTTTAATGGTCTTTAGTGTAATTTAAAGGGAGGGAGAAGTATGTTATGTATATTATCTTTGTATGAGCAGACTGCTACTTTTACAGAAAGTTGTGCATTGAGTCTGCCCTAGCGAACACCTCCAGAACGCTTCACAACATGTCTATTATCATTAGTTTCTGAAATATCTTTTTAAAAGTACTTAAAATGCATGCAGAACATTTACTTATGTTTCTGTAACTTTTTTTGTTCAATCATCTGCATGCTCCTTTAGACAAAAATGTATGGTTTCTAACTGCAGGGTTGGGTCTCTTTAAATGATGTTATTCTTGACCATTGCAATGTTTATTTTGTAGACGATCTCTATGGGGAAACACTGTTTTTAGCAGTATATTCATTGCACTAGTGTACTTCTCTGTGATATGCAGAACCTTTGTGTGGTGTGGGGTGGGGGGGATGGGGGGAAAGGCATCTACGAGCCCGATGAAAGTTCTCTTATTTGATCAGGCTGCTACCAACATATAGACAGTACATTGGTGGCCAGTGAGCAACTTCTGAGATGGACAGCAATCTCTGATATCTGGAAGACTTGTGCATAATTTGTTTAATAACATTTAAATAATTCACGTGCTGTCTTTAAAGCTCCATTCCATTTGTTTTAATTTCACTTTTATGAGCTGCAATACGGGAAATGCGTTGCTAGCTCTGGGCATGGTAATGTCATTCATGAATATTTAACATACAAGTTTTAATTGGTAGATAGTACCGCAATCTTTTTTTTAAAAAAAAATTATTAAAAGGTGATGAGGCATAGTGGGAAGTGCTGTAATCTCACACATCCAGTGTCAGAGATTTGAGTTCCATCTTCGCTCTTTGTGTGGCCAGTTTTATTCTCTCCTTCTTCTGTGGGTTTCCTCTGGGTATTCCTGTTTCTTACCACACTCCAAAAACATGCAGTTAGGCCTAACTAGTGTCTGAATTGCCCAAAGAGTATGACTGTGAGAGAGAGTGTGTGCATGCCTGCTTGTCTTGTTACGGATTGGTATCCCATCCAGGGGGTACCCCTACCTCTACACTCTCAGAAAAAAGGGCAAAAATTTGTACCTTTGTTTGTCACTGGGGCTGTACCCTGAAGAGTCTGCCAATCGTAGCTGAAGATAATTATACCTTTTAAGGTACAGAAATGGACTGTGAGGAACATTTCTATGTCATCGATGGTACATTAATGCTGTTTGTACCTTTGGGATGTTCTTCAGAATCAATTTGTGTACCTTAAAAGGTGCAATTGCAAGGGTACAGCCCAGTAACAAGCGAAGTTACGAATATATATACCCTTTTTCTGAGACGGTAGGCTCCCTACAACCTTGACCAGGATAAGCAGTTAAATGATGGATGGATGTTAAAATGAGGCAAATTTTTCATGTCAGGAATGGATTTCAAATCCACATCCAGTAGACCCTAATAACTTCATAAATGAGTTTTCACCAGGTAGTACTTAGCAAAAAAAATGCTGGTCAGCAAGTTTCCAAAACACAACAAAATTCACAAATTCAATCAGACAGGATAAGTAGTTGTGTTACATAAAAATACTTTGGGACTTTACCTAGTTAATTCAGCAATAATAAATGTATTTCAGAGTAATTACATTCAGGTTGCCAGAGCTAAATTTGTATGGAAATATTGACCTCTAACATAATTATGCATCTTCTTTTAAATGCTTATTAAAATGTGTTTAGAAAAAAAGCGTCTTTCTTTGTTTGTTTTGGCCCATGATAAAGAACCACATTCTATAATTGGACAAAACGCTCTCCCTGAGCTCTCATTTTCCCATTCAGAGGACTACGTTAATCCTGATCTCCTCCACCTAACGATGCAGGTGTAAACAGAGCTAATTGCTCTTTGTTTGTGGCGCTTAATTGGACCAAGGGGGATTTGATTTACTTATGAGACATCCTTCAGCGTAAGATGGCCCTGCACAATCTGGAGGGTCTTTGCATGAAATCATCTGAGGTTTGTTTGCGGAAGACCGGCCAGGATTATCATAACATTTATGTGAAAATGGTATTATACGCACCCAATTTTCAGTGTGGCATGTGATGCTTTTTCTTGCTCTTTGTTTTGCAGTATCTGAAATTCCACTGCATCTGCACAGACGGGAAGTAGCATCGGTGACTCATTCTGTCACAGGACTTGAGAAGCCGAGCTGTGCATTCGTGTTTCTGAATTTGTACTCGTCTGCTTTGTGAAAAGTACCAAAGGGCCATCTTTATAATCTGTTTCCCACACAATGACCCACTTAATTTGCATTCACTTTTTAGATAAATATAGATATGCCAGTAGTAGAGTAACAGGTTGGAAAGTATGAAAGTTTTATTCTGAGCACCTCAGTGCAGAATTCTCTCCCCGGAAAGAGATTTTTAAATTATCTCCATAGGAAAATGTCAAATTCAAATTAACTTGGCATTTCTCACTGCGAATGCTGAAATTTGACAGTCCTTATGTTCAGCTAACAGTTTGTTGATGCTGTTTTTTTTTTTTTGCTTGTACATTTATATCCTGCAGTACCAGCTATGTATTTAGGGTAAGCAATCTGTGTAAGTGTGCTGGTTTTGGAGCTTGAGTTAGTTCATTTTATCATTAGGTATTGCTTTTATGAATGGCCCAGTAACTGTAGTTTTGCACAGAATAGATGCTATTCACAGTTCTCCGCTTTTCCTTAATTTTTGATACAACTTTCACCCAGATGACGAAATAACAAGGGTTAACAGGTCATATGGTAATGGTGGTTTCTCTGGGAGGTCTTTTGCACTTGTTCTCTTTGGAAAGGGGCTGGTTTTACTCTTTATCTTCTCTGGTTAACTATGTGAATGGGTTAAAAATTAGCAAGTTGTCTGGGAAATAAGGTACTTAAATATCCAATCAAAAAAATATCTTGCATTTTCCAGCGACATATCCAGTGCAGAGTCGCAGTGAGCCTGGGGTCTATCCAGGAAGTATAGGGCACAAATAAGACAACAACAAGTATGGGATGCCGGCCCATCACAGGGCATGATAAAAACATTTATTAGTGCTATTTAAAAGTGTGTAGAGGAAGACCACATGACTGATTGACCATAGTGAGTGAAGCCTCCCCAGCTATTTGTGGAGGGTGCCAATTCTGAGCCTCAGATTTTTATTTTATTTTTCAGGGTATCAGTTTCAGCGTATTAAAATAGCTCTCTCTTCCATCAAGCGTACAGTTTGCTTCTTTATTTGTGTCCCCTTCTGTTTTCTTAAGCCAGTTTGATGTTCTTTTTGGACAGCGGGATCTGGAAAGGATTACAGGTGGCTGAGTCATTCTCCACCCCAGAGCAGGCAGACGGCTCAGCCCAAGGCCTGTCTGCACACTAGCCAATCCGAGGGCCCAACTGGGCTGCTTCTGAAAGTGAAGTTCTTCATGCGCCCCTGCTCTTCTGTGACTTTTAAATAGACGGTGGTTAAAGTAGAATAATGCAAAGAAATAAGCGAATGCATTAGGTGCCCCTAAGATAAGATTGTTCAAAATCATATAGGCAGGTCTTTGCTGCGGGATAGGAACAACACACTTCTTCAAAAGGAAGAAATGTTGGGTGTCAGATCTTGTAGAGACATCAAAACACACCTGATATTGTTGGTTACAGAAGAGTTTTAAAGTCACTAGGGTTCTGCACAGATTTAAATTAACATTATAATTGAAAGTATTTTCAAAAAAGTTTTTAGGATGTCTGGTTCATAGAGGTGATGGAATTGCCGTGGTTTGCCATAACGGAGAGGAGGTTTTAGCTGTCTTTCTGTTTTTTATTGTACTAGTAAGTCTTAATTCGCAGCACAAACTTGCAAGATCTGTCTAAAGATCCCTTTTTTCATTTAACCCTAGAAACCACCCAGATAGTCCCAGCTTAGTGGGTTAGTCACCCATGCCTGCTGTCCATGGCGTTTCTCCATTTATCAAGCAGTGCTAACACTTTGTAGTCATCAGCAGCTCTTCGGGTCCATCTGTTCAAGGATGCACTTATTGCAATGACGGACAAGCGTCGACCTGCTGCACCTTTTCGCAGCCCGTCAACCACGAGCAGACGATGCCGTTCAGAGTTAGTGCCTGGGTAGAGATCCTCTGCATGCCTTACATTAACTGGAGCCCGCAAGAGTGTGCCTCAGAATCTACTTCCAGATCTGCTGTTATATTTTAGGTACTTTTGAGAAAGAGACAAGTTAAGGTTCAGGCTGATTTATTTTATTTTTGTCTATGAAGGATGATTTAATAAAAATGTTAATCCCCTGGGGTTACAGATTTTAATGGTAAATAAACGGAAACCCCCCCCCAATTAGATTCCAGTGGCCCCTTCTTCAGTATTCCTGTCCATGCTCTCTGTTCAAGGCTGCCCCTATATATGATACCCCTGGTGTCAGGCCAGTTGCTGCGTTTCATAAATGGGGCATTTTTTGTGAATGAGATTTGATGTAAGATATTAGTGCCCCAGTGACCTCAGTAAAATCATTTGTATTCCTTGCTGGAGTGTCCTCTGCGCTGACCTCCACCTCCACCTGCATATGGGGGTGTGCATGGTGGCGGTAACTGCACGCCGTAGCATCCGCCACACACTGGTCAGTTCCACACATTGTCTAGAGCAATAACAAACCTCGGCGCTTCCTGTTTTACACTCTGTTTCCTATTTATATCTTCCATGGTTTTTTATTACTAGCATTAGGTACCGATGTGTGGATGGCTGGCCACAGTGGTGGCTTGTTTGTTTCTTCTGACTTCTGCTGTCAAGAGCCTGACCAGGAGAAGCTGTGTGATGACGATGATGTTTGCCACATACGGTACTACTTCGGCTGTCTCTGTGGCATGGCACATTTTCCAGAGTGCCGTATTCAAGCAGGTCAAGTTCTTCGGTCCAAGTAACGATCTTTTGAACTGAATGCTAACATGGAGACCCAGTTTATGGTGCATTGGACGTTTAATAAACCAAGTGTGACAGTGTTGGCCTAGATCATGTCTCCAGAAAGTAAGGCACGTATGAGTTCCACAATCAATGAGTACATGTCCCTCAACCGAACTGAACTGAGCATGCTGTGAACAAAATGGCTGCCCTTATGAAAGATGATTTTCGAGCCGTTGATCTGTTTCGACTCTGAAACCGTTTAATTCTGCGATTTGTTATATGGTGTTTTAGTTGTGAGTTACACAGCCCCAGGCACTGTTATGCACAATGATTCTTTCATTAATAAAGCAATGAACCAAGAGCTCAAAGGGAACCATAATTAAATTTAAGTTATTTAAGAATGTTTAAAGTCAGAACCCAGTAACACCCACGTACTCTTTGACTGTTCTTTGTTTGACTGCTCTTTGTTTGACTGTCCAGGTTGCTGCAGAGGTCATATAGATACCATGCATGGATAAAATTTATGGGGAGAGGGGGAGGAAAGAATGCAAAGAAAAATGCCGGGGGCTGAAACAGCACAGAGCTTTCCTTATCTTTGGCGACCTCATCAATTGCCAGATTTCCAGCTGCTTCCTGGAGAACTGTGTTCCTCCATTTGCAACTTGCTGTAATTCTAATTGTTTAACTTGTATGAAACGACTGCCGTTTTGCTCAGAATCGAAGGCGGCGTTTGAACACTTCATGAAGGTTCAGGACAGGCCGGGTCTGAGCTTAGTTGTTCTGAAAAGAGATTTACTGTGGAGGCTGTGTAGATTTTTAAATGCGTTTCATTTTTATGATTTTTTTTTTGTTTTTTTGTTCTCGCGAATCTGGCTGAACGCTTGTTTAGTCTGTTTAAAAAAAAAAAAAAAAAAAAAAAAAGCTCTCCGTACATTTAAATTTTGTCCACTTAGGTGATGCTATTACCCTGGGTAACATAAAAATGCTACACACTCAGGAAGCATTTTTAAGTTGCTCTGTTAGGAGCTCTGCTTAGTCACCCGCCTGAAATGCCTTAGGAATTACTCCTTCCCAATTAAGAGACGCAACGTTTTTGGACTTCACTCTGTGAAGCATCAGGAGCAGTTTACAGGCTGCTTGGTAGGTGTCTGAAGTAGGCTCATGGTGTTTTTGCGTTTTGGGGGCTTTCACATGTGTCAAAGTCTATTGTGGATCTTCAGGATTTAGCTCCACATAGGAGCAAACCCGACATTACCAGAAGAGCGTCTGTAGTTGAATGGGAATTCTTACCGCCGGTCCTGGCTATCAGTGCCCTACAACAACGCAGGCAACTGCCCTCATGAATCATGTAAGCAGTGCTTGTCTCAGGGTGAGGTCAGACTCTTAAACAATGAGTGCCAGGCAGTCCCCTGCCAATACAGGGGAGGTCCCGTGCCCCATCTGATCAGCTTTGAGGGCTCTCGTTAGCCCTCTGTAGGCCACCTTTCGATCCTCTCCCAGAGTGGACTGGGTTCAAGGCACATTACTTATGATGATGCAGATTGCAGAGTTTAAAAAAATGCCTGGAGTAGGTCAGAGCAATTCTCAGCTGCAAAGAATCAATTTAAAAACAAGTGTTTGTAAAACGGGTCTGTTATTACAGCACGTGAATGTAGCTGTGGCAGGGCAGTGTGTTTCACTGTGTCAGTTAAGATGGCTGTGGGGGGATGAGCAGCTGACCAACAAGCAATAAAATGCAACTCTAGGTATTGTGGCCCTTGTGTTACTTGTCTGGCCTCATTGGTCATTTTTTTTTCCAGATACCAACCATGGTTATCAGGGCTCTGGACATCAGAGCGTGCCTGGAAGGGAACCCAAATGAACATCACAGTCCTGCTTCTGATGATATGAATGGTCATTTACAAAATCAGGTTCCGGCTCCAACCTGAATACTGTACCACTAATCCGTGTCAGATGGACGTCAGTGTCCATGTTTGCTAGATAGTGTGGGAGATGTGACAGTCATGCTCTCAGTTTCTGCAGCCGCTAAATCCATGCATGTTTCTGCAAGTGTTGTTACAGGAAGTGAATGATTATGGCGCCCAGTAAATAATGGCTTATAAAAAAGACAATAATTGGTATTCAGTCCATTTTCCGAAGCATTAACTTTCCTGAAAGTATAATTTAATACCATCTGAAAATCTTTGAGATTATGAAGCGCTTTGTGGAACACTAGAAACACTTATATGAGAAAATGTGGCCTGCATTCAGAATGATGCATTGGCAAAATTAGTTGATTGCACAGAAAAATTATAAAGATTAAAGCGGTATTGTGATGGAGGCAGTTGGCTTTGTTTGCCTTCATTAGCCGTCATGCTTCTGTGCCTTGATGCTCTTCATGGACGTTTCATACCAGCACTGACAGTCCTTCTCAAAGACTGATAGTGGTATGACGTCGTTCTTGAGGTGAAAAAACAGAAATGTACGAGAAAATGAACCATTGAGCCGTTATCAGGAGGGCAACGAGTCATTGGGGGAAAAGTAAAAGTGAAAGCCGAGAGCACCCAAAAACAGCGTGTGCCATATTAATTTTCTTCTTATATGCTCTTTATTTAGTGTGTTGATGATTTTCATATATAAAATCTTGGCTTAGTTATATATTTATATACACACAATAGATAGTTACAAATGGATTACAATTTTTATTTAAATTTGCATCTACTTGCTTGAGGATGACGTCACGAGGGAGTGCCACTAAATGGTAGCCGTGTATTTTTACCTTTTTACAGATATTTATGTATGACTCATAGCAGGTGGGACAGAACACGTTGCCATATAGGGTTGCTCAGAAGGATGATTACAGGTTATGGGAATTAATTATTTTTTTTTCCCTCCGAATGCCCTTCTTTCAGACCAGCTGGCTCTTAATTTAGTCTTAATCCACTCAGAGCCAGCTGTGTGTCATTAATTACTCTCTGCATGATGCTGCAAACAATTAGCTGCATTCCCACAATGGAAACTTTTTCTAATCTAGGCTTAAACATGGATGCCTTTTGCAACATGCATTCACTAGGACAGACAGCGATATTAGATTTAATATACATTTTTCTTCCCCATATCTTCTAGATTTTGGTCCTTTTAGTTTTGTTTGATTATGTAAAAAAAAAAATTAGTGCTACCGGGCGTCCTTTGATGGTATTATGCACCCTGAAGTGTAAATCCTCTACAAAGAGCCAGAGCTTGCGGAGTTCTGGTAGATTTGGTTAACTGTACTTCGTCGGATCTATCTGCTAGCTGCCTAGTACAGAGATGCTTGCCGCTTCGGAGTTCCCCAGAGACTGTTCAGGGAAACCCCCCCCCCCCCCCCCCCCCCCCCCCCCCCCCCGCCCCCC
>JAODJW010000081.1:14087493-14148906 GCA_026777045.1 Hyperopisus bebe | reverse complement strand
AATCCCAGCCCCGGGGGGGGGGGGGGGTAAAAACCTAAGACTGCACAGGTCGGAGGGGTGATGGGGTGGCTGGCTGGAGGACAAGGTGAAAGTGATGAGAGACGGACTCAGCAGCTGTGCGCGATGAAGTCTGTAGCGTGTAGGCATCAGTTTACAGCAGCTCTTCCAGGTCAAAACCCCCCCTCTCTTCAACAGTCTCTGCAGTACTAAGTCTCTCTTGCCCCCCACATGCCCTACACACATACACTAGTGCTCCATCTGACCCATGGTGTAACACACATGGAAATAATTGCCTGGGAAAGGAATATAGAACATAGAGGAGATGAAGTGGTGGCAGTGCTTCTTTGCATATTCCTGCTCCGTTGATCCTGGTCGGCTTCCAAACTCATGAGAAATTGACCCTGAGAAAGGACATTTTATGCTTGTAACTTGATATATATACACTAGGTAACAAAAAAGATAAGCACCCAGAAGTAATGGTACGATTTGGATGTAATTTGGTTCACGTGCAGACCATTGATGGGTATGTAAATGATTCAGTGTGCAAGGAGCTGGCATGTCTCGTATCATGCTGTTGCCCGGTATGTGGGGCATGCAAATGTCACCCAATGTTGGGACCAGTGGGCACCAACACACGTCGTGAAGGTTCCGGTCGCCCAAGACAGACCCCACCAAGGGAGGATCATCAAATTGTGTTGCATAAATTACAAAACCCCATGACATCTGTGCCTGCCATCCAGACACAGGTATTGTACTTGCTACAGCATCCCGTGTCATCCCACACCGTGTCTCGACGACTGGCATCAGCCAGACTACGGGTTCACCATCCCATATGTAGGCTGCCGTTACCGCCAGCACAGAGACGACTGCGTTCGGAGTGGTGCTCTATTGTGATGCAGTCACATGACCTTTCACCACGTGCAGATTCATTTCATTTCCACCACTTTGTCTGGGTCCTTAACTTTTTTTTGTCACTTAGTGTACAATAACTGTATATTTGTTGGGGCATATATCAGCCTTTTTTGTATTGTCATGTTTCTTTATGTGTCTATGTGGGTTTATGTATATGTAATGTTTATGTAAGCCTTGCCATAAGTGTTACAGGGCATGACTGAATCCGTTCATATTGCACATGACAAACACAGAACTTTGATTGTGGAGGTCATCCCTTCAGGATGGTGATCAGTCGGTCTCTCACTGCCATATACCCATGTTTTCTGTGCGACGGGCTTCCCCTAAGGCCGGGATTCACCAGACGTCGCCCTGAAAGTCTGGAATGACAGCCCCATTTGCAGGAATGACGCCTGTACACCCCCCCTCATCCCCGCCAGCTGGCGGGAGACATCTGCACTCTGAGGAACGCTTGACTGAAATGCTAAAAAAAAAAATGCCCCAAAAACAGCTCAGGGAGAGAGAGAAAGGGAGAGGTGTAAGAAATCTTCCTAGGTGTTCCTACATGTGCTTGCTGTTCTGAACATGCACAAGCCCCCCCCCCCATTGCATCTGTGGTGTCTGTGTCTCTCACCCCCTCGGTCTGGATGACGGGTGCTTTTGTGGATCTGCTACCGCCGCCCGAACAGGACCTGGGCATCCTTAAGCTGCAGCATTTTTGTCTTTAAATTACAGCTTTTTCCGTTGTCTTATTATTTTTAATGAAATCATCTGACAGTCGCGTGATTGTTTCCAACGTAAAAAATGGGTTCGCACAGGCTGGGAAGTGATCCATAGTATAACACGATAACCTGATTTGGCTGCACCCCCCTAACCCCTCCCCCCCCGCGAGGCGGCTCAGCATGGATGCAGTGGAACGTGCCAGCGCTGGTGCTGGGCGAGCGTGTCAGACGCACCGTGTTAATGTTGGCCAGGGGTGCACTCTCCCCGTTTTGTATTGGTCTCGGCGTGTGTGTGTGTGTGTGTGTGTGTGGTCTGTGTGGTGCCATCCGGTGTATCCTGAGGGAATATCGACCGGGCGTCAGTGCCGTGTCCTTGGGGCCCGGTGGCACTGTTCCCAGTCCCGCCAGGCCAGGTGGTCCTCGATCTGACGTCACCAGCTCCCTTAGACTCGGGAGAGCACCGGGGGGGGTGGGGTGGCATTTTGGACCATAGTGCTACAGCTGCGTCACAGGGAAGGTGTTAACCCCATCACCGGCCTGTAGCCAAGATGTTGGCAGCACACCCTCTGGAACTTTTTAAAGGTGCATTTTTGCTTTTTTTGAGGGTGTATCATCAGTCGTCGTTGTAAACCCCACACCCCGTATAATGCATTACTTGACTGGCACCTCAGTACATACTGCGGTGTGCTTCAGGCTTACTGTAACCCTGTACTGGATAAGTGTTACTGAAGATGCTTGGATGGATGGTTGATCGGGATCCAGGGTGTGAGGTTGTCAGTGCAGTCAGCGTGGTTGTCACTGCATGTGTCGTTGCAGTGTTGCATGTCTTCATTCTGCGGCTGGAATTTCAAACTTGGACCGCAAGGCCTGTGACTTCACTGCTGTTACCGGCTGGACAAGCCTGAAAGTCGGATACGCTCGCCCTTTGCCGTGTAAGCCTGTGGATTTCCCATGGGCCTCTGCATGACTGATGGGGGTTGCAGCGGTGAGTTTGACATAGCGAACCCGGTGCTTGGCTCATGCATGATGGGGGTTGAAATTCCAAATGAATCACATGGGCCCTGAAACTGGAGATGAGACAAAGCTTTGTGTTTTGTTAAAATACAACCTAGGGAGCCAGTTTGGTCAACAGTGACAGGTAGTAAGAGCATATTCTTTTTGAATTAGATGCATTTCTTAAAATGCCTTTTCCGCAAATCTTGTTTTTGATTCTCTGTCAGTCAGAGAGCACAGTGGGCACTATACGTTTGGGCATTTTCTTCCACTTAATTTTTACGTACTGTAGAGCATTGGCATCTCCATTCTTGACATGGTATTTCCGTGTGTGTGCTGAAGGGCTCGTTTTTCCATCCTGCATGATGCCAGTGATTCGGCCGTTGGGATTCGGGCATTCTCTTCCATTCAGTCACGCTTTCACACAGGCGCCTTTAAAATTGGTCTCTCGTTTTAATGTCAATTTCTGCGTGTTCTTACGTTAGTCTGCATCATACATTATTCAGAGTTCATTAAGATGGTTTTGATGCCTGATTTCAACGTTTCTAGCATAGGATAAAGTCCTGCAAAACAAAGTAGAATATTTGGTCTAGTCAACATTCGCAACCAAAAGTCGTAAGAGACCCAGATGTCGGGGTGTTTCGGTAGTAGACTATCAAATGTCCCTGTTATTTTGATGCAGTGTTTCCTGGAAAGTGTTAACTTCAAATGAGTTAGCAGTTTTCTCTGAAGCTGACCTATATGTACGGATCCTTCATATTTAATGAGCTATTTTTAAGTATCATAGCTTAAATGTCAATCAAATGGTCCAGTAGTTTCTCTAAAACTAATGGATAGGCAATTTTGTCTCAAGTTTCTTTGAACGAATAGATGATGCTTTAGATCAAAGTACATGTATAATATGCGCAAGGTCAAAGCAAGGCAGCTTTAAAAAACTGTAAATAAAGGTCTTTATTTAGATTTATTTCACTGTGGGATTATTTTTGGACCAGTAAACTTCATATTAACAGTTTATGTCCTAGTTATTTTTTGCTTTCAGTTTTGATAGTTCTTGCAGAGTAACAGAGTGCAGAATATGGCAGAGGCTTTTGTACTGTATTTAAAGTTTTTCCTTTTTGCTGCATTAATTATGAAGTTGCTAATTAGCGTTAGCCTTAATGGGGTGTTTTTTCAGTGAATGGGGAGAACCAGACATAAAAGGGTTCAATCACAGTTTGCAGTGTTGAACAGGCATAAGAGATTTGCAGGCAAAACCTCAGCATGTAACCTCATCTCGGGAATCTTAACTTCTGACCAAAAGATGCTGTCCTAGACTTCAATTTGGAGGGAGAGGTTGTCACTGGACAGTAACCGCATCATTCCAGGTTTGAGCAAAGGGGTGTGGCATGCTAGAACATCAAGGCAGGGTAGTGCTCTTTGATTTTGTTGATGAGTAACTGGTAGCATGAGCATTAAGGAAGTGAGAGTGTTTATTTTGTAGTAAAGAATGTTGTAGACTAAGTGTATTGATTTGTGTATAATTATTTTTGTTACAATGTATTCACTAGTAACGAGGGCAGGTTGATTTTAATTAGGTGACAAAACAGAATCGGGAGTTTTGAGAGAATCAACACTTTGGTCTTGCAGATATTCTCCTTGCTTCAACTAAATTCTGCTTAGAAGAAAGATTCAAGTTGAAGATCCATTTTAGAAGTGATATGACTCCCGGGTCACTGCATTTTGCTAGTTCTGTCAAAAACTTGTCAATGTGGTTATGATTTGGGCCAGAATGACCAGAGGCACTTGAGGCACTTATAGGTTTAAAAGCTGGTATGTAAAAGGCCATACTGGTCTTGCTGGAAAGCTGATGTTCATCCACAGTTAGCCATTTGCACTGATTTCCTGTTGGAATGGGTCATTGTTGTGTCATCACAGTGGACTGTACCACTTGCCATACCCAGAGGGGAGCTTTTCAGTTGCTGAATTCCATTCCCTAAGGCTGCTTAGGGGAATTTGTACCACAGGTGTGCCGCTTGTGCTACAAAGATACTCGTACTGATGGGGCAAAAAAATGATAAACTGCTGGAATGTTCCTCTGTCAAATAACAGCATGACAACAATCTTGTGAATTGGTAGGAATTACCAGTCCTCAAAACTGAAGTCGCTCATTTCTGTTTGTGTTACATTTTATGTTTAGCAGCTGCTTCTAGGGGGATAGTTCTTCTTAGCCGGTACGTGGGAGCAGTCCTCTCCCATGCTCCGTAATGCGCCGTGTCGCTGCACCACAGTAGCAGAGTGTAGTATTCAGTAGCACTCAGTTACAAGAAATGCAATGAGCTCTCTCCTCACGTCTTCGGCTCCTTCATGGGGTCGGGGGGCCTGTGGCTCAGGTGCTGTGTCGAAAGACGCTTTCCGCCGAACACCGGCATGGGAGAGAGGGCTGGCCCCCCCGATGGCAGCGGAGACAGATGGAAGCCACGGGAAGACACGCCAAAATAGAACCACACGTAAATGTGTCAGCGCACCCGCAGGCCCATCGGGGTGGTAGGAGACACATGATCGAGGAGGGAGTTCCAGCGAGGAGTTGCAGAGGAGGCCACAGTCAAGGGCATAGGGCTCTGGGGTCAGCAGCACATGGGAGGAAAATAAAAACAGTGAAGGGAAGGGGTGATGTACAGATACAGCCAGACGCTGCGCAGTGCAAGCACTCACTCTGTTCGGATTAGATGTTTACGGTAACAACAAACATGCCCTCAACCAGACCACTTCCATGCAGCGTGTTCTTCAAGATCGTGCCCTCGTCAAAGCATAAACGTTTTCGGTTTGTTTTGGCTGCCCACAGGGAGTAGGGAATATGTGCTGTGAAAATGAGGGACGGCAAATGAGGAGCGGGATTCCGTTTCAGAATCAATTAGTATGTTCCAGCGCTCAAGCATGACCTTGCCACCCCACCCCCCCCCCCCCCCCCCCCCCCCCCCCCCCCCCCCCCAAAAAGATGTACCGTGAAACAGCGCTTTAGGGTGGTGCTTTACAGATGAATGTAGATGAAGAATCCCCCACCTCAGGCTGGCTAAGCGAATTCTGGCTCTCTGCCTCAGGGCAGTCAGAGGTCAAGGTGAAGCCGCTGTGGAGAGCTGCAGCCGTTTCGTGTTTTACCATCGGCCTACAGGCAAGGCAAGACTGGTTGTGATCTTCAGCCTGCCATGGACAATACTAAGTCCATTTTCCAATAGCGAAGTAAGCAGATAAACAATGTTTGCTCCTCGGAAAAGGGTTTATAGATTAGGTTCAGCAATGCTGCCAAAAGTTGCATGAAACCTGATGGATGCAGGAACTCTTTTTATGTAGAAATTCAACTTCTTGGAAGATCTATGAGCAAGACCTGTTCCGATTATAATTCAATGTGGGGAGAAAGATGTCTTTGATTCTGGAGTTGTGTGTAGCAGGAATTTAATTAGCCTGCACTGTAATTATCTGCCAAAGGGCAAAAAGCTGCTTGAGTTCATCACCGTTGGCCTGCTGCTCTGATCATTTGTAGACAAGACAGTTTGACTTTGATGCTGTCCAATGAGGTCCTGAGTTCTAGCAACATTCCTAATAATGTAGTTTCAAAGAGAGATGTCGATAACTCGTCCTTATTTGTCCTGTAAGACACAGAGCTTAGAATGAAGCTGAAAGCTATGCCTGCTAAAACACGCACGCCTGATATCTGGCAGCGAATCCAGGAGGGAACATGATACACTCACATACTCGTGCGTCTCTCCCAGTGGAACTGCTGGGCAGTGTACCTGACCTGGACTCAAACAGAACGCAACTTATGGAGTTACTACTCTTCAGGAACGCCATGCTCGATTGACGCAGCCGTGATGGATCCTTGAATGATCAGATGCTGTATCCTGCTGTGTGCGTGAGGGTAGTAAATCGTATTCGCCGTCTGTTTGTTTTCCCCTCCGTTTCCACATGCATGAGTCAGGTGATTCTGAGATGGGCGACCCAGAAATGCCACCCTTAGGAGCAGTGCCAGTCCAAGCCTCTTGATCAAAGTGCATCGTTTTCAGACCTGACCCACCCCAAGAAAGTGTCTCCCACCTGTGAGCTGAACTTGTGGCTGTTTCCTGGGCTGCTTCACAAGGGTCAGGCTGAGAAGGTCAATGGATGTATGTCTTTCGCTTAGTGGCCCCTGTTCACATACATTTTTATTTCCCTTTAATACAAACAGCTCTGTCACGTCACCCCCATCACTGTCACGTCTGACGAATTCCCCCAATCCCCTTTCATCACATGCCCTGCAGTTTAAGCAACTTTGTTTAAATGCTAGCATCACACTGGTGTCCTGCAGCTTGACATTTAACAACCCGACATGATGATTTTATCAAAACAATCTCCCCAATCCCTGGAGCATCACTTTCCAAAAAGCATAAATATCTAGAATTAATTTATCTTGGGTCACTGAGCAGACGTGCAGAGTGAATATTAATCTTTTGATGGCTGCCGCTGCTTTTTCTGTGTACGTGATGCACGAAATGTGTGTGGGGGGGAGACGTGTATCAGGGAGGGATGTTGTCTCTGTGGCTGGAGGACATACATTTAAAAGAGCACTTTGTGCGGCAGGGACATCGCTGCCGGGAGCCCCACAATGCATCAGTCACACAGGCATTGTGTCCACTGTCAAAGAGCCGATGGATGCTGATCATGTGACTGTTTAATGACATCGCCCTTTGAAGGAGCCCTGGCACCAGTATCACCAGTTTGAAAACAAGTCCATATTCTCAGGAAGCGCTACAAATGGAGTTTGACTGTGTAGCTCGTTGGCCTGTGCTGTAAGCCTCAGTTCCCACCTTCAGTGTGAGTGTGTGTTTCAGTTTGAGGGTTTCCTTTGGTCATGCCTCCCCCAGTCCAAAAACATGCAGTTGAATGAATTAATAACTGTATAGTGTATGTATGTGCCCTGCAATGGACTGATATCCCATCCCTGGTATCCCCTATCACACATCCTGTGCTTCTTGGATCCAGACTCACCATCAGCCTGTATTCCATAATCGATGAATGGATTCTTACAATTTAGGAAAAAAGTTAATTTTTTTATCTTAAATTCTTAACTTTTCTTCCCCGTGATTTTTAAACCAGGATTGTACATTACTGCTGCCTGCAGATATGTGCTACATTGTTGATTTTTCGTTATTTAATATCATACCAAAGGATGCCAGAGCAAGGGGCTGCAGGGTTGATGTAATGCCCTGTCATTCTGCACCTTGAAAAGCATAGCAGTAGAGATGCACGATATATCAGTTAACATATCAATACTGGTCAATATGCATTAAAAATCCAAGATGCAACTGCTAAAACAATGATGATGATTGTATTGAACAGTCAGCCATTTTTCGCAATTGAAGATGAGGGATTTCATTAGCTCATTTACTGCTTTCCCTATTCAATCAGATGAAATAAGGTACACAGTCTTTGGAACTTGTGATCTGCCCTCTGACTCCCCGAGACAGGGTCCGAATGAGGGCGGCAAGTGAGAGGATCGATCACCAGGTCTAAAAATATGGGACAGATCATGTCCCGTACTGGTAAAAAAACGGGACTCAGCATTCTATTTTACGATATGGGACTATCCATAAAATTTGGGACAGACGGCAACTGTACTTAGAAGAGGTCTCACAGTACTGGCCCGCGGTAGTTTTACACGGCCCACAACTTGTTTCCAATTCATTATTTAATCTGGCCAGCAGATTGATTTCTCGTTTTCCACAGGATAAAAAAATTGCAATACATCTTTCTGCAAAGTTCATACTAGACACAAGTCTGTTGGTCTTTCCATATCAGTGCAGCACCATGTAATGGGCCAAGAACGCGATCAGCTTGAGCTCAAGAGCTTTGCGGTCCAATCCGGAGTCGATGACACGGGTCACCTCATGACTGACATGGCAGGGCTCAGCCAGAGGACAGACATGCGTATTTCGAGAGACTCAGTTACGGCGTAACCCGCGCATCACCCCCTGGTGTGGAGTACTGCGTGTGATTGAGGCTGCCTGTCCAGTCACCTGTGGTTGGAGATTTAAGGGTCTGGGGTGCTGGTGTGGTGTGGTTATGTTTACATTCAGGATGGGCCCATATTGAGACGGAAAGTTGATGTCGGTGTTTCATCACTACCTGACCGACCCCCCCACTCTGCCCCTTCTTTCCTTAGATCAATGAGCTGAGCCATATTCAGATTCCCATCATGCTTATGCCAGATGACTTTAAAGCCTACTCCAAGATCAAGGTGGACAACCACCTCTTCAACAAGTGAGTAGCCCAACTTGCTGATCCTCGGCATGGTTTGCACGAACCCGTGTTAAACGTGCATCTGTGAACCTTCACATGAGGTCTTGTGTCGTTGCATATGGTGTCAAATGTTTGTGACACGGTTTTGGATGTTTTACAGGGAAAACATGCCAAGTCATTTCAAATTTAAGGAATACTGCCCTCTTGTCTTCCGGAACCTAAGAGAGAGGTTCTCTATCGATGATCAAGACTTTCAGGTAAGTCTATGCTGTAACAAAGCCATTAGGGTACTTTTTCCAAACATAAATCCTTATTTATTATTCTTATGCGCAATACTCACAGCCGCAACCAGACTTGTGTGTACAACTAAGGACAGAATTAAATAAAGCGAAAGCAAAAACATTGACATTGAAATGGCCTTGCTGACTCATTCTATTCCTGTTTTGAAAACTCTTTTTTTGAGCCAACACTCTATGTACCTAATATTCCAAGTGGATAAGAGGTTACTAAATTTTTCCCCCAAAACCAGTTTGTCCTGCAGCTCATTTTCACCAGAGGCCATAGTGTTGGGAATGTGCTATGTGCCTGAGGCCATGGTTAAAGTCGGGCAGTTATTCATGAGTTCAGGTCTTAAAATGCGCAACTCATATCAGCGTCTGAAAAAAGCAATGTGTCAAAACAAATCGGGAAATGCATTTAATATGACAGTTTGTAAATACTGGTCAGCTGACCTGCGTATGCCTTGGTTTATAAATCTTCCTAGACTTGCTGAAAAATATTTTCTGTTGTTGATTCCTAGTGTTATTGGCTTTTTTGAGGAGAGGTATTATTACCCCTTGCTAAATATTTTCCGCCACTGTGCCATGTTCTCCTGTCACTGTCAGAAGGCGGATTTTTTAAATGTTTTTTTTTTTGTTTTGCATCGGAGAATCTCTGCAATACCTTCACTCTTCGTGGTCACGAGACGCCCTTCAGACGTGAAGTTTGAACAGGGTTAATTCCTGACTCCCCCTCTTGTGAGGCACTCTCTGTGCTTTCTGGCCTTCTGCCTCTCCCACCGACCTCACCAGCTGTTTCCTGCGGATTACGCCGGCGTCGTGGGCGATCTTTGAAGTCCGGGATGTGGCCTTGCTGTCGCCCCCGGCCCCCAAGCGGGACGCCGTCACACGCTCCAAGTCTCGGGGTGCGCAGCTTCGGGCCCCGCGCGGGAAGGTGCCTCGAGGGCAGAGGAGCCGTCTCGAACTGTTCTGGAAATGTGATTCATTTGCTTATTTTTGTTTTTATCTCAGAAGAGGCAGGAAAGGAAAGCGGCTCGGCTGACGGCGGTGGCTGTCGGGAATCGCGCCAGCGGCGGGGGAGGATTAGCTGATGTAATTAGGGGCTTCGAGAGATGATGCAGGGACATAAAGAACATCTCAGCTGCAGAAAAACTCAGTGTGTTTGGCAGTAGCGGATCGTGGAGATACAACACATTTTGACGGCCCCCACTTAGGCTGAAACATCCCTGAGAGGCCTCGGAGGTACCTTTCATGAATCCTGCACATTTGTTTATGGACACAATGCATTTTGGACCTATATATAGTTCATTGTAGCATTTAAAATGTATGCAAGCTTATCAGCAACCATCCAGCACAGAAATTTGAAGAATAACAATGAAAAGATTTAGTGCCGGGCTTCTTGCAGGTGACATGAGGTTTTATTAACTCTTTTCAAAGGTCTCTCGCGATGCATGGGGCTATCATGCTCTCGGGGCGGGGGGGGATCTGACGTGCCTGTCGCTGTGTAAACTCTGAGTCAGCACATCGAGTAAAGCGGATCCTGCTCAGACTCCCCCGCCGCTGATGGCCTCTTCGAGCAGCAGAATATAAAAGGCTGCTAGCCTTTAGCAAAACATCCCAGCTTTTTCGTGTGCACCCCCCTGAGTGACGAGGCACTGTAACCTAAGTATGCAGCAACTGTAAAACAACCGGTGAGATGCCGTATTACTGTCAGTCTTGGCCCGTCTGCCTGTAAATCTCACCAGGATGCATTATGTGAGTCAGCGCTGAGGCTAGCAGGTCATCATACTGAGGTGTAGCCATGGCTATGCTGTGAGCGGCTGCGGACCGATCCACGTGACCCTTGGGGGGGGGGTGTTGAAGGACTTTATTTAGGGTGAGGGAGAGAGAGGTTTTACAAGCAAGTCAGGAAAACAAAATTTGGGAAAGGATGATAAAATCTGGGGCTGAATATACACTTTTTGTGCCATTAGTAATTGACTGCAGGTAAAATGGGCCTGTACCTGACCTTGCCCCATCTTTAATAATCAGTGCCCCACCCACGCATCCTTTTGGTACATTCCACCAGCACCCTGGGAATCATTCCATTTTGATTCCAAGCCTACCCAGTGCTGTGTATGTAAATAAGTATAGAAAAGGGTCACTGTGTTTTTTTTGTGGGTTGTTTGTTGTATCAGAAATAAGACCTTTGGCAACAGCTGCATTAAAGGTTGAGGAGCTGCATGTGTCGGCTCCCCGGGGACACAGCCGCTGCGGATAATGGGCTCGATTCCTGCGCTAATCAGGGTGACCTGCGCGGCCAGAAATCCGCCCAGACATTTCTCCCGTTCTCCGTCTTTGACAAGGCACGTCCTCCTCTGAGGATCCACAGCTTCGCGCTCCGTGGCTGTCTCTGATCTCTCCCTGGACCATGTGTTCCCTCAGTCAGAAACCACAGGCATTCCTGCTCAGTGATGAGATGTTTCCTAATTAGCAGATGCACACGAAATGTCATCAAATTTCTTCAGTCACCCAGAACCCCCAGAATCCTGTCCCAGTAGTCCTGTCATTGTTGTTGTTGTTATTGTTTCTCTGAAACTCTAAGTTCAGTAACTTTTTTTTCCTGTCCCTCACTTCCTCTCAGTCATCTGTACATGGTGCTTTGCACAACCCACTGTTCACACAACAGACAGTGGCCGCCTTCATTCTGGGAGTTTTGATGTTGGTGGTCCTTGTATCGGTTTCTACTTGTCCCACTGACCAGCTAATGGCCAGAATACGTCATTGGTGTATTCGTTCATATTAAAACATGATTAGATCCGTGCTCCTGGTTCAACTGTGAGCAATTTCTATGTTTAATTATTCACAAGCTCCAGTACCCTAGGTCAGCATTTCCTTGATTCGCTTTGCTTAATACACAACAACTTTTCCAAAGATGACTCTTCAGCATCCCTCCATGCTCTGGAAAGCCACAGAAGGATGAACTCATCTGTATGATATCCAGTTCAGTATTTTTCATGTCCACTGCCATGACTTCGATATTAGCAACGCTGTTATGTAGAATGGCTTCTTTAACAATGGGAGTGATCATTAGCAGGTTTTTCTGTTCTGTACCTGGGACTCCTGTCACGCAGCAGGACTCCTCAGTACCTCATGGCTGCTGACATAGCATAGCAGCAGAAGCAGCAATCTTTCTTTTTGGCCCTTGCTGTGTATCCAGAGTTCGACTCTTAGCATGTTTACCAGGGAATGGTGAAGAGTCCACATGCTGAGCAATAAACTCCTAATCGCCGTCCGTGGCCTCAGCATATCACAGCACGTCATGTATCACCAGTGAGTGGTCATTCTCTTCTAGGCCAAGTTGGGGTCCTGACATGAGCTTGAACAAAGCGCTGAATCATTAACATGATCCAGTTTGCAGCAGGATGCAGCCAAGGCATGGCCAGTAATCTATTCTTACAGTGACCTTCTTGAAGTGGATTTCAAACATCACACCATTTATTTTAATGCAAACATTATACAAGATGTTGAAAACTTTACTTTCAAGGGCTTTTATTGAATTTGTAGCCCACAACCAAAGCAGGATGTGGCCCTCGTAAATTCACGTCAAGAGTTGCTGCCAGCTTCAGTCTCCAGCCATGCAAATGTTGGCTTCTTTCCCGGGATGCCTTGGTGCTGTATACAGTTGGCAGATATGGCCTCACTGGTAGGCGATGAATCTGATTGCGCAGTGCTGATAATGTTGGAGGGTTCCTGACATAAGGAAAATTGCTCGGAGGCAGGCAAGGTGATCAATGTCTCTTCCTGTAGCCAGTTTTTTTTGGACAGTAGTCCCCATGACACTCTTGAGAACTGGCCAGGTTGTTCTTCAGCATGTCTGGGCTTGAGCGTGAGCAGGTCTGATTCTGGAGCATAATTACTAAGTTAGGGTGGAGCTCGCTGTTGGAGAAACCACTCCACGTTGTTGGTTCGATGAACACAACAAAAAGTCGTCTTTATTAGTAGTTTTCATACCATGCTCCCTCATGTGGAAAATGTTTTTTTTTTCTTTCAATCTTTCAAATCAAAGTTGATTAGATTGGCTCATTTATTTGCATTCTTTTTTTTAGTTAACAATGTACTTTTGGAAAAACGGCTTTGTAATTACAGGGAATGCAATGAATTACAATGAATTATCTGGTATACCATCCGGAGTGTATCCCAGCATTGTGCCCTATGCTATCCGAGTTAGCTGCAGGCCCCTGAACCAGATATCAGATAAAAGATGGATGGATGTTTGGAATTATATGGTTGAATCTGCCATTTCGTTTAAGGTAGAGTTCTGTTGAGTATGGAGCTTGGGTGGAGGGTTTGAATTTGGCATAATGAAGTTTGCCTGTTTTGTATGTCAGTGTTTTGGTTCTCTTATGGGTTTTTCCATTATCAACCAAGATGTCAATCTGCTTCAAACTATCAGTCTTAGGCTAGGCTTTCGAGTTATCGAAATTTGAAATTAGAACCCTTGATGGTTGGAAGCCCAAGACAGGAGTTTTAATCCACTTTGATGGCATGAACCCCCCTACTTTACACGTCCCTCCCCCAACAGAACTCTCTCACTCGGAGCGCCCCCATTCCCAGTGACGCACAGGGACGCAGCGGGGCAAGGTTCCATACCTCCTATGACAAGAGGTACGTCATCAAGATCATCACAAGCGAGGACGTCGCCGAAATGCACAACATCTTGAAGAAGTATCACCAGGTGTGGCGGGGAGTCAAGACAATGAGGTGGGGTTTGTGGGACTTTGGGGGTTCCTCGCCCTAATACTCGCCTTGGGTGTCCCTGTTGCAGTTCATTGTGGAGTGCCATGGCAACACATTGCTTCCCCAGTTCCTTGGCATGTACCGTCTCACGGTTGATGGAGATGAGACCTACATGATAGTCACACGCAACATTTTCAGCCACCGGCTGTCCGTCTACAAGAAGTATGACCTCAAGGTGAGTGTCCGTTTGTCCTTTCGGTAGGCTGCCTCCTGGATCTAATACTCTCTTGTTGGGCGGATCTGTTCGTGGAGTGTTTGTTCATTTCATGTAGAAATAAGTTGAATGACGGAGTGCTTTTTTGATTCACTGTTTCAGGGCTCTACAGTGGCCAGGGAGGCAAGTGACAAGGAAAAGGTAAACCATTCTGCTTGAATTTGCTTGTACGTTTCAGTGGTGTTTTAGCCAGTGTGCCTTTGGTGAGTTAGTGACAAAGCATGTCGACATTTAATCTGTGAAGATTTTAGGTCATAGCTCTTATTTTCTTTGAAATCTAGTGGGGAAAACTTGTGTGTTCAGGGTTGGGCATCGAAATTTTGCAGGGGTGTTACAGTCAATGAGCACAAGTTTGTTGCCTGTTGGTCGTCACCCATGAGATGGGTGGGGAATAGGAACAATAGATCATATTCTCCTGCCATGTCCATTTCAGTTTTTGTGTTGGTCCATGTTTTGTTTGCTGTCATCCATGTTTTTTTCCCCCCTTTGGTTACGTTTTGACCCTTCTTGCTTCTGAGTGTGGGAAGCCCGTCTTGCTCCTCGTCTCCAGATGTAGGTCTTAGTCTCTCTGCCCACCTCATGCTTGCGTGTGAGTTTGTGTGTGAGCTGCTCCATATTTGCTCATCAGCCTGCTGAGGAGCCCGAGCTTGTCGGAGCAGGGAGGAGAAGGCGAACAGGGAATATGGTCGCCGGTATGATGAGAGTAGCGTCTTGTCCCTGTTTTCTTGGGGGTTTTTCGTCTAGCTTCTCAGGGAGTCTGTCTTTCAGGTAGTGTTGTGGGATGTTTGCCAAGTGCTGCTTGTCCTTTCTGACTATATTTGTAAATTTAGAAGGACTAGTCTAAACCTGCAGCACTTCCAAATGGTGGGACCCTGGATATTATGGGGTCATGGTAGTAAAAGTAGCCCAGCAGTTATAGCAGATTCTATAAATGGAGTAAAGAGGAAGGGCCATCTGTGTTTTTTTTCGGCAGGTTTAAAATCGGCTGAGATGTGGTCGTGTGTGAGTGTCTGTGTTAAAAATGCCTTCAGAATCATCACTCTTTCCCAATGTCTCCCTTACGCCCTAGTATATCGATCTGGTGCTTAATTGTTTACACTGTCTGAATGACAATCGTTAGACAGTATGATGGGAGTTTCCTCACGGCAGCTGTTCAATCGGAAGCTCTTGTAAGTGCAAAATAGAGAAGGAAATGAGAATAAATTAAATGGTACGCTGGGGGTAGGCTACTCGATTCACGTGAGAGCAGTGACCTCTCCCTTGATTCCGTGCTGTCTGCTGGATGTGGCTTTGATGTTTAGCCTACCCCAAGTCCATGTTAGATCCTTGTTACTTCCATTCCGGCATGGGGCCATTAAAGAAGAATACTGTGTTGGCTATGCCCGTTAAAGTGTCATCTGCGGTAGCCCTTGTTGTCGTCGGCACTTCTCCTGTTAGCTTGGCTCCGTCAGCATAGTGTCCTTCACAAGCCTAATGGTCTTTAAGGGCAGCATTTCCCAAACTGGTCCTCAGGGATCCCTCCCGACTACCCTCTTTGGCATGGAGCTGAGAGGGACCAAAAAGGTGGAGTGTCTGGGGGTCATTGAGAGCCAGGTTGGGAAACAGTGGTTCAGGGTTAGATGCGTTGAAGGGGCCCAAGGCTAAAAGCAGGGCGCCTTCTGGTCCCGCCGGAGCAGCCTGGGGGCAGCAGGCCAGGGTTGCAGCAGGCGGTGGGAGGTGAGAAGGCCACCTGCTAATCCTGTTGTGTAGCAGAAGCTGATCGCTCCGGCTCCATTCTGGCGCTGCTTAATCCAGGGCAGGTTCACCCTCCCCGTCCCAGGACACTCGACCCCCTGCTGCGGCGAATTAGAGATCAGAGGACAGGCTCAGACACGGCTCTCAACACGTCACATGACCCCCGAGTGACCGCAGCCTCTGTGGTGCAGTGAGAGCTCGAATATCGCCCATGGCTCAATTTTTACGGTGCAGTGTAGGGACCAAGGCAATCATACAACCTGGACGCCAATTTCATGTGTCTGCTGCAGGGCCTTGTCCTCCTCCTTCTCCTTCTGGAAGCTACTTTCTTACTGTGTGTACATTAGCGTCAGTATCGCTGACCCATCTCCATCATTGTCATTGTCTGGGAAGAGCCTTCTGCCACTTGTTGAGTGGATGTCCAAACAAGCCGTAAAAGAATAAAGTGTATAAAGATCACACTGTGTACACAGTGGTCAGGATACCTGAATTACATGTATTGTGTACTGGTGCCATGTTTGTTTTCTTTTTTTCTTTTTTTGATGCACAGTGAATGGTTTATTTCATGAACTTGATTCATTTATTAATTATCGGGACTCCTGCTTTGATGTCAGCCAATGGTTTTTCGGGAAGGAGCCACAGAGTGGTGGCACGTAGTCGAGCCACGGCGTGTTGGCAGGGAGACGTGACTTCACTGATTACATCACGGCGTGCTGTTTGTAGCTGGCGCCGCTTCTCTGCAGACATGCGTGGCCATTCCTGTAATGACCACAGGGCGGGATTTCACCAGTGCGTTACAGGCTCTGGGCTCGGTAGACCCTTGTTACCGTAACAACCGCCTTGACGCCGTTAGATATGGCTGCTTCTGATTTCAGCTTTACCACTGTCGGGTTAATTTACTTGTATTGATAATTGGCACTCACTCGACTTTTCATCTTAAGGAACTCGTATAATCAGACCAACCGCGTCACAGGTGGAATTGGATGGGCTTTATTTAGTTGCTGGTCACCCTTGGAGCCATGACCCCAGTTCTGGTTTGGTGAGTGTGAGGTGTGCCGTTACCGCGGCGATGCGGCCCCTTTCTTTCCCTCATGAAGCAAAGTCAGCCTACCAAGGGGTCCCTCTCGTCCGTCCGTATGTATGAGTGCAAACGCATGCGCCCATCTGTTCGCCCCGGCGCGGGCCGAGGGATTGGACGGCGGCCAACGCAGCATAGCTGCAGTGTGCAGCTGCAGACGGACCCGCACCCGAGATGGACGGATCTGCCGTGCGTGAGATGTGCCTTCATACATACCTGGGTTTGCCTGCACGTTTGTTTTGGCCAGTTCCACTGTCATACATCGGTGCTGTAGATTCTATGGGAGGCAGTATGGCCCAATAATTTACCTGTCTTGTAATTTTTAAAGGCATAACGGCAACCTCCTGTGGATGTAATTGAACCTACTCAATTACTGCAGCCAGTTTTTTTTATTTTATTTTATTTTATTTTACTTGTATGCTTTTGTTTCCTGTCGTTTCATCCTGGCATTGGGCCTACCGGTTGAGTTTGGGACATGTTCATCTCTGACATCACCCCACAGTCACCTGCTCCACAGTCAGACTAGTGCATGCTGTTGCTGGAGGCAGCAGGAAAGATACATCTGTGAATGTTCACAGAAGCTACCACGCTCCTACTAAAAAGAACTTTAGCTTTTTTGTTTGCTTTGTTTTTAAAGCAGCAGCCTAGTAGTTATTGCAGAAAGCTGAAGTTTGCAGATCTCGAGCATTTACTGTGGAAGGCCAATGTTCTTTGGGAGTGAGATCAGCAAATGAGCGACTGCCTGCAATGACTGTCACCTCAAAGAGCAGAAGTGAGATTGGGAATTGATAGTACATTTAAGGCAGTTGGCATTCTAGTACAGACACTAGGGCATTCACATATCTGCAGAATAAACTATGAAAAAGTTATTTTTAAATGTTTTAATGGTATATGAATATAGAAATATTTTTCACCATTCCAACATCTATTTATCAATTTTTCAACCTCATTATCTATTTATCATTATTGATTTATTCATTATCTATTCAAACTGATTTTGATTTCCATGCATGTGGAAGGAGGTTTGATCTTTATTTTGTATATTGTGTTTTAACATTGATTATACAGAATAAAGATGAAATTTCCAGTTCACTGCTCTGCCTTGAAATCAAAATTTGTTTTAATTTTCCTAAATTTTTTTGGTTACTATTTTTTTTTCTGTTGCTTCGACTGAATTTAAATGTTATACTGCATCTTTGAAAAGGTCGGCCTTTCTGGAGGACGAATAGGTCTTCTAACGGCGGGAGATGCTGTCGCATTGCCTGCCCGGCACTGCATTTCTGCACGAGTGGCTCTTTCAGATCCCAGGAAGCACTGGCCCAGCTGATGGTGACGTGCTGCTGTCGCCCCTGAAGCCACCTGAAAAATGTACCTCTCCTTCCATGTCTTTAGCCACCGCGCCCGCCCGAGGAGGCAGCGCCCGCCAAATCGCGCATGAGCCAAAAGCTGCAAACGATCAGGATCGCCACACGTTTTTACTGCGCCATCAAACACGTAAGAGACCGCGAAGAGAGCGGGCGCTTGCTGGCGCCCCCATTCACTTAGCCTGCCCGGCCGCTCCCTGTTACCTCCCCGCCGCCAGACCGCGTGTTGGCATGTAGAGGTATGATGGACTGTCTCATCAGGGCTGCCTCTATGAAAGTGAATACCCAGAATGCCGTGCAACATGAAAATGAAAATCAGCGTGCTTCAGATACCCAAGTAACATTAAATTCTCCTTTTTTATTGGATAAATAATATATAGACTTCACAAATTTACAACTAATTGTAAACCAGGAAAAAAAACAGGTTACACATTTGCTGGAGTTTTTAGTATATTTTTCCAGTGCTGGTAATCTGGACTTATCCCAGTGTCACACAGAGCTGAGATCTGGATGCTCTGCTCTGTGTGACGTTATTGATGGAGGCCAGCTTACACCATGTTCTCCAGCTGCGGTTTGTTTACCTGGGGCAATGCGACAGGAAATAACGCAGGATAGCTAACGTGCTGTGAGCTGCCCCTTATGAGGTCTTTTCAGAGCACTTTTTTAAAGGCTGCGAAACCCCTGATTGTGACGCAAGTAGATGTTTTTTTTCCTTTCTTTTTTAAGGCTGTTCTCTTGCTGCAGTGGACACCCGTCTCATGTTGCTCCTGATCCCGGCAGTAGATGTCATCTCCTGAAATCTGGCTTAAATTTCTGCAGTGTTTATTTCCCTTCAGTGTTTGATCTCTTTTGAGACGGACTAACTTAAACTTGACATCAGCACTATCTTGAGCTGGGAAGGTCTCCACTATCACATGCCCCCATCCCTTGCGGAAATTGTTCCGTTTTTGCGAATCTGGAGGTCTTTTTCCCTGCGTTGTGCACTTTGCTCTCTTCTGATGATCCAAATTCTGAATCGATGTTTCTCGGATCTCCTGTTCGGGTCACTTACAGCTTTAAGCGAAACTTAAGCCTTTTTTGGGTGGGGGAGATGTACCTTCTTTTCTGTATGAGGCCACGCTCACATCTCAGCCATTTGGGTCTAGATGTGGTCACAATATTTCACCTTGTTTTCAGTCATCACGATGCAAACTGTATCTGCCGTTTTCAGTAGACTTGACGTGAAGGGTGAGCCAGCAGCACTTGTCAAGGTCAATGGCATGTAACTAATTGCATGGACTCTGGAGGAATGATGTTTTTCAGTATGCAGAATATAGTCCTATTCTAGGTGCTTTCCGTAAATCAGCCCCCATGAGTACTAACCCTTCAGTTGTCAGGGTGAAGCAGGTAAGAGAAGCAGCAGTGAGATCTTCAGTCACTCTTTTTCCCTTTGGGTATCTAACAGTCACCATAAAGTCTGGTTCTCCTTTGCTGGAATATTTCTCACTTTCTTTAGCGTGACTTTGAGGGCTAAAAAGACCTCTGTGTTGAGTGATTTATGTGTTAGGAGAGTAAGAATGTCCCCTTTCCCTTTCAAATTGCAGGTATTTTGGAGATACCTTTCTTTCTTTATTCTTACAGGTTCTTACAGGTGTCATTTACCCAATTCTTTTCCCAGTCAGGGCTGTGTCTATTTTAAATATATACCATGCCAAAATTAGGGGTTTTTTGTGGGAGAGGGGGGTGGTTTGTGTAGATTAAAGTGAGTAAAATCCATATTTCCGGATTTTCACATGCAGCTTTTCAGACAGACTGATGTCTCCCTGCCACTGTCTGCCCCAGAGCTCATGGAAATTGCATCAGAAGCGATGACTGTTTTATCGTTTTTCAAATTTATTTATTTATTTATTTATTTATTTATTTATTTGTGTGAATGTAATTAGCATCTCTGGCTGAGCCTGATGCCTGTTGTCTGGCATTTCGAGCAGGAAAAGGCTGCCAGCTGTGGCGTGCGGTGTTTTATGAATGGATGGGGTTAGCAGGACGCTCTTTTGATGACGCTCCTCTTACACACATGCACCGTGATGACGGTTCGGAGGGGCGTCGTAACAACAAAATAGCTATACTGTATGGTCCCTCAGAGGAGACCATGTAGAGGATGTTCAGTCCTAATGCAAGGCACATACAATACGCACTTCGTTTATGGAAGTGTTTGCGATCAGGCCATCCTGTTCATTCCCTCTGATTAATTTTTGTGTGTTTTTGTGACTTACTGCAGTGTACGTCACTGTAATATAATTTTGGGCAGATTAGGCAGTGGTTTGGTGATGGCTGTTTCTGCTGTTCAAATATAAGTTTTAAAAGGTTAATTGTTGTTTTATATGTATGTTGTATTTCTGTAATGGTTAGGTGAATGAGTGAGTTGTTGGCATTTTAGCTGCATTTTCCTGCGGCGATTACATTTAACCCAAGAACAGACCAGTGCCGTTGTGACCAGGCATAGCTGGGGCCAGGTCCTTCATTGTATATTTGCTGTCATTGCATTGCACTCTGCGGTAGCTGGGGTCTGGGCAGCATTTGTGAAGCTTTGAGCTAGCATGACCGTGTGTGTGCTGCCCTCCTGTGGAATGAGATAGCTGGTAAGCTAAGGGATATCATTGAGGCTCACTGGAACTTCTTGGACTGACCTTTTTGCATTGTTGGTGCATTGCTGTTCGTCCTTAGGTGGTATTCGTCAGCTGCAGGTATAGGTACAGGCGTAGCTGCTCTTAGGAAGCTCAAGAGCACCCTCTTTGGTCACTTGTTGCCATTAGCATGATGTGTTGGGCAGGGCTTCTGTAAAAGGAAACTTTTCATGCAGGAAAACAAATGAGGATAAGGGGAAAAAGGAAGGGGGAGGGACTTGTACTTCAGCTCACAGTTTCAGTCCCCAGCATGCCTGCTCTAGTAGGTCCTTCCCAGAGTGACCCACATGAACCTTCTTATGGCTGCCTCTTTTCCAATGTCATCAGACCAAGGAGCTCCCTACATACAAAGATAATGACTTCATCAATGACGGCCAGAAGATCTACATTGACGAGGACAACAAGAAGATGTTCCTAGACAAGCTCAAGAAAGACGTTGAGGTAAGCATGGAGCCAAAGCCCACCTGGTCTCCTGCATGTCCAGTTCAAACAGCCTGCATCTTCAGGACTTCTCCATATCACATCATTGGGCAATTATCCATCCATCAGTCTTCCAACTGCTTGTTCAATGCGGGGCCATAAGGTGGGGGAGCATCCTGGATGGGATGCCAGTCCAACACAGGACAGGTTCTCACAGAAAATCACACAATTTAGCAATGAGCTTAGCTGTTCGTCTTTGAACTGTGGAAGAAAGCCTGCATGACACACGGGGAACCTGCAAACAGCAGGGATGGGACTCGAACCCCCAATCCCTGTTGGTTGGTGTTACTTCCTCTTCTCCATATCTAACCCATATTTCTCACCAGTTCTTGGCCCAGATGAAACTGATGGACTATAGCCTGCTGGTCGGGATCCATGACGTAGAGCGGGCCGAGCAGGAGGAGGTAGAGAGCGAGGACAACGATGGCGAGGACGAGGGGGAGAGTGACGGCGGAGCCGTGGGTACCCCCCCTGACAGTCCCAGCAACACCTTGGACAGCACTAAGCCATTGGGACCTGGGGAGTTTGACCCAACCATTGACGTTTATGCAATCAAGAGCCATGACAGTAAGTGGGAGGGAAGGCCTTGTCAATCGGAGTCCTAGACGTCATAGATTTGGTTTGGAGCTTGATGGCCCTGATCTTTACAGTTTTGTGCATTTTGGCGTAAAAGTTCAGTTGATGACCTCTCATGGAATTTCATCTCACTTTACCTTTCCTCCCTCCTGCCAAAGATTCGCCAAGAAAGGAGGTCTACTTCATGGCAGTGATAGACATCCTGACCCATTATGATGCTAAGAAGAAGGCCGCCCATGCAGCCAAGACCGTGAAGCATGGAGTGAGTGAGATCCTCTCCTGTCTCCTGTCCTCGCCTCGACGTCATCCATTTATCAGCTTGTCCTCTGTCTCGCAGGCAGGAGCAGAGATCTCCACGGTGAACCCTGAGCAGTACTCCAAGAGGTTCTACGACTTCATCACCACCATTCTGTCGTAGCCTGGGGTTCATATGGTGGCAGGGATAAGTTGGAACCCCAAGGGACGGAGAGGGACCCCGGCAGTAGGACGGCAGGCGCGCTCACATTCAGCCTCGGGGGACACCCTCAGCAGCTGCGTTCATCGTTTGTTTACATTTATGTTACGTTTTGATTTTTCGACTCGTTCCATAGGACTGGAAGGGTGGTAAAGGAGAAAAGGAAATACCTTCAAAGCTGGTAGCATGTGGGAATTTGGCCGTTCTTGTTTTGTAATATATGTTATTTCTCCCAGCATTCTCAAGTTATCTGTTTGTCATAGTGTTTCCGTTGTTCTTTTTAGTGAGAAATTAAATTGGGAACTTTGGGGGGGGGGGGGGGGGGGGCTACGAGTTCTGTTCCCAGAGGAGACTGAAAATTTGATGGACATCCCTCCCACTGGACTTTGAAAATGTTTGTTGATTTTTTTCGTTTGTTTGTTTTTTTATTATTATTTTTTAATGGAAGTCATTTTAGCGTTTTATAGGCTGTGTCCGCGGTGGGCAGGGCCAACAGGCATAGAGAGAGAGCGGCAGGAAGTGCAGGCCTGGCCACCTCACGGCTAGCTCCTGATTAGCACTGCAGCGGAGCAGTCTTCCACAAAACCGCAGCGAGCATCGTGCCCAATGCTGAGCTGATGTCAGCTTCACCTGTCACTGCCTGTAGCGCCCCCTTTTGACGACCGCTCCACACTCATCCTCATACTCCTGTCTCCCAAGGAGACCGGTATTAGCATCTGACAGTACCACAGCCTCTCACGCTGTCACCCTCCGCCCTCTGTCTCTTTCTTCTTCCTCCCCTCCTTCACCTGCTGACTGGTACAAATATGACTGATTTTTTTATTTAATTTTTTTTTTTTGCTTCTGTTCGATGTTTTTCTCCTCTGTTCCAGAGAATATTAACTTTTGCCGACTCTATCGCCTCTGTTGGTCTGGTTTCAAATGTTATTGCCAGGAAAACTCCAGTTTAGCTGCCGTGTTATCACATCGACATAGATCAGATTTTTATTTTCTGTTTTCTCTGTTTGGCAGGAAGTTGAAAGCAGTGGTCTGTTATGAAAGTTTGTTTTAAATGTCACCCACCTTGCCAATCGTATTGACCTTGTCAGTTTCTCCTAGTGGGCTGTGTGACGTCATTCAGCTTGTCATTAAAACTTGGTCACATACAAGGAAATTACATTTAAACTAACTCCAAACAAATAAAAACAGTGTTTTTACGCATGACAAAACTCACCAAAATGCTTGTGTGTTTATTCTCTATGGTTACCATGATCTTTTCAAAGGAAATGCAATACTGACACCAATTATGTGAATTGTAGCCTGTGTGGTAAAATTTTAGGTAACAAACATCACAAGCTAAATAATTTTTCTTCTTTATTGACTTAATGTTATTTTTTGAACCCATGCAAAAATCACATTTAGTTTTTTTGTTTGGATATATGAATGATCTATTTTTACATTCCATTTTAGTCAACACATCTTTGTAAGTATTTTAAAAAAACCACCCAGAATGAGTGTATGTGTTCTGATATATGAAGGATGTTATTGTTTAAAACGTGTACAAAACTTAAACAGTGTAAAAACAAAAAAGAGCATGTTGCCTAAATTGACTCCTTTTTTGTTTTGTCTGGTTCCGGTAACCTATAGTATTACCTATTCTGGTACAGTTACATGTTCTTTCTCCAGAATATAGTTTGCGAAATAATCCTAAACATGCTTTATGCTGTTTTCAATGTATTCACTGTGCGAGAGGTGTGCCTTTTTATTCCAAATTATTTAATTTTGTATTTTTAATTTTTTTTAAAAAAAAAAACAAAGGTAAAAAGGTTATTTTCTAAAAACGGAGGTTGAAATTAGTTCTGAGGCTACTCCACTTTTTTTCTGTGTAGGTGTACAAATATATATAGTGACATAAGACTACACGAGTTTAATAACAAAAAAAAACAAAAGAAAAAATGGCCATCTATCTTTTCCAATGTGATTTTGAATGTCTGCATAGCTGACCTCAGTTCTGTTCAGAGGCGTGTGTCGTGACTTTGATAGTGTAGAGTGGTGTCTAGTCCGACTGTGATGTCATTGTGCTCACGCTTCCCCATCGATGTGCGGAACACTCAAGTAGCAGTCCCCTTCCTCTGAATTACCACCTCTTATTGGATGCTGTGACATCTCAAAACTCGTCCACTATAATGCTGTTAGTCCAGACTTTTTTTTTTTAATATTGTCAAAAGCATGAGGGGTTTATGACACTTTCAAATGTCGTATGATGTTACTTTGATGAAAAAAAGTTAGTTATTTTGATTTGTGGTTTAATTAAACACGGGTCAGATGGACTATGAACTGCAAAAGAATTTGTCCACAAGATGGTTGTCTGTGGGCCCCTAACAAGAGTAACCAGCTTCAACAAATGTGTAGTGTTAAACTCACAAGGTGATTGTGTCACACAGCTTTAAAGTACTTTGTAAAAACAAAAGATTTTAAAGAATTAAAAAAAGTCACTGCATGGTCAGAATGCCTGACTTGTTCCCCCCGGTGGTTTTGAGTTGGTTTTACTCGTCCATCCGCATTTCCCTTTTGCCAAAAAGCAACCACAGCCTGAGCTCATGTTTGCGGTTCACTATGTTACGTTGCGTTACATTTTTTGTTGAGTGCAATGATCACAAAAGCTCAGTAATGTTCAATATATTCAGAATTTTGCAGATATACAAAAACAGTTCTGGCCTTTTATTTTTATTTTTTGAAAAATCTATATAACATTTGCCATCGTTTATTGGTTCATGTGACTTCAATGTTTTCATTAAAGATCTGGAAATATCCTCAAATGTGGCTTGTATGCTGTATGTTATATGCTTTGAAAGTTATTGATGATGATAATTTACTATTCATGATAATAATGCTCATGAACCATTGTCTGCAAGCTGTCTTTGTGAATAAACTGTGGAGGGTGAGGGCTGCCTCGTATTGTATGATGTAATAATTGTTTAACCCACTCCACCCCATAAGCATTGCTCAATAAACTAAAGCACTTTGTCTGCTCTGCCTGGTCTCCATAGTGATGTTTGACTGTTTGTTTTGTCACGTTCTTTCAGGCGTGGGCTCTGTTCCATACAGCAGCTTTGTCAAACCTACACACACTTTCCCCTGACTGCTATATGTGATGGTTTTTTCCCCCCGTCTGGTTGGTTGTGTCCGCTGCAGTTATGCTAAACAGAAGTGCATTAAGTAAGAGTATATTTTTACAAGTTGAATTCAGTTGCGTTTATTTTTGTAAAATATCCTCCCCGCTAAACCTGACTGAGCTTGCAGTAAAATCCTTGTATAAAGTAATCAGGTATCTTTAAGGGCAGTGGTGGGACTGAGATTACTGGTGTTCGCTGGTTGTATCCTACGATTGCTGCCCGAAGCAGAAATGGCTGACTCTGCAAACGTGGAATCGTTCAGGCTATTTCTGAAACTTTGTGGTACCGATGTGGGTTTTTATTATCGTGCACGTTCTCCTCCACTTTAACGCTATCTGGCAACTTTAGTTGCCAACAGGATTATTTTCGGTAATAAATAGCTTCTCGGAAAATGGAGTCTCCGTCTGAACTGTCCATCTTGAGACAATTAAATATTCGTGCCTTATGTTAAACTCTTGCACGTGTCTTTACAAAGATGAATGTCTGTTACTCTGGAACACTTCTGGTAAAACCGTGTAATACATAAAAAACGGGTTATGTATCTGGTGAGAAGTAAAATTTCACTCCTGGCAAATAACTGTGTAAATAACTGATCGTTTAAAAAAAATAAACACCCCGAGGTCTTTTTACTGTGTGTGGAAGGGGTAATTATCGCTACTTAGCTTTTATTTTTCTTGGATGAAGTTCCATTCTCTAGTAAACATCTGGATGAAAAACATGTTAATAATTATGTTGCGATAAGTCTTTAAAGCGCGCAGTAAAGCATGCCCATCATCCCGTGCATAATATATAAAGGTTTTTATTGTTAATTGTCAAATGGTATAATTAATAATCTACTCAATGGATGAGAGCAGCGCGTGCAAAGTAAACCATATGGTTGTTTACATTTATTGAAATAATGTAAATGTTAACCACCAGTATTCTTATCTATTTGACTAATTGCATATACACAAATGTGCATGTTTTGACAGTTTACGTCTTTTGGTTTGCGCACGTGAAGCTTGTTTAACATGCCTTATGTGTGTGCGTGTCTGCTTGCCCGCGTGTGTGCGCATGTGCTGTCCCCGTGTACTTTTCTGTCATTAAAGGTAATTTCCTCCGTTTTGCAAAGGTTCTCACAGAGGATAGACATGTGGGGCGCACTCCGCGTTTATCCGCTTGAGATTTGTAAGTAGAGGAAGTGCACCTCCACTGACCCAAAGATTCTGCAGCGATCCTACAAGCACAGATACGGTCACGCTTTTCCATCATTTTTTACGAAAGCCCTGTGACCTGTGCAATCGTAAAATTGATGAATTTTACGAAACATTTTTCATGTTTCATATTGTTTCTAACATTAATATTTTGCATGTGCTCCCCGTGTTACCGTGAGTTTCATTCCATTGTCCTGACATGCATTAGGGCTGATTGGCTTTATGTTGTCTATAATGATGATTTTGTTTGTGAGAGAGTGTGTGCGTGTTGTTACCGGTCATCGACTATCACCCCACCTATGTGCCCTTCGGTGCTTCGGATGGGCTTCTTACTATATGTCTGTTCTATTATGTTCAGCATATATACACTCCATCTCTTTATTACAACGTGTACTTTAAAAGGTATTCTATACTTATTCACCGTAAAGTTATTTTTAAAGAGAGAACTTGTCAAATTAACACCACCGGTAATTTGACCTTTAAACTCCCAATAAAAAAAAGTCCGTTGCCGAGTAATTCGTAATTTTAATATATCACATAACTACTTATCAAGATTTATTTAATCGATTTTATTTTAGCAGCAAAAATGTAATGACTAAGACGATGCATGCCTAAAATAACAGTAATAATAAGCAGCAGCGACGACAAAATGTAACGTAATTATAATTCAGTTTAATTGCTCTGAAATTTAATTGCGCTATACATATTCATAATGCTTCAGGTACTTCAGGTGGCATCCATAATAGGCCACGTCACGCTTTGAAACAGTCACTGATCATGGAAAAAACATCGGTAAGTGGACAGATTAAACATTTCGATCCTAAATGCCTGTGTAGGGTGAGTCTTAACATAAAAACACCGTAAAAACGAAAGATAAGCAACAATAACGACAAAATTTAACGAAATATCTACTTAACTTGGATAAAAGGGATGTACCCAATGACGTAGTACACGTAGTCCAAATCCCCGAAAACACTTGTGAAAATAAGTAAGCGGGGGCAATAGATGGGTTGCACGGTGTGTCTGGGACAGCCCCCCTCTCTTATGCTAAGGAAATGTTTGCACACTGCCGGCAGAGGGCGACAGAGAACCGCTTATCCCCCACTCCAGATTCCTTTCTGTCTGGGTCCGAACAAAAGATGATGGAGCTCGAGCATGATGTATCTATGGAAACGCGAACAAAAATATGGAGAAATGCCGCTTACGACGTCGCGTTTTTTAATTAACGGCATCTGATCTCCTTTCCGAATGTAAATATGAGAGTCCTTCTATCCTCTGTCAATGACAATTTGGTCTACAGCTACCTTTACGTTTTAATATTTGCCCAGCGTAGTTTAAATTATGTATATTTTCCAATGAGCAAAGCCATATTTTTTTGAGGTATTCTGTAACGATGTGGTGACATACAATCGACCTCCTACTAAAATGGAATACGTACGATGTATTACTTTCCAGTCTAAGTTATTAAGTTGATGGAGCAAAAACGCAAAAGATTAGTCTTACGTTTCTTTATTTTCAGTTAAGGGGAACAACAGAAACGCAGCCGGAGACCCTGTTCACTGTACTGAACACAGGCATACTTACAGCTACCTGTGCTCCGCAATTATCCTACATAAAACAATCGCGCTGTGTTGTACTGCGTTAAGTCTTGAGCCTATATACATTTATACGATTTCTCTATTTCCTTGAATGATTTCTCCTTCGCCTGAAAGAGGACTAAAATGGGCTCCTGTTTCGTCGGTTAATCCTTTCCCGCACACACACCTGCTGTCCGCAGCTGTGTCGGAGAGAGGAGATAAATTGTAGAGAAGTTGACCGTAATGTAAACTTATTTATTTTGTACACAGCGTGATTTAATAGTACAACGCACGCAGAACAGCCTAAACCACTATGCCATCACGGTGCGTGTTCTGAGTCCGAAATACGTTGTAAACTGCTGTTTTATATTGGAAATGCGTGCTGGTCGCCTTCATTTTTCTTAAGGATCAGCCCTTCCGCAGGCTCGGGCAGATTTATCACGCGGCCCGGGGAGCGCACTTGTAAGAATGATCATTTGTCTTTTCAGTCTCTATTCCGCAGCTAATGTTTAACTTAAAACAGCGCTGCGAGACAAGCGTATTTATAAGCTGGATTTCATCATTTTGCTAATAAGGCCAATTTCCAGTCTGGTTAAGGGATACGTAGGAAATTCCTTGTGTCAAACTGTATTCGGCTGGCATGTAATTAATTGTTAAATCTTTCCCCTCGCCAAAGAAAAGTTTTGCGCTAATATCATTTTCATGTGCACTAGCATAGTAAATAATGCAGAAGAAAAGCAATCGGTTCTTTGTTAACGAATGTGTCGGCAAAAGCTTCCAGTATAATTTTACTGTGAACAAAGGCGATGAATGGTAGCTAACAATGCAAACAACACATGCTAAAAATAGTATTTCTTTTTTTTTTTTGCATTTTTGTATTTTAATTTTTGCAGTGTGTCTTTAATGGAAAGGCAGCTTCTCTTATTCATGTTTTCGATCTTCGCCGACAGGATTTGTGAAGAAATACAGGACTTAACTGAATGTCAAACAACTAATACACTAATAAAGATACTGCATTAAATTATGCCGTTAGTGTTGCAAGTACTTAACAAATGGAACATGGGCCTGTGCACGTTTTCGGTTTTGCCAGAGCAGTTGTCTCTGATTTTTCTGATTTTTGCAATAGGGTACATATTTATAGTTACCATGACAGATTAGTTATATTCACTGTCAGCTGTCACATATCTCAAAGAGACGTTAGCTTTAATGGGAAATCATCTTGGTATTCAGCAGAATCACAATTAATGGATTGATTTATTTGTGCTTGTCTGTCTGACAAAGATTTTGGCAAGTACGTGTTAATAAAATACATTTAATCTGCCGATAAATTTATTTTGTGGACCTTGGCTAAAATGAAATAATACAGAATATACTATGCGTCTCACAGTCAGTAACCGCAGAATTACGCTGCTTACTGGTACTGCCGTCCAAACTGTCACAAAAATATTGTGTATAAAATAACATCTGTCATAATTCTTAAATTTGTTTTTGTCCCCCTGCCGCTTCCAGCCACTGCTCACAGAACCCTGGAGAACAGGGTTTGATAAGAGTAGATAAAATCAAACCATACGCATGCACGGGCATCTGCTCGCCATACAATAAACCTGGCTGCCTTGCTGCACTTTACACTGGGCTTCACCGGCGAGGCGCAGTTCTAATTGTTTTACGAAATGAGGTATATAGGCTTTCGTAGATAATCTCCAGCGTGGGCGGGAGAGGCCAGAGGACAAATACTACAAAAGTATAATGCTTTTCTCTTCGGCCTGGCTATAGCCTGATGACAGAATCTGGCCTGCGTCTTGACCTTGTGAAGCTGGCAGATTACATGTTGACGGGAAAGCGCTGTGCTATACAAGGTGGCTAAGATGTGCCGGTACCAGGCGAATAAGCTGTGAGCGAGTTGGGTTGGTTCACCAGGGTCTCAGTCTTTGGTAGATTGAAAAGTCTGGTAATTCATTTAAATGTTGTTTTTTGACTTCCACACAGTAGGTCTGGGTACATCGAAAGCATATCTTCCTTTGTTTATTTTATTTTATTTTGAGCCCAGCTGAACGAGATAATAAATGTCATCCGTAGCCTCATTAAAAAATACCAAAAAATAAAATAAAATCAATCCATGCTTTAAAATTTAATGTTAATGTTGCAAGATTAGTATATTTCTTAAAATGTTTATGCCATATAAGTATAAGTTATCTTTAATTAAACCTTGATTGACTTAGGATAGTAACGATTCTTTTTCTGATACGCCAAACTGTTTGCGTTAATCCACCAAATAAAACTGAAGCGTTTTGGGTGACGTCCAGCAGGATACTGATGGGTCCCACGCGAGGTGGACCTTCAATCCATCAAGGATGCTAGCGGTCGGGGCCGCACCACTGCTACGAAGCCGCGGTCAGTGTTTTGCTCCCTCCCCCACCCCCGACTCTTCTGAAATGACCCAGGCAGCGGCAGATTTGATGTGGTTCTCCAGCTGGAAGGGGGGAGTAGATGGGAGAAGATATTACAGGATATTGAAGAGAGAATGAGAGTGGCCAAGCGGGAGAGGGAAGACAAAAGACTATGAAACGAAAAAAAATGGGACCTGTTATGATAGCAATTTGATTTTAATAACTATTTTATAACTATAACATACATATTTTTTTGTTACAGTTGACCTAAAATTGTTTAGCACTTTGCACTTGAAATAATACCCGCAAGCTCCGATCAAATCGCAGTCATAACATAATCAGGTAAACCCCACGGTTACTTTACGGTCGCCCACGGTGTTAATTAAATTGATCGCGAATTCCTCGCCGCAAGCGGCAGGGATGGTCGAATGAAACCTCGCGGAGTCGCCACTTCCCTCTTACGTTTTGTCGACTCTTAAAGCGGGAGACGTTGCTTTGAGAGCTTAAAGTAAAACATGGCAAGCTTGTTGAGTGTAGAGGGTCTGTATTGGGTTTTTTTTTCTGGAGGAAATGCACCATGTTCCTTCAGATTTTCATGCAGCATCCGTACAATACTGTCACCTTCCTGATCTCCTGAGCTTCTGATCTCTATGATCGCACTACAGATCTCTCTCTCTCTCTCTCTCTCTCTCTCTCTCACACACACACACACACACACACACACACACACCCTCAACCTGCCTGGCTGCCATACGAGGGAGCTTGTTCACAGTCACCTATAAGAGAGACCACGACGAGAGGGCTCACGTTACAATAATGCCATTATCCTTCAGATCTCGTTGAGCACGGCACTAGCTGCGACGGTGAAAGACTGCAGGGAGCAGCAGGGACACCCTGGCCGCAGGTCGACAGCTTCACATCTGCGGGCGGGAACGCGATGCGCGAGGGCTTACCGGTCACTCGCGGCCACGCGGCTCAAGTTTATCATCGACCTGAAAAATCTGCGAACGTCAGGACGGGCACAGTGCTGACAGAAGGAAAGACACACGTTTCCTCTCCCCAGCTGAGGCTTGCCGCGGAAATATCCTGATTGCGAGCATTCTGGAGCTTCACCGTTATGAATTTCCATGACAGAGATTCCTATCCGGGGCCAGTTCTCTGACCGTCCACTGAACAATCATATATAAGTCCCAGACCTGATTTGGACAGTGAAAGGGACAATTCCAGCATGACCAATACAGCATGAAATTCTTTTGAATGGAACCATATAATGTAAACTCTCAGAGGGTCTGTGAATGGGAACATACAGGGGTGAGGAGAATTTTATTGACTGTGAAAAGACCGGCCTCATATCAGATAATACCGTCAATATGGAAAGAGGCGACTTTCTAGCATTCTGTTGATACTGTGTTCTTGTGCCTGGACTGTTAATGTAGCCACTTTAGCTTTTCATGAAACGAAAGCAAATGCTTGAGGGTAATTCCCTGCTAGGGTCCGTTTGCTGTCACATCCATAATGCTAATAAAATGCTGTGCGTTTCTAACCTGTAAGCTAATATATTAATTTTGCAGATTTATCTATATGCAAGAGGTTACAAAATATGCAAATTTACTCATTGATTATAAGCTTGTCCTTGCTCTGGGGCATTTTTCTTGACCAGTATGAGTCTAAATGTCATCCATAATGCAGGAATTACCCTAGAAATGTCTTTTTTTCAGTTACACCAACTACATGTATATAAATAAGTTTTTATTTTAATGTATTTATTTATTTATATTAATTAATTAATTAAGTTTTTTCCCTCATTGTTCTTACCAAATTCCTTGACATAAAGTAACCAGCACATGGACATATATATATGTGTGTGTCTGTGTGTGTGTGTGTATCTGTGTCCAGGTATACATTACATTGTGGGGACCAAATGTCCCAATAATATGATAAAAACCTGTTATTTTGACATTGCGGGACCATTTCTTTGATCCCCACAAGGGAAAATTTAATTTCATAAAAATCTGTGACTGCAATGAAAAAACTAAAAATGCCAAAAGACTTGTATTTTGTTTGGTTTCTTATGGTTAAGGTTAGGGCTGGGTAGGGGTTAAGGTTGTCACTGTTGGGATTAGGGATTTGCCCGGAGAAATGAATGGACGGTCCCCACAAAGATATGAGTACATCTGTGTGTGTGTGTGTGTTCCCCAGACATAAAGGTATACAACTTATATAATTAGGTTCAAATATGTATAGATGGGGCATTGCTGTTTACATCCAGCATTTAAAAAGAGATTAAACCATTGCAACAACAATAACCCAAAATGTTGATAGGAATTTTTTTTTGCAAATGATTTTTTGAGACTACACTGTAGGATAATCCTCTATAGGTTCTATTGTTTCTGTTGTGCATGAATGGTTAATTTACTCTGGCATTTTGTAAGAGAAGCAGAGAGGGGAAAGGCAGCTTATTAATGATAAGATAAAGAGCTCCAAATGGAGTGTGATCTTGTTAAAGCAGTCACTCCAATTATTCATCCGGGCAGGGAATGGCGTTAGCCATGCCAAGGGGTGCGAAAATAAACAAACACAATAGTGTGGCATGTTTCTTAACAGGGGCTTTAGATTTTCACCAGTGGGATGTTGAGTGGTCCCCCGGCGGTTAGGAGCAGCTGCTGGGATGGCATCGTGCCCAGAGGCCCCTCCCACAAGGGCAGGGAAGGGCTACCGTGGTCCCGTCGACATGCGGATATCCCACGTGCGGCACACTGGGCATCAGGGGTGGTACCCTGCCACTTCCCACATGCGGCACACTGGCCATAGGGGCTGGTACCCTGCCACTTCCCGCAGCATTCCATGCGACCTTCAGCAGTGCGTTCGCAAGGAGTTTCAAAAGAGTTTGCTATTATGTGTTATTTTTTAGGGTTTTCTGGGGTTTCCTTTTTAACAATTGCATTGGAGGTTTATCTTAAGCAATCACATTAAATAGCCCATATAATGTATAAATAATAAACCTTAGATGAACAGTAGAATACCTTTGGTGTTGAGTCTCTGCATGCCCAATTGTACAGCTCCCTGGGAAGAACTGGGATCTGAAGCTCCTGCTTCCACCAACATGTCAGAAGAATATTGCTGTCAATCATTGGTCGGTTGGCTTTGAAACAGAACTATACCAAAACACTCTTTGCATATGCTGTAATGCCTGCAATTTGGTTAATAAGTTAGGTGCGAACTTTATCCCCGTTAAGAGCTGATAGGACCTAACGTGACATTCTGGATTTATGATGCCAATTTTTTCCCAAATTATTCCCACTGGGCATATTTCCCCTTTGGGAAGCAGGGCTGTATCATTAATAAAATGGATCTACATCTGTGTGGCGTGCTGAATCCCAAACACTAAGAACATTCAAAATGTGAAGTTGATGAATGAAAATGAGTCTAAGAATATATGCTGTGGAGTTGTTATGGATGAGGCTGTGGGATGGGAGTTATATGCAGTTACAAGTTAAGTGCTATCAAAGCGGCACTCGAACGACTCCTTCAAGTCATGTGAGGAACAGGTCCAATCAGATGACACGTCATTGCAGATATCACTGCACGTGGTGGAGCTGTAGGCTGTATGCCGATGTTTCCCAACTCGGTCCACGGGAACCCCCAGACAGTGCATGTTTTTGCGGGAGCTCAGAGGGAGCAAAAATGTGGACTGTCTGGCAGTGAGCTTGGAGGGAACAAAAAACATGAACTGTCTGGTGGTCCCCAAAAACCAGGTTGGGAAACACTGCTCTGTGTATTCTAAATACCACTGCTATGACCAGCAGAGAGATGATATGCTATGGAGACACACTGAAACATTCTTTGGTGTGATGAAAAACATGCTTGTGTCACTGGTCTGGTGACGGCTTCAAAATGTGTCCAAACGTTGTATAAGGTGAGAGCCCCCAGGACCATGGAGGACAACTGGGATATTTATCAAGTCAACAGGTCGGCAGGAATCATAGTGCCACTGAGATGAGGTTCCAGGTGGACAGGTGGAGCGTGCTTAGATAACAGAACAGCTTTCCCTACAGGTGAACACAGTCCCAGAAATGTGGTGGCAGTAAGGAAGAATGAAATTTCATGGTATGGTTATCGGGACTCCAACATTGCACTGGCTCATCCACATGCCATTTAACCCCTGATTCTCCTCAAATTTCTTCAGACCCTGGTCTAGTTAAAACAACACAAACGTTCTCTGTAATACTGCTACCCCCGAAATGGACTGCAGAAGAGGACTGCACTGCTGAGGTACTGATGCTTGCTACTGACATGCAAATTTATTTAAGAACAATAGCAGACACAGGCAGGTAGACACACTGGGGTCTAATCCACAGTACCAATGTCAATATGCTTACCGAGATCAAGGCGAGGTGTGCTCGAGAAGCTATGGAGGCTGACAGAATACCATGGGATCTTGTACGGATTGTTTCCTCAGTGTTTCTCAGGATTACCTATGTTTTCTTTTGTTATAGTTATTCATGTTCTACTGACTAAGAGACTAGGAGACTGACTTCCTCCTAGACCCCTGACTGGGTATCCCCTGTAGGGGGTACCTGCTATGGGAATATGGGAGAATTGAAGACTACTTGAAAATAAAATAGTGGAGAATAGTGTGCAGGTACCTCCTGGTCAGGTATGAAGATATGCAAGGTTGTGTATTATGCAAGATTGCTGACCACTGAGCCCAAACTGAGCAGGATCTTGGCTTGAAGGTGCTGGGCTTCTCCTGTCTTATAGTGTCAAGGGTCCTGGTGCTGTCCTTGTGATTTCTTGACCTAGCACTGACCGAAAGTAACCTTGGGTCGCCCCTGGCTGCAAAACTGACTATTCTTATCTAAGAATGCATGTTAATTAGTAGGCTACATGTCTCTCTGGTTTCCATTATCTTATAGTTTGGCAGGGCTGTAAGTCTCCCTAGCGTTTCTTGGCATCAACAGCAGGAAGTCCCAACAATCTTCTTTGCCCTTCCTATCACCAGCTTAGTGTCTCATATCCACCCTGTGAGCAGTCCCATCAGTACCCTGCTCAGCCAAGGTCAACTTGGGATGATGATGTCACTGGGTGTTGGGTGGGGGGGATGGGGGAGGGCTGCACAGTATCACTCAAAAGGTCACCTCATGGGTCTGGATGTTGGTCTCCCAGCATCCACCATCAGATCCAAAGGGAAGGGTTGACAAGGGAGATTGGGCAGGGGGGGTGGGTAGGATAGTGTGACCCCTATGCAGAATCATCCTTCATCCTCACACATGTTGAAACTGGGGGCATGGGTGGAAAAGGAAGCAAGCAAAGTGCATAAATGTAGGGGGTAGAGTGGCCAAAAGACTGAGTAAGGAAAACGACTCCCCCCCCCCCCCCCCACATCTGCATTTCAAATGAGCTTGGTGAAGCTGTGAGCAGCACATGGGACCTGTCAGCTGTTGAGGACACAGGTCAGTGCCTGGGTCCCATTACCATCTTCACTCTACATATAACACTCTCTGTGGCTATTTCTGTGTGGGATTATGGCACTGCAAGTCTGTGCATGCACGTATACCTGTGACTCCACTTCTGCACATTCAACTCACAGTATGCAACTGTGTTTTTCTATTGGTCCATGTGCATATTTGTTTACTGATTATTTGTATGTAATCCCGTTGATTGCTTAACATGGATGGTGTAGAAATATCATTTTAGAGCATTATGTGTCTGGCCAAGGTCCTCTGAGGGTAGGGTCCTTGCAATAATAATGACAATCTCCAGCCATCTGACTGAATGTCCCCTCATTAGGCTGTATAATGAGTTGCCTATTCTGTGGGTTGGAGGGGGTCAGGGGGGGTCCACTAGGTCCTATTTTCCCTGGAAGTGCTGTCACCAGCTGGGATAGAAAACCAAAAAATAAAGCATTCTCATCCAAATTAAGGCTCATAGAACAAAAGGAATTAAAAAGGGGAGAGTCACTAAAAGCTGCCTGAAATATGTTTGGAATATGAAAAGAACTGGGTATTTTAACATGGTATCTGATACACACACATACACACCCACATGCATGGTGAAAAAATATGGTGCAATAGTCTCTATCTTTTTAATTCAGCAGCAGCAGGATCCTCTCCAGGACTTACTGAAACAAACAGTATATACTGGAACAAAGAGAATAGATTAATGAAAGGCAGTTTTTAATCACTATTATACACTAATCATTTCAAAGTTAAGTTGATGTGTGAAAACAGTGAATGCTGTTAGAAATATGCATACGTTTGATGTATATTTTACTCATATTTTTAAAAATTTGGATGGAAAGGTGACCCACTGGATGGCTGGCTTGAGTCTTATAACTCTGTTATATGTGTGTGAAGTTTGCATCTTCCCCTTTATTTCCTCCTGTAGTTTGGGAAATTGGCATCTATCAATTGCCCATAGTACGTGTGTCCTGCGATGGACTGCTATCTTTTCCAGAGTGTAACCCAGCCTTGTGCAGGCTTGAACAGGCCCTCTGACATTCATGACAAGATGGATGTGTTTTAAAATTTCACAGCATGTGTATTTACTTGTGTTACTTTAATGTGTATTAAAGGTATTTAATGACAGATTTATGAGACAGCTGGATATATAACAGTAAATGTATAAGATAAGGTTCGATCCTGTTGAATTCTTTCACTTTCCAGTCACATTTCCAAGACAGGATTGTGGATACATCTTAAAACAGGATACCAGTCGAGCACAGGGCACATACATGCACACAGGTTACAGAGACACCAGTTAGAGTTAGAGTTAACTCACTTGCAATACTTCATGTTTTAGTGAACATTTAAATAGCATCCACAGCACAAATGCTGCCCGATTGTTACAGAATAGTAGTACAGAATGGATGATGCAAAGAAACTTAACCACTTTATCTTCATCTTTGAAGCTGACTTGGAAAAATCAAAATAAAATAATTCTAGTCTTCCTAGCTTTTTTGTGAATATCAGATATAGACTTTAATTACATACCCTATAGTGTTGAAAGGATTTATGGTCATACCAGACAATATATTATCACAAAAGAATGTATGCTGGGCACACCATTTCATTTTATCATTGACATTAATTGCTGAAAGATACATGGTGCTTTTTAAGTAAAGATTGAAAGGTTTTGCTATCATTATTATAATTTGAACACGTTAATTTGGACACGTAATAATTTGGACAGAATTGTCATAAAAATATTGACTCATATGTTAAATTCTGTAAGATCTCTACTGTACTGTACATTTGACTGTAAAGCATACTTTTTCAATTAGTGTCTAATACTAAATTTTGGGCAGATATACTAAGCAAATAGTAAAACAAAGCTCAAATAATTAGCTATCTTGTTACTGCTAGCCAAAGTCCACCTACAACTTTGCTGACGTCAACACAAAACCATATTTGTGCCTCATCAAAGCCGACTTCTGTTTTTAAGTCATATGCGGTTTTAGCTACTTTAGCTAGACTAGAAAAAAAATCCCAAGATAAATGTTTAATCTGTAACTGATTAAAATGGAACTAACTAAATATTACATTTTGTATTAAAGAAACATTAGGGTAGAATTCTCAAGAAAAAGTTTGCTTTTGAAGGGCTGCAATTGCATCATATAATCTAAAAAAAAGATTAAATGCACGCAGCACCGTGCAAACACTGCAGCATGGTGCTGCAGAGCGGCGACCACCAACTTGCAGTCGGGCGTGAGCCGCCCATAGCAACACTGCGCGCGGCAACAGTGTAGCTGGCGGTTGTTCTGGAAACAAACCGGAAGTAAAAGCGCAGGCATTTTTCTTGTCTCGAGGCTGCGGGCGCGAGCGCAATGACTGCAGGCGGGAATGTTGCCAGCTGCGTAAAACGACGACAGTCCCCCTGCTGAGGCGCAATGGTGCGAATTTATTCAGACTTTAACTGTATTAGAATGGTACACAAATAATACGAGTTTTTACGTTTGTGCCGTGACTTTAGAAATAATATATTTTGTTGAATATTTTTGGAATTTTATAGTTTAGCTTTCTTGTTTCACCTGTAATGGCATAAAGTTAGAGGAAAGTCATTTACTTTTAAGCAATTTAATTGATTACATTCAAATTTAAGTTAAACTTTACCTTACTTCTGCCAAAATATTGGAGCCCGTTCTTATTCCACTTTGAGTAATATTAAATCCTCGACACTGCTTTTTTTTAGGTATCTAGCTCTCTCGTGACATTTTCAAATTTGAGCAAGATTGTCTAAAATTTCTGTTAAAATCCTCGAAAACTTTTAGATGTACTTGCTCTTGCTCAAAGTAAGTCATATTTCAATGGCATTAAAATCATTTAACCCTTAGGCAAATCTAGGGTACGCGAGTGTTGTACTATTATATTTTAGCTTTTCTTATGACTCATTTACCACAAATTTGTATAATATTCTGTCAGATTTACTGTCAGGGAAACATTTTAAAGTAGACTAACGTGTGATGTATTGGAGATATAATACCGCCAGTTTCATGGAAGATAATGATTACGTTTTTAAAATGATATTTGACACGGCGATAAACGTTACTTTTATTAATAGATGCTGAAGTAAGAGATCCCCCCTCCCGCTAAATCATGGTACAGGGATGATGTTCCAGTTACTAGGTGATGTTCTGGATAATTATGAGGCTTCGGCGTAACCTGTATTTATAGTCAATCTGTTACTTCCAGTTCACTGTGCTGCTACTAGACATAAACATGTCCTTCCGCATTAAATGGTTGTTTGTGTTTACGAGCGGCTGAAACCTGAAATAACACTGATAATGAGAGTATTTAAGTGCGACATAATGAAAATAGTGTCGTAACTAACCCACGTCACGTTTTACCCATTGATGCTATAAAATTAATAGACCGTGTAAGTCATGGAAGACGAGAAAAACTTTAATCCTTGTCGATAATCACTGTGTGTTAACCTTGTTATTCGTGATGTGCTTGCAGTGTTAGCGAGGAGTAGTATGGCGACGTTCCCGAATCATCGCACTTCTGGACCGAGTCTTCCCTGTAGCTTATTGAGTTACACGATGGTGTTAAAGTTGACGTGAGTCCAGCTATAGCTAAATCAAAATGACAGAAGTACCACTCCTAGCGATCTCTACGCACGACGTCCCAATGGGAATATCTAAAATAATGCATATAAGTTTATTACACTGATGAGCATGCTGTTCGACAGAAGCAAATAAGGGTACCTTAATATCCGTTGTAAGCACTTTCGAAGGAATACTGTAAATATGATGCTACAGAAATGAAGCGGCTTCATGATAGGTTGAGATTAATAACAAATGCCGACTCATGCCTCAATTTTTTTAAGAACTGGATTTTCAATAATGTACACTAATTAGTTAGCTTTACCTGAAAAAAGTATTTAAGCTCAAGAACTTAATTTCCAGTTTTATATTGAACAAAACTGTTAAACTGTATGTTTTAATTGTCGAAGGAACAGATTAGGTTACTTTTATGTAGTACACTAAAATATGCACTGGAAGTATGTTAAAACAGTTTCCCCCACGTTCAACGTTTTATACATCTTTCAACGTTCATATCTAATGTACAAATAGCTTTTTAAAGAAGCTACTATGTATATGGAAAAATTGAACTTTTATTTTTAACTATTAGTACCAGTACGTAGCTATACATCAGTTTACTTTAATACTAATTATCTTTAGCAAGTCATTATTTCTCTTGTCATAAATCTTATATGAGTTGTATATAAACGTTAATAACGTTATAAAATTCGTTGTATTGTGACATCTTAAAGTAATCCGTTATGTGTGGCGTTTTCAAATGCGTTTGTTGTCTTACCACGAATTTTAGAAGTTTAACTTACAGTCTATGGTATGTGGTATGTTACTCACGCGCTTTGAAGAACGACTGAAACCCACCTTAAAACCGCTTAGCGAATATCAATTATTGAAGTTCTAAGTCGCTTTGGATAACAAGCATCACCTAATAAATTTAGCAAATAAATGAGGATATTGATGTGTTTTACTAAAATATCATGTTAAAATGCATTGCAGGTAAATCGGGAAAAATAATCAAGCTGCCAGTATACTGACAACCCACTATAGAATATGTAGCCTTCCTGTTATGTTAATTTATTATTTATTATAAATGCGAATGTAAGCAAAGCGGCGCCTATATTTTCATTCATTTTAATAAAGATTAGTCAATTATGGAATAATTTAAAGCATGCAACCTTTTTGTATCGGTCTTTTAGCTGAAAATCGCTGGCGAGGACACCGACGCAATTTATTTTTTATTTATTGTATAACATATTCCATTAATTTTTAAGACCAAACTCAAACAGTCAGTTTTGTTGTTTAGAGCAGTCATACGTCATATTATATATCTATGGCGATATGTGGCAAAACCAATTATAATCTAGTTAAATAATATATTTAAATATCTTAATATCTTTTCTCTAAATATTTAAATGCATACCCTCGGTAGCGTATTTTATCTTCAATAAACAAATGTATATAATCTTTAAAAAATAATTTCGTGAACATAAAATTACGAAGTTTGCATTTTTTAAGTAACAGTAAAGGAACGGAAGAATAATTGTTTAGTTTGCTGATTGATTGATACTGATTGCATTAGTTACCCTTCTGTAGGGATATTACCGTGCGTGTGACTTTTTTTCTTTCAGTGTTTGAGACGGTAACATATCTGAATTTGACACATAGTATGGGCTTTTTATAGAAAAATGAAACAGTAACACGTGATAGCCCGGTGAGTTTAATCCCAAGACACCATAAAAAATTGGTTACTCTAAGATTAGTCCTTAAAGGACATTATGCTTGAGAAGGAAAAAATGATATATGTACAAAATTGCACTTGAAGTTAATATATAGCATCAGAGCCGGTCAAAAAGTTTCTTGCTGCTGAAATAAACCTTAATTTTCTTAAGTGACATATTACGCACTTACCATTTAAAGATATATTTAAGCCTTTAACTTAAAAAAATCAAACTGGAAATATTTACTTTCAACTACAAACGTCTAGGCGTAACAAGTTTTTTTTTTTTTTTCCAAACTACTGACTTCTACAGATGTGGAAGCGATTACTCACTTATGCACCGCTATTTGTGGTATATTTGCAGGAGCAATGTCGTTCAGAAGAGAAACATACGTGCTGACAGAAAGAAAGGCAGAAACAGTTTGTAATTAAGTAATAAAAATGTAAAATGTTTATTTAGATAGACGTTTTATACTGTGCAACAGTAACAATACAATAGTTTTACATACAGTCGACCAAATACAGGATTTAGAACACTGTGGAATAGACACCACAAAACACTTGAAACAAAGAAACGAAGACTTATATAGGTAAGAGAAATAAGCGTCTGGCAGACACGTAGGACCTGTTAGTTTATTACACCTCTATGGTTCAACTAAGTGATCATATATACAGGATTCTTTATCTAGAGCATGGCTTGCTGCTTTACGGCAGTCAATCCGAACTTAGAGCAATCAAAAGACTGAAATGACAGCAAAAAGAGAAGAGCTTATTTTTAGAAAACCAATACAAGCTTTACTTCCAACAACACTGGGATGTTTCCCTGCTGTTCCCATTCGTACTAGCCCAACACTCTATAAAATATAATACTGCTGCCAGTTGGGATACAGATAACATAGTCTACTCCAGCATTGTAGGCCCCCTTATCTTCACACACGCCCGACCGTCCATCCATCTACCCAAACACACACACACACACACCATACAGCTCAGTTTCTTCATTTTCATTTCTCTAGCTCTGATACATGTTGCAGTTGACTTGCAGTTGCATGTTGCAGATAAGTAGAGCTGTACATAGTATTTGTCACTTTGTTGCAGTCTCCTCCCAAATGACAGCCGCTTTGTGAAAGCTTAGATATACAACCCTTATCATAATGAATATAAACTGTAAGCCTTCGGTTTGACACTGATGAAATTTATGTTACGCATTCACTTATCAAAAAAGGCAAATAGTGAAAGGAAAATGAACTGTACAAATGAAACCCCATCGAATTCTGGAGAGGTACTTCCATGCCTATCCAAACGTTCCCTGTAAAAACAGCCTTCGCCAGCATTACACTTTATGTGCTTGTTTTTCTTTCTCCAACATCGGCTTTAAACACTGAAATCAGCCGATATCCTCTATTTTCTACTGAAATGCAACTTCCACTATAAATTTCACATGAAAGATATAAAGACAAATGGCAATAATGTTTTTTTTTCCTTTTTCTTTTTTTAAAGAAAGCAACTACAACAGCACTAAGTCATCATGGGAGGATCCAGGTAATCGGACTCTGGCACCGCACCCTCGTAACAGTCATCCAGAAGATGCAGACGAGCCATTAAGCGAGGCTTTCCGCGCCTTGTTGCAGAATGGGGGCTGGCGGTTTGGGCTTGGATTGGCGGTGGTGCCATTGACGGCACTGGAGATATGCGGGAAGTGAGGATGTGGAGACTGGACAGGGGTGCCAGGACTGGGCAGCGATGAGGAAGTGGATGGCACACCAGCGGGGCTGTTGGCCTTATCACTGCCAGAGTCGCTCTCCATCTCAGACCGGTTGGCACTGTTTAACCCCTCTGGTGGCTGACTAAGTTTCATCTTCTTGCAGCTGGGTCGAACTCGGTACTTCAATGGTAAGGGGCCATTCTGCAAAAGAAACAGTTCTATACTTACAGCTCACATGAAGGAATGGCTAGATACAGACAGCAGACCAGGATCAAACATGTTTAAGTCACAATACATCAGCAAACCAAGGGGTTTTGAATTCACAATCAAATACGTATTTAACAGCAAGTTAAGAGTTATGGGGAAATTAATATAATCAGTGGCAACCAAGCTGTAAATGAGAAGCTATTAGCTATAAAGTTTCCTATTTACTACACTGTGCTTAGTTATTTTAAGTGGCTAACTGTATACCAAGATGCGTTCACCACAGATTACAATAGAAATTTATAGTGGGTTATTTTCAATCAAAACTCTACTTTCACAATTCTATATAAATGAATACAATACACTGTGTGAGGTGACAGGAAACTACATATTTTCAGTTCGAGTGCCTTTGTGTATATTAAATTCACATGAATGGATAGTCTTACCCTTCTCCAGGTATAGATATAAGCAATGTCCATTAATGTGTAGTAATCTTTCAAAGGTTCATCTTCATACATTACTTCAATCTGCATAATATACAAATAAATAATGTTCAGTGGCTATATTTTATTTCCAAGGGAACAAAACTTTATTCTAACAAATTAACAATGAACAAGCTCAGTCATAACCATTTTGCAAGACATAACTAGAACTAAAATTCTACAAAAAAAAAAATACAAAATATAATCAGAAAATTTTCCATTAACTACAGGAATGCATCTATGCATCAGACCATTTCACAAATTCAGGTTTAGTAATATTATGGTGATAATTAGCTAGAAATACAGAATAACACAAAAATACAAAATAAATGGCAAAACATCAGGGATAAGCTTGACTCACCTGGAAGGTACATGGAATATCCATTTTGCTTCTGAGAAATTTTCTCAGATGCATGACAGTCATAGCAGCTGGGCACTGCAGATATCGTTTGTCAATTATCTGCTGGGGGGGGGGGGTACATATTATGTTTAGAATAATCAGTCACGCGATCATTTTCTGTCTAGCATTTTATAAACATCTACAGTATAATTAAAAAGTAAAAAAAAAAAGAAAAATATAGATAGCAACCTCCTCCTTTGACTTCTCCTTTTCCCCATTTCCTTGCGTTTCAACCCTGTAAACACAGTACGAAGGTTACTGGCTGAAACTCATGGTATGACTCAATGCTGAGTTTAATATACCTATACCAGGAAAGGGTGAGTATGAACAAGGAAGATTTTATCAGGAAAAAGATACACTTAATCAAAGCCTAAGCCATTACCCATTACTGACTTTTTAAATAGAAAACACTACACAAAACATTATAGTGATTTCAAATGTTCAATAAGTAAAGATATTTGGTAGCCAGAATAAAGCAAAATGCCAAGTCAAACCAAAGAATACACTCTAAATTTAAATGGTATACTTCAGATTTTTAGTTATTACTGAAGAAATCACAGGAATTACCAAGTCTCTAAATAGATTATTTTAAAAAACCCATATATATATATATTAGTATATATCTGTGTACAAAGTATACATTCACAAGGAGTGAATGTGTTAGTGTGTTACTAATCAAAGTGAGTACTGATGATTTAATATGTAGCTTTTTTAATAAAATGAAAACTTTGATATTTTTAAAATGCAGTCAACTCATGCTCAGAGTCACCATCAGATCCATAAGTTCAAAAAAGAAATGCATTTTTTCATTATGAGTTGTACCTGCTGGGGTCAAAGAATTCTATAGACAAGCTGATTATCTCATCATCTGTAATTATTCTCTTGTCTTCGTCGGCCACCTCTCCACGGTCTTCATTTGATCCATTTGCAGCTTAAGATAAGAGACAGAAAGGACTTGTTACCCTCTCTCTGCAAATGTGGAAGCCAACTCGATTCTTAATAATGCAACCTGAAGTACATAGAGGATTGCATTTCTATAGGGAGAATTGCTCTGTATGCCATCTGGTTTCATAGGGAAGGGAAAAATTAAACAAACCAACCATCAACTGATGGGTGTTCAGCATAGAAATCCCGTCTTCGTTTCATTTCATCTGTAGAGGAAAAGGAGGGAGGTGTTACACCTAACAATTCTCATCTAGGAAAATCCATCAGCAAGGTCTTGTACATGAAAATTACTTACTTTTAAACAAACCGGGAACCAGCTTATATACGATGTCTTGAAGAGTCTTATCAGACCTACAGTTAACAGCATTACAGTTAATATTTTTACAATACCCATTAAAAGTTACAACCAAAATGACAACCGATTAAGCGATTCCAAATTAAGAAATCTAATTTAAATATAGTATTACTTGTTCATTTTGAATACAGTTTAACCTCTGCTTCTTTAATTCCTGTAGCAAAACATACAAAGTTTTTACATTCCCGTAATATGTTAGCAAGGATGCCTAAAAAGTATTTAATACTTAAGGGCAAATATTTCCACAGAAAAAGTCAAGCCCTGTCCTAAAATAGGTGGCTTATACATAAAACTGTATTACTATGTTTTCAGGTCGAAAATATGACTTACCTGATATTTAGAAGAGGCTTTGTTTTGTGTACTTGAACATCGCAAATTGGACAGTATTTGCTGGTCTCAAGATAACGCACGATGCACATTTTACAGACTGTAGAAGAAGAAATTAGACGATTATTTAACTCATATGAAGCAGCAAGAAAACATTTGTGTTGCATGCAAATAGCGCAGACTGTGGCGGCTTTGTAAACATGCAATGGCAGCGACCGCTCGTGCTACTTACAGGAGTGCAAACATTCCACGATGGTCGTTGCGTCGATGAAATATCCACCGCACAACGCACACATCAAATGTGGATTTAGCTCCGTTATCTTAATTCTGGTTGTTCGGTGCATCGTCATGGAAGGCAAATACCTACATGGGAAATATTAATGCCAAATTCTAAATTAGTTATCACTTCTTAATTAAGATGAATGAATCCAATTTTCACGAATGTCGTCCAAAACCGCTTTAAACACGACTGAACTTTACCTTTTTACATTTACACTAAGCCGAGGCACTTCCCATTTGTGGGGAAAGGGGTAATTGATCATTACGCATCATTCCGGAGCAGCATCAAGCAACGTTTTCGTCTTAGGTGAGCATGTACCACTAAAGAATTTTACATGTGAAGTTAGTATTTCCTTCCGATTGAAAGTACAAGGTGTTAAATCATTTTCTGAAGGATAGGATATTGATCCAACAGACGGATCATAGGTTTCTCAACGCATTCCCGGTTGGTGGTGTTGACTGGGCAACGTCTGGCTGCAACGCAATTGCCTTTTGTCATTACAAAGCACATTATAACCTAACTTAAGCCTTTAAATTGCCTTATTTCCACGTTTGACGATGGGGAGTGGTATCTAGTGCCAAACACGATAACTCTTATTGTTGCTATAGCAACAACTTAGGTTACACTTGGCATTTTGCCAATGAAAATAGAGCCCTGCTACAAGGGGGAACTGCAGCTCGTGCAGATGTGACAGAAAAACAAATCCATAACTAGACAAGCCACACTCAAACCAGAAGCGATTTAAGCAGTTACCGATTTAACCAGGCTAGCGACTGCCATTTCGCAAAAGAATCCTACATATAAACCCAATCTGTTCGGAGAAGAGAGCCACTATTCATCTGCAATGCTTTCAGTGCGGTTCGGCATCAGCCTGTTTCCCGTCAAAAACCAATGCTGATAACATTAACATTAGTAACATTTATTGCAGATTTCACTTCGGTTTCTCATATTGTTTAAAACAACAAAGGTTTAAATTATCTTAAAATATTTTTTCGTCGTCTACAACCCATCTGAAGCTGAAGAAAGAAAGACCTTTTCACGGTACCCTACCTTAACGGGAAATGGTCCAAAAATCCGTACGAGAAGACAACCTAATACAAAATGCGACAAACGGAGAGTCTACAGTCCGACTAACGATCCGAATTACCGTTTTAAATCCTAAAAGGAATCCCGTGAAGACAAGTCCATACTTCGCACAGAGATGTTTTTCGCTCTCATTCTCTCTCACACACGAGCAGAAAAGGATTTCCCTAAAAAACCACCGCGTGAAAGGTGAAAGCGACAGCCACTACAATACGCTTTCCCCTCGACATAACACATACGCTGTTCATTTTAGCAAGAGGGGAAAGTTCAATTGTCACAGCACAGCTTACAGCATTCATCTTCCATAAAAGTGCAACGCAATACAGCCTGGACGGGTGTTCATAACGCTAGACTTCACAAGGCGGGCTTGTTTGAGCACCCTGGGCTCAATATTTTCGGTCGTTCTTGTTTAGAACGTGCCAAGGTTCCAGCTAAAGAATTATTTATTAGGAGAGAGCGAAATACGGTTAGTTTCGCCAATCAAATATTTACCGTATATGTATAAGGGAGTCTTACAATAATGTTAAATGGTCATATGACAATATCAACGTGATTACATGTGATGCAATACTCCAACAGTGCTCATTATCAATGGCTTCTCTAGTTCTAAATGTCTAGGATTATGCCAATTGAAGTCGTGCACGTGCATTCCACGACCGATGTAGATCTGTGCCTAAGGAGCATGTTCACCAAAAACCTTCGTAAATGCGGGGACCCGCCGGAGCACCGCTGCCACCATATGTTGCATTTCTAAAGTTTTTGTATCAATCAGTTCAGCTTACAAATGAAGCCCCCACTAAACTCCAGCAAATATCCAAACAGAAACAGCTGATCAGTCTGTACTAATGCACTCCATACTTTCGGGTACTTACGTGTACCACAGACGACTGAAGCGATAATACATTAACATATATGTGTCCTTTTCATTACTATCCAGCTGTAGAGTGCACAACAGAAGGGCCCCATTCAATGACACAAGTCCCAAAGAAGTCAGGGCGATAGCATCACCATATTATTTTAAATGATATCTTCCATCAAATAAAAACGCTCATAATCCAACATGAAAAGAAAATCAAGGACATACTTGGACTACACTGCGTATTATGCAAATTAAGGGGCTAATGCCATTTTTAAATACTTCAGGTTAGACATGCTGCGATTAGGTTGGCAAACGATTTTTTTTAAGTTCGGTCATTTTTGAGATTTTTTGTATACTACTGCCAGATCATACAAGAATTAACGGGGATTGATACAAAGGCAGCTCACGTCAACATGACCTCAGCTAACACGCATATTCTCTTCTTACTTTTTTTCTGACCATTATGTGCCCCAACAGCTCTGAAAAAAACTTTTAAAACGTTGCTGCATAAGCTTTGTCAGTATTAAGATATTACAATGGCCTACACGAATTACTCAACCCTAGTTCAAAAAAGTACCCTATTTTGTACATTAGAAGTGTAAACCAATAAACACTTTGTTCTTTGCGACAAGGCCAGTGGGTCGCCTGCACTGGTAGACCCTCAATACAGCACAGGAAAACCAAACTATTTTATTTATTTATTTAGAGAGAAATTCATCTTAAAAGCCAAGATAACTAAAACATTCACAGCATTCATCAACAGCCTCCGGTGTCCAACAAATTCATGAAATTTGTGACAATTCACTGCGACTCAGACATACCAATGGGTTAATTAAACAAAATAATCATAAAGTAAAATATAAATGAACGATAAAACATGTATAAGCATATATAGTATGAGGCTCCAGAAATAAAAATAATATTGGATATAGCCTCCTCACCTCGCTATGATTGATTTTCTGACATCTATCAGTCCTATAAGTTGACTATCCTACAGCGCCAAGACATTAGTTGCTGGGGAATTTAAGTTAATAAAATTCAGGACAAGAGGTAAATCAAGAATATAATCGTTTTATTAGATTCTCCGATTGGTATAGAACATAGTTCTATAAAATAATGTTAATATCTTGAGATGAACTGCTAGAGAGATCGGTTTGAATGCTTGCAATCAAGAAGACCTGATCCATTTCGCTTCTAAATTGCATGTGAACCCCGTCTTCAATGCAGGTCTAAACAATTAAAACAAATACTTTTCAAATACACACAAGAAAAATCCCAAGTGATAATATTCTTCTATGAGACAGTCGTGTCTTTGAAGAAAACCAATAACCATCGGTCGAGAATGTAACTGAATTTAAAAGTACTGTGCGCAACTAAAGCCCGTGTGGTGTAAAGCTACTGTGAACCACAGTCAGAACCTTGCACCGAGTAGACATCGTCTTCCATTAAAGGAATAAAATACCATACACATTCAACAAATCCGCTCATAATTAATTCATTGGTAAGATGAAATAGTGAATAATACGTACCCAGAAACTCTGGTAGTAGTCGGTGAGAATAGGGTGGATAGACAATGAAAGTTAGAAGTCGATCAGCAGAAAATGAATGCGAGCCAAGCGGCCATCTTGGAAAAGCTGCAGACGCTGTCAATTGCAATAGCCTTAGCGTAGCAACACAGAGCGCATTCTAGTTACGCAAATTCCACTTTTCTTTGGTGCCGGAAACCCATGCGACTAAAAAGCATGTATTACGTAAAGATTCCGATCCTTGCCGGCACTGTTTTAGTGATCGGACTGTGCGATCGCCGTTCTGAAGTCTGTTTGAAAAATGCAATGCTGATGGTTCTGTGGAAACTGACACCGTCCCCCAAAATGGCTTGTAGTTCGACCGCCCCGCTTCATCACGTGGTCTCATTCCTTAAGGGTGGCCTGGGAATTAGTGTCGGTGTAATCAGAAACTAGAAATCCGTTCCCCTGCATTTTGAAGGAATCTTTATTTTATGCCAGTCATATATAAGGTACACTCTGTTTATGCTTTTGTCACAAGAGGTATTTTGTAGAGACTGAGTTCCATATTGCAACAATGCAGCACAACCTCGCACAGCATCCTATCAGGAGTGGTAGAATACTCAAACATTCCCCACAGGGTTTGTGTATTTTCAATAAGTATTTAAAACACGTGCATAGTATTACAAATGTTATTTTTTTTCTTGATTTAACCCAAGCGATGCATGCCTAAGAAGTTTCATCTAGTTACAAACGGGTAATGTCTGAGGAAAGGTGGTACGGTGAATTTTTAATATAGGTACAGGTACACGAACGAGCTTGCATTAGTCTACGCTTGCACTGTTGCGCATATTCTGACTATGTCGCCACATTCGACTAAATTTTATCCCAGAGTCTATGCCTCCGAATAAACATAAGCTCATTTCGTCTCACGGGTCACGGAATTTGGACGCTCTTGTATTTGTAGCCATCCCCTTCTCGACGCTTGAAACAAGTGTTTTAACGGCAAATCCAATCAATACAACGTACTCCCAGGGATATGAAACTGCCATTAACTAAATAAATAAATCGGAAGTCTAATGCTTAAGCTAAAACCGGGTAATAAAAAAGTATTACTGCTGTTGTCAGGTTGTCTGTCCCTAATAAAACGGGTGAACCATTATTTACTCAAGTTTTCCAGTTTCAGACCATTTTTTTCTGTTAGGAGTGGGTTCGTCAATATGCGAAGTAAACCTTTTTAGTACATTCGGTTAACTTAGACCTTATTGAAGATGCGGGTGTAACGTTATATGTGACGTCAAGCGCAAACGTCGGGACAAACTCCACCGCTGTTTTTACTTAAGCGCGACAAACTTTAAAAACGATACATGCTACTGTCCATGTAGTTATACTGCAAATTATACCTGACTTAGAAGATAAACGCGTGTTTAGAAGTTAAACATTAAATAATATGTTATAGAACTTCCAGCAAAAACAAACACTCATATAAACATCGACAATAAAAATGTATCGAATGGGGTGTTTTGGGGTTTTCTGTGCGGTTTATTGTTCTTTCAGGCCCGATGTTAAACTTAGTATTACTTATTGTTATATTACCACTTTAACCTGCAGTCGGATAATGAATTCATTAAGAATTGACCCAGTGCTACTTCTTGTCGGTTCAACTCCAGTGCACAGGGTCACGGGCAAAATCTTTTCTACGGGGATTCTGACTTTACATTTGTGTGGTCTTTTATTAGCTATATGCTTCTGCCAGTTCAGATCCTTAAACGCTAAAATACTCGATGAGTGTATATATAAATACCAGAATATATTTTGAAGACGTTTGAACATCTGTGTTAAGTGTAATTCCAGGAAAAGCTTTCCAGTACATTTTGACACGACTAATCGATATTGCTGCAGTATGCTCAAAATTATTAAACATTTGTTTTAAAATGTTCGTCTTTCTTGGTCGAAATCAGGAGGACGATCACCACTTTTTGGTCTTATCAGCTTCTGCCCTAAGAAGGCAACATGAACAGATAGTTTGACAAAGTTCGAATATGTTGCAACATGGCAATGAAAATTGAAAGACTAGTGGATGATTGCCACAAATAGATCTGAACATAGTATATGCGATGCTTTTTGATAGGTATTTTAACCGTATAGTTATATATCAAGAGAAGCCAATCTTTTAAGTGGAATGTGATCCATAGAAAATGTCGTCACACTGAAATACCAAGAACTGAAATGCGCTCTCTATTTGAAGTCAGGTCACGAAAGCCTTTGACATTCCGAAGTGTGCGCGTGTCATTTGTAAATGGGGTAACATGTCAAATGTACAGAATTGAATGATCAAAGGTATTCGAGTTTCTTGCGCCATCGGGCCTACATTTTGACCTTCACACCATCGAACAGCAGCAATTAAGAACGTTCACAAATACAAAATACAAACTGGAAGGATTCTTGGATGCTTACAAATAAATCATGTGCCTCAACTAAACCACAGAACACGACTGATTTTCGTGTGAAATGACAAACAAAATGATTACTTCGTCCAATAACTGGCTGAATAATAAAACCAATAAACCGCTGTAACAAACTTTATTCCATTGTAAATTATGTAGTTCCAGTGGGTCTATGGAGAAAATGGAATTGCATTTAAATCATAAAAATGATGTCAAATCGTATATTTTACATATATAAACGCAACTTCAAGAGTATTTTTGTTTATTATAAAAGACAAATTTAAGAACACGCGTGTCATTTTGAGGTTGTGCTACAAGAATTGTTATGCAATGCTATGTAATAGTGGATTCTTATTAACTCAGATATAGCAAATTCTTCACATGGATGAGGAATTCAACTGACGCGGTTGATTTAACGATTTGGGTTTAATATTGACAGAAAATGGAAAATGACGAATGTAGGAAGCTTTTTTTTCAAATAAAATCTTTCAGATATAATATGTAAGAAAAAAGTAGTACGGTTATTGAAAGTAACCACACAAAATTAAAAATATTCTAAATATACACAGTAACATAGGCCTACAGGATTTTATTTATAATTTATAATATTTTTATTCATTGATCATTTCCTTCAACGGTGACGGTGTATTTCGCGGAGCTGTTTTTCCAGACTCAAACAAAATAAGACTATTTTGGAAGTCGGTGAAACGTCTTGTTTTTTTAAGTGGCTTGTGAGTGTCCGAAATGTTTTGAGGGTCATGTAATGGCAAGATATTGGGTCTCGACTTTGTAAATTTAGAGGCGGCGGCCGTATCTTCTGACGAAATTAACATAACCTGTAGATGTTACGCAGCACTGAGCGGTTACGTATATATACCGCCCTCCCTAAAGGTGGGCTTGTTCAGCAAGAGTACAAAAGAGCTATATTGCGAGGTGTAAAGTGAGGTGAAATGACAACAAACAAAATGATTACTTCGTTCAATTTTTAAGTCTTAAACCAACTTGGATTCATATGATAATTCAAGTTTTATTAAAAGTGCATTCTAAACCTTAGGCCCAAAGGTACAACATTAGTGGATAAAGAATCAGTGATTTAATAAAAATTGAATCAACTAATCAACTGTTTTTACATGATTAACATTTGTTAACAGATGTTTAATCTTACGACACATTTTTTTAAATAAAACGCAAATAAATGTTTCTGTTTGATTACATATGAGGTCTTATAAGCCCTACACTGGTTTCACATAAATCAGGGGCATTATTCATTTTTTTCTGTCAGGAGTGATTCAGCTAGAGAACATATTTAATTATTCATGAAATTATATTCATTTCTTGATATGAACTAAAACTGAGACAGAATGATTAGGACAAACTTTATTGAAGCAAAATGCCAATCACAGAATTATGAACAGCAGCATAAAGGTTTGTACTGAGCTGACATGACAGGTATACATTGATATTACTATACTTGATGTAAAAAATACAAAACAAATATTTAATAAATTTATTTTTCAGAATATGACTGCATGATGTACAATTACAAGTCATTATTGTTATCGCCATATGTGAATAAGCTACTTCAACAATATTTAATTGATTTTAACTATTCATCTTTGCTACAGTCAATCCTTACACATAAAACTCACCCTTACAAAAGGCTTTTCATGAGTTCACTTTGTTTTCTGTAGAAGAGACACACATACAATGAGGCTAGAAAATGGCAATCCTGAAAGGTAGACACATGAGCGAAACACACTGGGACTTACAGTATAGGAAAAGACCATCAGCATTGACAAAAATGCCTGTTCAGCATCTCCCAGCATGAAGCTTTACACCTTCAAGAAAGGAGTTAAACCAAAATGGAAGATATGTCATTATCAAATAAAAAGAATCAAAGGATTCCAATGACCTTTGAGCAAGCAACAGCTGTGGTTGGGCCAGTTGCTAATAATGTCATTTAAAATCACAACGCTATCATAATAATAATAATAATAATAATAATAATAATAATAATAATAATAATAATAATATGTGGCATCATGTTAATTCCTGGCAAACATATTGACAAAAGACCTCCATTGTTCTGCCTTGTGTCCAAGTCTTTAACATTCAACACTAATCAACCAATATAATAAATTTCATGTATTTCTAAAGAATTCATTTAGACTCTCTCTCTCTCTCTCTCTCTCTCTCTAATATATATATTAATTATGATTAAAGTTAAAGTTGGATGGAACCTAATATCACTAACCCTGGCTGGCTACAGCATCTTCAGATGTTCAGAAGCTTTTAAACCACTAACACTTAGCACTGTGTGAGAAGGCCTATCTGTCTAATTGGGATGATGCTTAGTTCAGTGCAGTGCTTAGCTGCTTGAGGAGACTGGAAACTAGTGGACACTGTGGCCAGGATTGAGGGTAAACCCAGACATACGATGTGTGAAAACTACAGCTACAACAGGCAGTGTCATGCCTATTTAATCTCTTTAATCATGCCAATATTTCTTATGCTAATGACCAGCATTGTCAACACTAATAACAAACATCTCAGCGGTGTCAATTCTAACTTTATAGATCTTTGCAGGATAGAACAACAAGTAACAAAAAGAATGTGAACGATTATACAGCTTTTAAGGATTGTCCTTGGAAAATCTTGTTCAATTCCATGTATTTCAAACGCAGCCGTCAGGTCTCAGAATAGCAGGGATTTTTTTTCTCCCAACACTGAACACATTGTACATCTCTTCAACTTAACGGGCTGCACGAGGACACAGTATTATTTATACAGCACTAATACAGGGAGAATGATGTGTACACATAAATACTGTCCATCTGTATATCCTGTATATACGAAACATTTTTATTAAATCAACTTTATTTATATTTTCATCATAATATGTGCTTGTAGGTGTGTTTTGCTCTTATAAAACAAATACATTTTGAACAAATGAGGATCCCAAACCCCAAATTACCCCGTTTTTTTATTTCACGATAATTAAAATCCTTAAATATAAAACCTACAGCGCAATAAAACTTACACAATCACAATGCAATAGGTCACAACGTGTGATCAACAATTAATATCAAAGTAGAGTTTAGTTGTGTGTTGCTTTCACGTTGTCGACAGGACTGTGACGTCGTCACCCAACCCGGGAACAGGCTGACTATGAAAACAAAGAAAACGAACGGTCTGTTTTTGAGATTCACGCCACCGCATCAACATCGCGTAAATTTAATACGGATAACTACACCCCCAAACCAGGAAGTGAACCTCATCTCCTTAATAAAAAAAAAGAACTAAACACTTATTTCACGACTGACAAAGAACTAGGATATACAGTTTCTATTACACGATTGACTGGCATTCAGTCGTATCAAACAGATTAGCTACTGATCAGTATGTACTACGCTGCTATTTTACTTTTGACAGCATTCAAAAGGCTCTCCTTGTAAGGTCTCATACAGTGGCCCGCTTTCTTCCCTTACCCAGACTTCGCACGAGGTGACTGAAAAAGTACACAAACATTCGTTCGCTACGCGCTTACCCAAAACCAAATAGGCGGATCTCAACGAGCAGCCTAAAACATCAAACGCCACCTAGATAAAAAAAAAACAAGATTTCCACATCAAAATGTTGCCGATCCACAGAAAACCGTCACACTTTCAGGAGAAATTCATACAACTCCATTGTCGAGGTAGCATGACCTCCGACATTGCACCACGTGATGGGGGCTCAGCTGATGTTGCTGGTGGAAAAATCCAGTCTATTTCTTGAAGAAAGCGACAACTGAAGCGAGACAGCCTCTTGTGGTTGTAGCTAGTTTTGTTGTTCAGTAATAATTTATACACTTGCCTCAGTTACGAACATGTTTTTAAATATTTACAATCCAAGAAATGGTATTTTTTTTCTGTAATGCTGTATTAGGTATTGTCTTATTTTGCATGTATATTTTAAACCGAAATATAAATAAAACCCACATATATCTTCCATTTAATACTTTTCATATTTCTCGAAGGTGATTGAAGTTCACCTACTTCTCACCTACACAACTGCGTAAATAACTCTCAAGACTGAATGACAAATCAAGATATTATTAAATATGCATAAGCAAGCAAAGGTCACATTAACTCAAATTATCAATATCTATATACAGATGGCCAGTTATATTACAAGACAACACCGGATAAACAAACAAACGACATATCTACATGAGAAAATATTTTGTGTACCATCCCTAAAACTGCTTTTTACACTTTACATTAGATTTACACTAATTAAAATGGCTTTAAGCAAGTTGCACTGTTCTATATATTTTCTGAAATAATCGCAAATATTTTTATATTATCTAAACAAATTAAGATGTCAAGAGAGACATAGACAAAGAGATGGTAATATATGCAACAAATGGACTTCTCAGTTTTCCCTTGGGAATCGCTCCCTATAAGGACGATTACATCTGAATGACTGTATAATGCATATAAGGGAAAGTATTGTTTCTTACAAAGCTGAATTTAAGTATATTCATTATATCAGCACTCGAAAAACAGTCTGAACTCCTAAACACATATATTTTGTAACACCCTGATGCTTATTCAATACATGTATATTATGCTAGTATAGCAGTCAAATAAGTCATTTTTCTTATGATTTTTTTCATTTGTGTATAATCTGAAATAAGTAAAAATGTATAAGTAAAACATGAACACGAAATATTTAACTTCTCGCATGTCTGTCAAGTAAATAATTATCTACATAGTTTTAACAGATATTAATTATGTTTTTATAAGTGTGAAATGTGAATATTGCGGAAACATCAAGGTAAAACATGCTTTTTGCATTCTTTTCTTTGAGATATAAGAATATCATTACACGTTTAAAACCAGAAGAAACCAAAATAAAGAAGTTTATATGTAAATAAGTATATAAAACTACAGAGTAAAGATAGCAGACGAGCCAACTCATCTTAACCAATGATAATGTCCTTAGATTCCGGGTTGTCAAATCCTGACAAGTGAGGTGTTTGATCATGCCATATTGCAATATTCATTTTAAAATTTAAATCAATTAAATATGATGCACCACACTTAATGACATATTTTACATAATGTTACATAACGTAACCAATGGTGGACACTTGGTTACAAATGGACGCTTTACTGTGAAATCCGGTAAATATAAATCCGTTAAAATCCAGTCGCTTTACCTCCTGTCTTAAACCCTATTGTTGGCTGTCGCTACTATTTTAAAGGTTGGTATGAATTAGTGTTTAGGCGCTTTTTCCAGTTTCACTTTTAATTTTTTTCTCTAAGTCGTGTTCTCAATGACTCGTTCTGGTTTTTCAGTCGGAATTCCAGCTTTTCCGTCAACAACCCCCCGAAACCCATTTCTGCTGAGCTTATCAGTCTAAGCATGAAGAGAATAGGACTTGGACTCGGCTTATTTGAGCTAAAAGCCTTTAGTCGGGACATCTCATTATAGCTTCGAGACTTCGGCTTACGGGATATATCATTAAGATCTATGTATTTATCACAATGGAAATGAAATTATTATCGCTCACATAATACGCAATACCTTTACTTGTATCTATTATCGCTAATAAATGTTTAGTTTAGGACTTACAGGACTATCACACCCATTTCTGTGAAGCTAAATGTATTTGCATCTGAGCATTCTTAGCGTCTGTGTATTCTCAGCCGTCTCAGAGCGAAAGATTTTGGTTTCTGTGAATTATTGGAATTTACCGCGTACAATACTACATTGGATACCACTGAAGTAAACCATTAATGGGTATCAACTGAACATCCTTTGTCGTACTCTTGGGTTGTGATAATTTTTTAATGAATGGTACCGCGAGTTGAGTTTCCTGCGGGCGCTCGCCCACACAGACAGGCAGGCGAATGGCTGGGCACTCGCGCATTCTCCAGCACCTTCAGTTCACTACGCAATCGCAGAACCAGTGGGCACCTTCAAAACAGGGCCAAAACCGAGAGCGTAAAAAATTTAAATGTAGTTATATAAAATAAATGATAGCCGTTTTTCTCTGCGGGACGTCATTTTTAGTTAATTATATTGCAATCTGTTGAGATTCTGACAAGAAATCAAAACAGCCTCTGAAATAAGTCTCATCACCTGCAGTGTTCTCATCGACTTGGAGCCATTCAGTTAATCGTCTCTTTTTATGCAGTCTCTCCGATGTTGATTTGAGTCATGTTATATTTAAGAGCTTCCTTAAGAGCTTAAGACTAACGCTGGTGCGAAGTACAAATACGAGGACTCAATGGGACATGAACCGCTAGTGGCCCCGTGACGTTTTCTGCTTTAACAGTAAAATGTCTTTAAGAAGACACAGTTTCTGAACAATTTCTCAAAAGCTTATCAATTTAGTGAAACAATCAAACAGATGCATTCATTGGCTTATATTTCAAGAACAAGTTTAACACTCTATTTATTCTTCATAACACTGCATATATTAGGAAACGCCGTGCGCAGAATAGAGCTAGCAGGCATTGTAACAGTTCATGTAAATCATCAAATGGTTAGCCAGTTCAAATGCCCAGCTTGATTGTCTTTCTAAAACACGGTGTCCTTGTAAAATTAAACAGGAGTAAAAATATAAGCTATCACGTCATCTTGGTTTTTACGTTTACCAGTGATTGATTAAAACAGAATCTTTATTGCCTCACGACCAAATCCGGTGGAATTTTTGCGACAGTTGCTGCAGTTGGTGGCATCACGACAATGAATAAATAGCAATTAGAGCATAACGCGGACGGAAAATAAATACAATATACAAGATACTCAACAGAGAGGAATAAATGTAAGGCATGTAATAAATACAGTATTTTGTGCATAAATATATGTCGTGAATTATATTGACAACAATTATCTCATTAAAATTCTTATCCTAATTTTGGGCTAGGCTACACTCTACTTATAGATGTCGCGCCATTTGCTCTTTGGTTGAGTCATCTGTGACTTCCCTTTGATTTGAAAGTCGAAATTTTCCATGATAAAAAAGTGAAGTATTTTGTTAATATTAATAGGCTATTTTGTTTAACCTCGGTCTTATTGTAATCATCCAACCTCTTCTCTTCGTCGGAAGAGAGGGGGCAGCATACGGCTACCCCAGACTGCATACCAACATACCTGCCAACATTAGGTTGTGAAAATAGGGATATTTTGCCGACGTGTGTGTGGTTGGGGGCGGGCGTTGGTTACGATCAACGAAACAAGCATCCGTAAATTCTGAAGTTCTCAGGGGCTGGGGGTGGTGGTAAATCGGGAGTACGGGTGGGAAATCTGGTGAAATTCCGGGGAAGTTGTGGTGTTAACAGGCATTTACCACTTCTTCGGACACAAAACCATTTTCTGTGGTCAATTTAAGATCATCGACTAGTAGCCTAACTGGGCACGCGAAAATCTGCACGATACAGGAGAAGCTGGGATTCGAACTCATATCCAGGTGGGCGGAGGCAGCAATACCACACATTGAGCGACTGTGCTGCCCCATATCGTTATTACTCCAAAGAACATGCAGCAGTTAAAAGCCAACTTTTCAATTTTGGCTATACTGTAATTTCATTCCATTTATAGAGAGATCTCGTGTAACGACACCTGGAACTTATTTTAAACCGCTATATCATAAGAGAAAGGCTATTTTTAAACACGCAAGCTATAGGTAACCAGTAATCACACATACAATTCATATGTGTAATTGTGACAGTGTTTAAATATATTTATTTATTTAGGAAATGATTATCCAAGAACCGGAGTAATCCATTTACTTATGCGAAGTTTCTCCGAGAAATGCAGGCCTATTTCAGACACAAGAACAGCACATACATACGTGGTTGTTATTAACCAATATGCGAAGCACCTTTCTGATTTACTGGAAGACCGAGTTTAAAATATACGCCATTTAGTTGCTTTAAATAAAACCATGGCTCTCTAAAAACAAATCTATAATAAACACCAGATAAAGTTTCAAAAAAGAAAAACACAAAGAACCATTAACCATCGAAGAGGGATTAAATCTCTTTGAAGGGAGAAAACGCTTTGAAAAGTTTAATAACTGTTCTTGTATGTGTTGTAGGAATGGATACATGGTTATTATACGTAATGATATGCGCATTTCATTTTATTTGCTGTCATGGCTAATAGTTTCGTACAAACTGTAAAAGGGGAAGGAAACAGGGAGCTTTCAAGTTTCAATAGGCTATTACACAGCTGAACATACTTGTTTTTCAGATACAATTCGATACATTCCCTGCGTGTAAATGTTATGATTTATAAAATGCTCTGCATAACGGAAATAAAGGGATACGATTCATGGTGAATGTAACATAAACTGGAATTTCAGAATTTTGGGCACATGTCAATTCCACTTAAGCGCTACAGTGATGCGCAGCTGGTTAGTCGGTGGCAGCCTCAAGGACCATGGCTAGTTCACCGGTAATAGATTCGTTTGATTGACATCCGCTATAAAAAAACATATTTTTTTTTCTGTAGGCAAATTTTAAACAGTAAGAAATTACCTTTTGATTTACAAAATCTATCTCCAGTGAATATGAATCATCCACAGTGATTCAATATTAATTTGTAAAAAGTGTAGAAGTTCCTCTTTCAACCCCCTGACTTATGTCATCACATTTGTTATCATTTTTTATTTACGTAGCCCTATTTAATTCAGCTCCGCTACATTACCCTTTTAACTTTAAATGTGACTTGTTTTATAGGCTTTCAATCTTCTTAGGTAGTTTAAAAAGTGTTCTATAAGACGACTACCGACAAAGTATCTTATGAAATTAGATTTATTTGTGATTTTCATTAATGACACATTAAGAGTATGATAGGGGTTTCAGGGAAGTTGACCGCTGTCATTGAACTTTTTATTTTTCTAGCACTTAAAAGTAGATGTACAAGGCAAACTAATTTTAGCTAGACCAGGCAAAATAATTTTAGACAGACCAAGGGGAAGACTGTATGTGTCATTAAAATAGCACTAAGAAGGTTTGAAAGGACAGAAAATTAGTAAATTATTGCAGCAGAACAAAACGTGATTAATTAAACGTGATTGAATTAGTGTATACCGCGTTATAGCAGAGAAAATTGCTGCATTGACTGTATCATAATGTTTTCATATTTAACAAAGATCTCATTAGAAACACGAGATCGGGGCAGTGCTGTCATCAGCAAATCAGATAAGTTTGGCCGTGAATCCTTTTAAGTAGCACCTGACTGACACTTGAAATATTGGGTGAGCCCCCCCCCCCCCCCC
>JAODJW010000081.1:14067066-14083534 GCA_026777045.1 Hyperopisus bebe | reverse complement strand
GAAAGGGGGTCAAACACCGTATTAGTATGGTGTTCCTAATAATCCATTAGGTGGGTGTAGGTTGACATTCTGAATATCATATTTTTACGCTTAGTATTGAGATTGATATTATGTATATATTTTCACTTAGTAATATCACTATTTATTTGTTATAATGTTAGTATCATAATGTGAATAACCGTTGATAAATAAAATGAGCTGATTATCATATGAGCATATGATTATCTGGTTAGCAAACTAAAAGTTTCTTGAAGACTTTTCGAGGGACTGATGCTTGACTAGTCCCCTTTGGTATATGTATGATTTTGGGGGATTGGGCACTCAGAACCTCAAGATGGGGCCACTGTCAATTATTCGGGCAAAAGGGGCAGGTTCTCAGGCACTCTCAGCATCCTCCATGCACATCTGGGTCTGAGTGTGGAGTTGACACGTTCTCCCTGTGTCACACAAGTTTCTTCCAGACCATGGATATGCAGTCAGTTCTACTGGAGTCACTATATTGCCCATAGGGTCTGAGTTTGCCCAATTCCACAATTCTATACCCATTACTTTAACCAAATGCACCCATGTCACAATGTAAAATACAAATACAGAAATACATATACTGTACGTGTAAAACGTAAGAAATGTATCACATAGATGCCATAGTGAAGAAACATTAGTAACTGGACATTTTGACCTATCATTCATAAAATGAATATATATGTGATTCCAATGCATTGTGCAAAACATTAAGAAAATGAAAACAATGATTGTGGTGATATATTTTCAGGCTAACATCCTTAGTTGGATAATTATCATCTGATTCAGTTGATACGGTAGCCATATCATTTTGGAAGCCTGGTAGTCTTCTGTCTCCATGCTCCATTTTCCTTGCATTCAGGCTGTAGGGTCCTCTTATTTATCACCTTGTCACTGAACATAATATTTTATTTTTTTCCTCCTCAGTCCTTCACTTCCTTTCAATGAGTGTACACCATTTTTCAACAGCTTAAAAGTAAACATAAAACACTGGGTTTTTTTGCATAAAAAGCAAGCAAAAGGCTGAGGCAAGCAAAATTGAGCTAATAATAAAATCTATACAGTCCTCAGAACTCGAACTTAATCCATTCAGAACTCGGGATCAAATCCTAAAAAGTTCGAGTTCTGATCGAATTTTCCCCATAAGAAATAATAGAAAACCAAGTAATTGGTTCCCGGCCACAAAAAATTACACCTAAATATGTTTTTTTTTTTTTTTTAGCATTTAAATACAAAATGAACAGGATAAAACAAGAAGAGCATATACTGTACTAAACACATCTAAGCACATTTATCAAAAGAGTAATTTGCAAAGTAAGAAAGTAAATGTATCCAAACAATGTGTAAAAGTAAAAAAAAAAAAAACAAACAAAAAAAAAAAAAACAATGTGTCCTGCTCCAATCGTCCGCTCTTTCCGTGTGCCACTCATTAGCCTCGTGTGGAAGTGTGGAACCCCCATGTGATCAGCTGTTTCTGGTTGTTGTCATTAGTCCTATGCATTTAGTCCGCGTTTCAGTTTGTTTCCCCAGTCCGGTCATTGTATTGTCCGTCTTCATCTTGCCTGGCTTACCTGTAATTAAACCCCGTATTCCCTGATACCTTGACGTCTGCGCCTTTGTCTCCGTTCCGTCCCCGCTCGGCACGACAATGTTATTATAATTAAATGTATTAATGGTTTATTATTAATATTAAAATAATCAATAAGAAATCTTTATTTTAAAATGTATTTTATTATATTACTGTTACTGTCTATCATTGTCTAAATATATGTATTCAGCTAGTATAATCATGCACGATGCTATCACAGCGAATGCGAGGCTGAGACTGAAGCGTTACCCTTTGTTTCTGCTAAGAGACGTGCCGCGTGACTCATTTCCCCGCGCATACAAGTTATCTTAGGTCGGCGTTCACGGTTCGACTTCTGAGATTCAGATCAAGTTCCATGTATTTTTTTTCGAAGTGGTTGGTTCGACTTTTAAGAAAATCGAGTTCTAATGAGTTCGAGAACTGAGGTACCACTGTATTTATATAGTAAGACTCTAATTGCTAAGCCAGCTAAAAATTAAACATCCATGCTGTATTTGACTATATGTTGTCCAACCAAACCTATATTCACACATGCATACAATATCTTTGCATTTTAAGAGTGTATAGCTGCCAGAATTTAGCTGCAACATCAGCTCTATCTACCCGAATAGAGAAAAAAACGAAGTCTCTATTTGTCAAATGTTAATGAGATGTAGGATGTAACGCGCCATCATAGTTATTAAGTGTTTCCTGCAGGCAACTCTCTTACACTAGGGACAACAGACTGCTCTTTAAAAAATGAGAACTATAATGGGTACAGATTACATCAATGTTGGGAATATTTAGAAGAAAAGGCGAGTACGAAGTGAGAATCCTCCCCGACCAATCAGCACTCTTTAAACAAGCAGTCTTCGAGAAGACGCATTTCCGCCGTGCTGCTTCACTCCTAATGTGCGCTTAAGTACGCCGCGAGAAATTATTTTGCTTTTATTTAGGTGTCCCGTACATTGCCAGATATTTCAGGTTAAAGTTAGCCTATATAAAATGCGGAGCGTCCTAAATTATGAAATATATAATGCATGGATTTTTAAAACTGATATCGCTACAATTGTGTTTTTCTTGATATTTCGATTAATAGTATTAGTTTATGTAGTGAAGGATGCTCCAACGCTTAAATATGATTGCTAGTCTATATTATGTATCCGTAAAATAGGAAAATACGAATTATAATTACAGCTAAAATATGTTTTATTTCACGTAGGAATTAAAGTGAGGCAATTCAAAATACCCAAATAACCTATTCGTTAGCGAGCGGACGCAGCCTGGGTGTAATTGCCTATTAATATTTCTTGAATACTAACTTGAAGACCTTATTCTGTATTACATTTGAGTGAGAATGAAAGTGGACAGCATCGTGTCGTCCGTATGTTATTTTTCATTTCATGTTAAAAACGCAGACATTAGCACTATAACGGCGCACAACGCAGCCCAGGGTGGACGTAGGATGCCTCGGGTAGGGGAAGCTTTGAGACGCGGCGGCTCTGGGAGAGAAGAAGCGCGCGTCTCCTTTAAGATAAACCAGGGTAGCCGTGGCCACGTTTGCTTGGGACGGATTTCCAACATTCAGTCTTAAAAAAAGAATCCTCGGACTGTAATATTCGCCTGGTGCGTACCCACTGGTGGATGGAAACCGGCGCCGAAGTAAAAAGCGACAAAACGGGCGAGGATGGCTTCGTTTTGGGCACCAGCAGTAGGGCTCGCCGCCTTGCTTTTCCTTACACTGCCGGCGTGTACGCTTGCTTGGGACGCCGACTGGGAGCTCTATGACTTAGTGGAGGAAATTCCTCAGACTTTTTATGAATTCTTATCTGTTGAACAGGTAGGCGCAGCTTTTCCTTAATCACCTCCTAAAGAGGTGTCATGTGAACGGCATATTTACGCAGTCTTAACGCTTGCTTCTCTTCCTCTAATGCACCGTGATTCATGTTGCTAAAAAATTAATTTGACAACAAATGAAGTATGGTTTGGTGCAACATTATAATCGGCCTGGATATTTTTTACTTAAATGTTATATTGGTTGCGGGTGACGTGTGATTTATTGAAGATTATGTCACTCAAATTATTGGTTTCATTTTCGCGTGTTCCGGAGGTGGTCTTGTGTGAGAAGACGTAGCTATTTAGGTTGGCAAGTTCGTAGGTTTCTTGCTTGTCGTTTGAAACATGGCAAAGGCGGGCAATGGGCTGTCGACTCATGTTGCGAAACCTCGATCGTGGGTTGAGTTTTGAGGAAAGATCCCGGCTGAGGCCTAGCCGGCACCCAGAGCCCTGTGGTTGGTTCACAGCAACTACTGACGTGTCCTTTTCTCACTTTCTCGCGCCCCACTTGGCTTTGTGCGACGTGTTCATGTTGTGTGTTTTCCTTTGACTGAAGTACGTTTCTTTACAAAACTGCACAGATATTAAATATTATTTACATGTATCTTACAAATTGAAATAGGCCAATTCTACATAAATTCTACATTTTAGAATTTAACATTGATATTGGTGAAATTCATTTAAAGCTCTTGTCAGGCAGATGTACGTATAGCCTTATACCCTGTGATGAACTTTAAGTAGTCCGCCCAATAGCACCATAAAAGTAGTACTGCTTCCCATTTACTTTACAATTTGTAGTGTAATGTATTGAAATTTCTCTGTGAGAGAGTCCTTACCACGACGCTGGAATTCCTCACGTTACCAAAAGAAAAATGTCTGAACTTTTCAGGGCGTGCAGAAGAATTATTAACATGCACAAATGATTACTGCTATAAAATATTAATTGTTCTAGATGTGGATTCGGTGTAAATATGAACCTACAGAAATTGTAAAAGAGTGCATGAATTTTCTGCAATTTTGTTTTTTTTTATTGACCATTTTGAATTATTGGCATTTATTTAGTGAGTTTATGTATAAACCTAGTGTTTCGCTATAGCTGTATTAATTCCTGTTAGCGTGACACTCGTTTAAAATGTACACTTCATTAGGCTGAGTTAATTGCTGGCCAAACTGCACTTGTGAATTGTCATTAAGTCCTCATTATGCCATATTCTTTCATATTCACTCTGTCTGCAGTGTCTCATTTGTTCAAAGTTTACTAAGATAATGAATTCAGAGAGTCTACACCCAGCTGGAGAGGGAGAGCTTCTAATTGGACTAAAATAATGCACATCCATGCACTTTGTGTGTGATACTGAGGCACTGGTAACCTTCTCTTGTCACGTGAAATAGGCCAGATGTGTGACTTTCGTGTTTAATTTCCTTACCCCTTTGAGGTGTTTGGGGGATGGTTCATGATTGTTTAGAAAAACTTTCTGTGAGTGATTAGATCTTAATGTTCAGTTATTTAACTGGCACACAGTATAATCAGATAACCAAATTGCAAATTATGTAGAGAAATTCTGTTTAATCAAATATGCCAGATAATAAATCAAATTGCCATCTCTCTGGTTGGTTATTAAGAATGTTTTCTCAGAAACGGAACTTATGCAGTTCTGTTTTGTTTCCAGCGTAGTTTGAAAACATTTATAGTCCTAATTGTTGTGTGCTTTTAATCCTGGCACCAGAAAGTGTTTTTTTTTTGTTTAATTCTTGATTAGTTGTGCTAAGCCTATATTTCATAGGAGCCCACCTCTTTCTGTTGTCATGGCGACATGGTACCGTCACATAACATAAACACTGTGAGGATTTGCGTCGTTTCGGGTATGACGTGCCATCATGGTTATTAACCTTTGATCTGTGAAGATGGATGGCCCTCCTTATGTTTATGTAGTAGTAATTTAGAAAGAACTTGTTCTCAGAGTGCATTATTATAGTGCTTTTAAGACCAAGATCAGTTCGCCAGGCCTACCCAAATTAGCAAAATTTGTATTGCTAAGTCTTGTGTGTGCTTGAATATATGTAAGCTTCTTTACAAGGTATTATGAGCCCTACAATATCTAGATTGTATGCAACATATTCCATAATTATGTGATGACTAGTATTTTTACTAAAAGGTTTTTGGAGTAGTTAAACGGCAATTAACTTATTTTTATATACTGTTTCTCAGAGTATCTTTCAGATTGTTTATCCATGGATAACGTAAATAATGTAGATCAATGGTATGTGTAATAGATTAATAGTATATGTAACCTCAGCTACAAAGTGTGTATGTGTGTGTGTACAAAAAAAACAAGATGCGTGCACATGGTGCAATATCCTAGTTTTTTTTCTGCAAAAATAATGCATAGTTTTGGAACTGGTACCTTTTACATTGTCATTAGGTTAAATGTCTGCCTTTTTGTTTTTGAATACAAGTAAGGGTTAAGTAATGCTTTTCCTGGTGAAAGTTTTGTCTTGTTCATTAGCTTGTGTTTTTTTCTAAGTAGAGCAGTGGTGTTGGGACAGCACTAGAGAATGTTGTGATCTGTAAGGTGCAGTCTGTATATATGTGTATATATATATATGTATGTGTATTTTTGGGTCTGCAATATGTGTAATTGTGTGCACTAATTTTATTATTTATTGTATTTGTTACTGTATTTTTTGGTCTGTTTCTTTTCTGTTGCTTTTTATTCACTGGCTGTAGCAACGAGTAAATGTCCCCAGTGTGGGATCAATAAAGTCCTATCTTAATAATTTTTTTATTTCTCAAATAACTTGCTTGTTCTTGCTGTCCCCTTTGGTCAGCCACAAAGGGTATGCTCATTTTTTCTCCTATTGTTTTGCTGTTGTGAATGATGATCGTATAACGTATGCACAGTAATTTATCAATATATGAATATTTAACTAATTTACCGGTCACCACAAATGTCTTACTGTTGTGGCATTACTTAATATCTGCAGGTAATTAAATTAGCATTTCTGTTTTTGTTCTTGGCCTTGATCTACACGGCAGGAAGTTGGCAGTTTCATAAAATTTCCCAGTGAGCCATTATGTAGTCATCTTTTCATGTTTTTATAACACAGAGGAGTTTGTGTCAAGTTGGGTATTAGAGTGCAAAATGTTAACCTCCATACCCTATTGTTCAATGTACACAATACAATTTTCTAGTTAGAAAGTCGTCTGGTGCTGAATAGAATTACCTCAGTGTTATGTGTCAGTCACCCACAAGAACCCTTGGAAGTCATTTAGGAATATTTTGTGCCTAGGGTCTGAGAAATGGGCATGTTTTTTTTTCATTTTGACTGAATGGTACACTAGAGGAGAACATAGGCATTCAACACTGTTGCATTCAGATTTTTGCGGAACCTGGACATGCGCCTGTCTTTTCACGATCGGCCCTTTGCATAAAGCCGGCCATCAGTCGGCCTGAAGTCCGCTAATCTCCCGCCGGCTGGGGTGCCTGTTGCTGACAGAGAGGGGAAGCCGCCTGGCCCACTGTGCTGACAGTCCTCTGCTGGGATGCAGTTTTGCATCCTGGTCCCAGCCGCTACCGCTGTCTCTTTTCTTGTGGCCGCAGTAATATTTTCAGGAGTTAACCCCCCCCCCCCCCGTTCCTGATGTTGGTAATTGCTTGACCTCCCCAGTTTTACGAGACTCTTTGTTGTTCCATCCAGCGCGTACTAAAGACTTTATTAGTCAGGTTTGGAGGACTGTGCTGTTTTTATGCCCCACCTCTTGCCCCCATGGGGCAGTCCAGCAAGAGCCACAGGCCCACGGGCCTCCCTCTCGTGGCGTCCTCCTGTGGTCTCCCTCTCGTGGCGTCCTCCTGTGGTCTCCCTCTCGTGGCGTCCTCCTGTGGCCTCCCTCTCGTGGCGTCCTCCTGTGGCCTCCCTCTCGTGGCATCCTCCTGTGGCCAAGCTGTTTATTTGTTAACGAGCAATCGCCTCACACGAGTGTAAAATAAACAACACCTAAAAAAGAAAGAAACTGTGCAAGAGCTCTTATGAGAAAGAAATACTTATAATATGGTATGTGGGGGCACATAACTGAGGACTTGTGGGGGGGAAGCTGGAGATTTGGAAGCTACTCTTAGTCAGGGTGTCCGTTCAGGTAATAAGTAATAAGCAGTAAGTATGTGATGTGTGTCTTCTGTGCATGTGCAATGCTACCCAGTAGTGTCTCAAGGGAGGCAGGTCTGCGTGTGTGTGTGTGAGAGAGAGAGAGAGAGAGGACTGTGTTGCAGCCAGCTGGCAGTATGAATTTGCCCTCTATAGGCACTCTGCCTCTTTTGGTCTCAGCTGTTGTATAGGAGGGTAACGAGTCATAAGAAGCCCTGGCTCTATTCTGCGGGAGGTTGTTTTTAAGTAGCCATGTAGATCTCCTTTAGCTTATAATTGGCTAATCTTGGGGAAGAAAAAAAAAAGAAAGTTTGTGTGGATATAATTTAAAACTTTTCCAATCATAGGATAATTGTGTCCTTGGACTGTTGTAATCAGTTACAATGTTCGTACAGCATACATCTAATAAATAAAATCTAAATAAAATTAATATATTCCTGCATGAACAGTAAATTCTTCAGTTTATTGGTTTCTGCCTGATAAGGTACAATCAACTTAATTCGTCCAAGACTTATCTCAGTACGTTTCACGTGCAATAAATAGAAGGTTGATTAGCAGATAAAATTGACTAAATATGAATGCCTTGTTAATTTATATTATTCTACATATGTCTGGCACCTCGCTGTTCGACCGCTGTCCTGGGGGGTTCTCCCAGTTCAGTGAAGGAAGTAAATGCGTCACTTCCTGAATGATAGCTTGCGTGCTACATGCATCGCTGGGTAGTTTCACAAGGACCATTTTAAAAATATTTATTATTCTCCAGACTGACTACATTGCAGTTATTTAAGGTATGTATGGATTCCACAGGTTATCCACCAGTAACAACAAGCCAAAATCTAGTATGAGATTAGCCCTGCGCATAAAACCCAAACCTCCCCCACGGAGCCGCGCTCCCCCCGCTTCCACTCTCAAATTTGTTCGTCCCTGCTGTCTAATCAGCGGAGGTGATCAGCCTTTTAAAGACCTCACTACCGTCTCATCCCTGTGCATCAATAGTAGCAGTTGCTTTCAGGCAGTTTGTCATAGACGCTGCCAAGCGCGATGTTGTACAGTTCGGAAACACGAATTACTTGATGTTCACTGTACGCCCGCTGCCATAACTTAAGAGGACTTGCTTATGGAAGAGGCCATAAACTAAAAACGAGAATTACTCTATGCTTGGCGTAATCAAGTATTATAAAGGATTATAAATGAAAAAAAATCCTTGTGATTCATTTTTATCCGTTATGTGCGCATTATGTCAACCTAATTCCTACTTGTTCTTTAAGAAGCACCATTTGCACATGTAATTGAATTACGTTCTTTTTATTTTACTCTTTTACATACACAGCACTGTTTAATTAGACAATTGTGTTTGTTCCCCCATTATGGTAAATGTAAGTAGTACGTGTAGTTGTCGATTTGAAATTGTGCACACATCGGCCGGTCGGTCGCGAGCGGTGACCGCCAGGTAGCCACTAGATGGCAGTGGTGTGGAGGGAGTGGCGCGGGGTGAGTGCCGCGTAATGGAGTGTAGGGGATGGGAGCCAGCTTTTAGGCCCTATTGAGCAAAGTGAATGAAGAGGAACAAAGAATGGGGGTGGACTGCACGACCGGATCGTCAGGCATTTGATATGATTCAAAAAATCTGATTTATACCCACTGACGTCCCAGGGTGTCGGTGTTCCCTCTAGGTGGAGCTTTAGCCTTGCAGTACCTTTTGAATTGTATTGTCTATAAAATAATAACAATTATGACGATAATGATTTATTATTCATGAGTAGTAGTTTTGGTATTTGCCCTTATTTACATAGCCTACATGATGGTGAATTTGTTTATTGGGCACACTTTCAGACGTTTATGTAGCCTATACGATTTTATTTTGATTTAAAAAAACAATAGGCCCTATATTTAATGCCTGTATTCTGTTTTCCTGGTTGGTCGTACATTGTTGCTGGTTGTGGATATAGAACTGAAGGGACTGATTATTATTATTGTTGTTATTATATTCGGATTTAGATTAATAATTCACATCACTTTATTTTGCGTTTTCCTAACGCCCAAATGGAGTAAAATGACTGCCATTAATTGGCCAAACGTGCGCGTTTAACAAAACGACGCAGATGAACGTCTGAAGTATTTGACGTGAATGAATAAAAATAATGGACACGCTGCAGGAAAAACAGCTACAGCGGCGCGGCCCGTTTTTGTTCTGAAACATTATTGCTGAAGCCTCCCCCTGAGCTCGTGCGCTCCTCTAGCATCTGTTTACGGTATGAATCAGCGCGCTTCCCAGTAACTTGCAGTAAATTATCCATCGCTTTTAAACCCAGAAGCTATGATGTAATACGTTTATCCACAAAGTGTAATAAAACCTTTTCAGAACGTGTGACGTTATTTTAGAGCCGTTTTACCATAATATCTACGGCCCTTCCGACTGCAAGTATTTTCGTTTAAATATACATTTAATTATCCAGTTTAAACGTAAATTAATATGTATGCTGTGGTCTATGCGGTTATGTTTCTATACATTTTATGCTTAATGTTTGCATAAATAAAAATACAATCATACACATTTAAAGATGCGGTTCTCCTAAGTGATATTTCGAATATGACTGTAAGCTTTGTTTGCAGGCCTGTGTAATGTTCCCTTTAGGTTTTCTCTTCTCGCCTTGCTGCCGCTCCCTTTCCCTTCCGTAGTGGGAAAAGCAACTCGCCGTATTAGCGGCATTTAAACGCCCTTGGAAAAAAAAATCAGCGGTTTATAAAGCCCGTTTTTCTTTTTTATTGTATTGGAAACAGACTCAACGTGCTTGTGGCGTGTCTGTCGCTATTTTGCGAATAAGTTGTGGTTTGACTGATGCACTGGTGCTGCTGTGAGATTGTAACCACCAAGCCGAGGATATAGCCAGAATTTGGGCAGCGAATCCAAACGCCGCTGCTGTACAAATCTGCAGTAAATATTTCCGGTAATGCTATTTGTGTTTCACAAAACATTTCTAACAAACAGACTGCTATTATTAAATTAACAATCTGGAGTGACCTACAATCCTGACGTATTCGCATACGTTTTGCTAATGTTCACTTGTAGGCCCAGGTCTATTCTCCATTTGTGATTTTAACCATATCGTATTCATTTTTATGCAACCTTTCGAAAATCAGTGAGAACAATTTGTGCTCTTATATGTGTGTCTTGTTTTCACGCCGTGCATTAGGAGACGTTTTAAAGGCACACTATCGGATACAGGTCAGGTAACCTGTGGTTTTTCTCCAACTTACGTATGGAATTTGTTAATGATCGATGATAATCTCCGCGCGATTAATAGTAAAATAATGTAACTACCCTCTCTGGTAAAATCGCAATAGTATAATATTGTCCTACACATAGTTTCCACGTGTACTGTTGCTTTAGAACAAAACTTTCGCTTACTGCTATTTTGTAATCACAATGTAGACCTATGCAGTTAGTTCATCCCAGATACAGGTTTCAGGAAAGTGTTTTGTTTCGGTGCCATTCATTCTGTATGTAAAGATGTTTCTATTAGGGGGCAAATATCAGTTCTGCTTTTCTAACGTTTAAATAGTACACTGAATGATGACTAAATAACAGTGTTTACCCCGTGACCTTCACTAGCATATGCATTAGGATATGTATATTAGTCTTCAGATAATGGCATATGACATGCTGTTTTAAAAGTTTTGAAATTTACTTTAAATTATTTAATAGCTATGTGCATTCTGTTACCTGACAATACCATGTGTGAAAGAGCAAGAGCTGCGTACTTGACGTGAATGATATTACTTTAGTGCAGTGAAACTCCAGTTCTAAGTTGTCACTCTCTCCCTTAATGGTGGCATCGGTACCATTGACATTGTTTTTCTCCTCATCTCTGAGTAGCTGCCTGTTTCAAGGTGTGCTATGAATAGGAATACAAAGCTTTTTGAAATTTACAAAGAAGCTGTGTTTTTTTTTTTTTTTAACTGTACTTTTAGAAATTTAGCAACAATGTGATCAAATGCCACAGTCCTCTAGAAACTAGGTTTGTTTGTGGACCTTTGTTTAACTGAATTTGGCCTCTCTGTACACTCTGTGTGTGTGTGTGTGTGTGTGGCCTCACATGTCCAGAATGCAGAATGAGGGACATTGTTTTATATGTGTGCTAGTTAATAAGAGTCACCATAGTTAGGAACCGCAACAGACTCGACCGGAATATTCCTCTGTAGGCGCTGAGAGGGGGATGGCCTATTGTCTCTTACAGTTTATCCTTGAGCAGCGTCGCAGCCACTTGAGGTGAAGTACGATGAGAGCGTCATATGACGCTGATCTCAGTGATCATTCTTAGAGAGGCGGCAGTCTGTAACCACATGGCGCAGGTGCGTATGGTGGTGATTAGAGGAGAGGAAATTGGACTAGTACGTAACCTGTGCTTGAATAACAGGATGTGAACCTGGGGCAATATTCTCCAAGCTCATATAAAACTGAGTTGTTTTGCATTATTCTCTTCCCTCATTTGGTTTTGTGCTTGCACATGTGCAGGGATGCCTTATCAGGTCCTCAGTTTCATATTTAGTGCAACGCTGAAGGACGTCTTGTAGAAAATTTACTGAGAATGTTGTTAGCTTATGTCTTTTTTTGTGGGTGGATTCTAAAAGCTATTGAATGTGTATAGAAACTGCTAGAAACACACATACCCTCCTCCCTCTGCTCAGTAGAAGGTCATTAATTAGGTGCAACAGGATTTTTAAAATGGTATCTCAAAGAGCATCGTCTGTGAAAGAGAAGTACTTCTCTTTTCATAATCATAAATTGCCGCTGTTGTGTGCAGTAAAAGTTCAGGAATGTTTCGCCCCAACGTGGCCAGACTCTTCATGTTTCACAACCCGGCTTTGTGTTAAGAAACAAAACTAAAACTTCAAGGCTCTTTGGATCCTGGGGAGAGCGAAATAACAACCGTGGGGGATTTGTAAAGATGGCAGGATTTATTTTTTATATCATACAGATACAGCCCAGCCTCTCAAGGACATTTTTGTGCCATGAGGCGCGGGCTTCATATTCTAGCCTGTCGTCGTGGTACAGATGTAAACTAAATGGGTGTATTTAAACAAAGGTTTCGGGTACGCCTGGACATCTACAGAGGGGAGTATATCTTCGGTAAAATGCCTGTATTTGGACTAAATAAATTTCTGTAAAAGCAGAAATGGGAACTGCAGTAGCTCTATAGAATTTTAATTTTTATGTGGGAAAATATGTGCAGTTTCGTATACTGTTCATTTTCAGATTAAGCTAATTTTAACTTTTATAGCAAAATATAACCGTGTATGTTTGCAGTGAATAATTCAGCAATAAAATATATTGTACTGTGAATGTGTTGATAATTTTTGCAGGTGTGGTTTGTAGGAGGTCATTTAGTCATAAAGCAATAATTTATATATATATATATATATAAAATAATGTGCGTGTGTGTGTATAATATACACCATTTTTTTTCTCCCTGTGGTGATTGCGTAAGCCAACTGTACACTGATCGCTTGGGGTGTGTTTTCCTTGTATCTTGCTTTTTAAAAAGACCAATAACAGCTGTGATTGGAGCAGGTGTCCTCCTCACTGTCTTTGTGCACCCAAAACTGAGCAGAGTATTATTCCTCACTGTGAATTTCCTTTATTTATGGCACGCTTAAGAACAAGACGCGGACCCTTAAAATGATAAAACCGTTCACCTCTAGTGTTTTTTTTAAATGCTTCGACTGTCAGATACAGCCTGGTGGGAGTATTGAGTTTCCAATTTTTAACTTGGGGATAATGCACCATTTTGGAGAATATAGAGGCTTGAGTCCCCCGCAGCCCTCCCCCCCGGGAGACTAAGACCTGCTTTTTTGTGAGTGGTAATCCCAGCCTTATGCCAAGGGGCCAGGGGGGCTGGGCGTCAGGACGCAGCTTTGCCCCAGTCCATCTGAGACCCCGCGGTGACAGACTGCCGCCGTAACTCGGGCCGGTCAGCCTGAGTTGCTGGTGGCCTCACAGAATTTTCTGCCGTATCTCTGACCTGTTAAGTGTTTGTTAATGCTAAAGTTCATGCGTATCTTTGGTTTTTAGGTTTAGTCATGTCATTGGTGATGTTGGCTCTTGTCCCTATTGTTTTCCCCTGTCTATGTATATCTGTAGGTGAATCTAGGCATCAGAGATGGACGTGTCCTTTCTGCCTGTCCATCTTACTTTTTCTCTTGGTATTTCCTTCCCTTCCCTTCTTGCCTCAAGTCCTTACTGTACACATTGGACTTCATTGTTGATGTTCATGTTTTTTTGCTGTATGTCTGTTCTGTGCAAGTACATAAAGAGCAAGATAAAAACGAGACAAATTCCTTGGCAAGTAAAACTGATTCTGATTCTGACTCTGAAATAAGAATCATTAAGAATCATTTTTCTAAGTAGGTGGTGATATTTTGTATTTTCAGTCCGTCCTGCCTCACCTGGTTTCTGCTCGAGGTGCTCTGTGGCATCCCGGGACTGACCGGCCGGCCGTGCTTTGTCCCTCCCACCCCGCCCCCCTGTGCTTTTGTAGGACGCCTCGTTCGCAGACATCAGAAAGGCCTATCGCAAGCTGTCCCTGACCCTGCACCCCGACAAGAACAAAGACAAGAACGCCGAAACTCAGTTCAGACAAGTAAGCCGCCGCCTGACGTGTGCCTTCGCTGCGTTGCTGCACCACTCAGAAAAAGGATAAAAATTGTGTATTATTCTAGAACACTTCAAATAATTACAAAAGAATGGGTAATTTTAATGTTTCATGCAATTTTGCGGCCTGTATCCTGTTGTATCAAGTTTTAATTAAATATGAATGTAATTACCTGCCGGGTCATTTTAACTCCCAAAGGTGATAATGAGAACTGTGAAAAATATCAAAACAAGTAAGAAGATGTATAATCACGCGGTTCTGGCTACACGAGCCAATTATGCAGCCTTAATTAAAGAAGGAAATCCAAGACGTCAGGCAGCAGTAGGACCTGGAGAGAAAGGAGCCTCATAATAAAACTACATTATGGGTTTTAAACACAGACGGAAATTTATGCCGTTTCCAGGGCTGAGAGCAGTTTGATTTCTGCTTTGTTCCGGTCAAGAAAAAGCCCTAAAGCCAGAAAAAGTAAAATTTGGAATCTATCATTTTAAATAATAATGTTAAACAATTTTAAGGTATGTTGATCATTTGTGGTTCTGATAACCCTGTTCATATGTCGGACTTGGGGTGATAGGGAATTAAGGTGTGTGTGTGTGTGTTTTTTTTTTTTTTTAACCTTCCTGAAATTGATTGTAAATGCAATAACGGTAAATCATTGTCCCTATTGTCTTAGTAAATTTGTCATCTTATTATTATATTAATGAATCATTACAGAACTTGAGTTCAAACGTTTTTGTAATATACAATTAATTTCTGTCAGACTGATTTGGGGAGTGTGACAGTTCCGTTGGGTTTCTGTGGTCAGTGGCACTGGTTCGGCCTCATATGAGAGCAGCATACATGGAATCAGGCAGGGGAGTCACGATGAAGCCAACGCTTATATGAGCAAGAAATTCTCCTCGAGCATATGTTGGCATTGGGCGCTCTAAATGGCCCGCCAAGTTCAGTCTGACTGAGTGAGGCTGGATTCATCTGCATCCTGTCTTCTTTCAGCTGGTGGCGATCTACGAGGTACTGAAAGATGAGGAGCGACGACAGAGGTTAGTTTCATTTGTTTGCTAATTGTCTCCATGCCTGAACGGTCTGGCCCAGCTTGGCGTAACCGTGGCTGGCGGCTCTTCAGACCCGTCCCGTTCTGGGCTGGCGGAGCCAGAATGTTGGGAAAACTTAGGGAGGTAGGGGAGTAAAAGGCGAGGGGGTGGCCAACTTTGTGCCCACTGCTTCCTTGAGGTGATCGTGTCTTACAGATGGCTCTGTGCAGCCTTGTCCTTATCCTAGTCGGCTGTCTGTGACTGGAGAAGAGACCCTCGAGTGCTTGGCCTGTAAGTTTGGGCGTGTATGTGTTCTCCTGAAGTGGAGGGCGGTAAGACAGAATTAGTCAGCATGCACCCCATTCCACTCTCACTCTCCCCCACCTCAGCGCCTGTTATAATTTATCCTCCTTGCTGGGATCCTTGAGCCCCATCCTCCCCCACCCCAGCCTTAGGTGTCTGCCTCCACAAGGTGTTGACAGTGCGAACGACTTCATGTTGCATGTGTCCTGGCTGGGGGAGGGTATTATACTGTCCAGCCCACACAGCCCAAGGGAGTGGGATCGATCCCTAAAGGGGTGCATGCCGCTTACCCAGAATCCCTCGCTGTCATATTGGCGAATAACTGGACAGTCCACTTTTTTGCAGCAAAGCAACCCAGTTTATGAAAGTTTCCCTTGAGTTCCCGATGTGATCAAAATCAAAACAGCAAGTCGCTTTTGGCTAGCATTGGCTAAGCAAGCAGCAGAATGGTTAATGAAACGCTTAGTTTGCCTCATAATGACGTGGCTAGCATTAGCCTGCGTGGTGCCTTTGGAGTAAACCTGGTGCTTGGTAGGTCCCATCATACTTAAGTTTATCCAGGGCCTGAGTTTCTATACAAAAACAGCATTAATGACAATCTATTCATCTGCTCATATGGGCCCATCGATCCTTTCTCCACCGTCTGCGTGCTAATTCCAACCCTCTATCTCCCTGTGGCTTTTTTTTTTGCCTGCCACTCCATCTGCCCCCCATGTCTCTGTCCAGGGCCAGCGGGGTGATGAAACAGCTCCGTTTCCTGGCGACTGGCAGCACGCAAGGGGCGGAGCCTGCCTGGTCCAGGCTGGGGCTTCTGTGTGATCCACGATGATTTTCATTGATAGTAAAATCAATGTGGCATCGATCCGGGGACCTGGCTCCTCGTGGGGGGGAGGGGGGGGAGACGGTGACGAAGA
>JAODJW010000081.1:14033174-14051603 GCA_026777045.1 Hyperopisus bebe | reverse complement strand
TACGTGAAGCACGCGCATTAAGAATCGATTCGGGGATTTCCCGAATCGATATCGTTGCGTTAAACTGAAGATCGATTTAAAATCGGAGAATCGATATTTTTTACCCAGCCCTGCTAATTTCTATATATAATTTCCAGAAGATGTAAAAATACTATACACACACAAGCCAGTTTTAGAGGTCAGAGTGCAGGTCCAACTTGGAACCCTTACTTTAGGGCCCAATGGTGAAAACACTCAGCTCTGGGATTTAAACATTCTTCTCAGCGCCATTACTGGCTCTTAGGTTTGGTCGTGTTTGTTTTGTAGTCCAGATCGTAGCGATGTAAAATCATTTTCTGTTGGCTGTCATTAATGCTGTTGGGTGTCCTGAGGAAGTTAGTCTTCATCAAAGGAAAGCAAGCGAGCTGAGCGACCATCTCCTGCACGTGCTACTAGCCACTGATGCTGCCTGCTCTCCCGCAGGAAGAGTGCATGGTTCGCTTCAAGCTCCTGGCAGAGCTTGTGCAGAAGAGGAAACAAGCCAAGAGCTGACTCCAGGACACTGCTGTGCCCTCGTACCTCTCACCTGCCTGCCGTGTGCCTTCACTCCACCCAAACAGCCCGTCGGCCAGCGGACGTCCAGTTCATCCCGAACCCCCCCCCCCCCGTCCATTGCCATGGTTTTATTTATTGAGCACAGGCTGTCTTTATACTTGAGTGCTTTTAGTTGGACACTTTACATGAAAGGAAATGTCTATGCAACAGGCTGAGGTGAGTTTGTAACCAAAGCAGGACAGACTGATGTGCATTAAAGTGTTTCCATAGGCCTGGAACCAGTGTGCTTGTTTATACCTAGACTCATGTTTTGAATATTCATGCTTACCCTGACCGTACTGGATGGCAGTAGTATTTATGCAGGAATGACTGTACAAAGGCCTATGCTGCATGCTGTCAATCAGAAAGTAGCAGTTACTGCCTGGTACCAAGACTCAAAAGAAAGGGTTCCCTTACGCTCCGGTCCAAGCCAGAGTCTGTCTGTTCTATGCAAATGCGCTTATCCCATCAGTTTAGAAACAGCTGAACACAGGCAATGTCTTAGACCATTTACTTCAGTATACATAGCACCAATGTTTCAAGTAGTAAAAGAAAAATCTTCACATTTTACGTACTGTGAATTATCAGTGAAACAATTGATTCACACTACATAACTTTAATATCAGGTTCCTGCTACAAACAGTATAAATCGACGGGTCTTTTCTGTTGTTTTTCTTCAAACATAAATAAGTTTGTGTTATTCTGAAATATATACCTTTGAGATTCGTCTTAAATGCTGTACAAAAACTGATTCACCTGAAAAAGAAACAAGGGGCCAAAGTACAAAATGGTGCAAGAGTTGTAAAATTTCCCTGCTTATTTAAAAAATAAATACTTTGTGTCCAGTCACTGCTTGCATGGCTGATAGAAACTAACGCAAAAAAGGTCTGCATCTTCACGACATGGAGGAGACACTTACGGACACTTATTTACATAAACGAGGTAAAACTGTGCAATTTAAGGCTCAGTACGACCCGAACAGCGGCTCCGGCTCTGTGTAACACAGAGACGAGCTATATACAAAGGCCAAATGAAGCTTTGGCCTCAACTGCTTACAGGTTCTGTTTACAAATCCAGGGTCAGGTCTAAAACCTGTAGAATATGACTGAAGATGTCTGTGAAAGTGTCATTTGGATAGCAGTGGGAAAGGTCCTCCATGCTAGACTGGATTGAGCACTTCACAGAAACATCTTAAGCTCACCTGAACAGAACTTCTAATAAATTAACAGCATTCATCTGCAGATTCTTCAACGTAGCACAAGGTCCTCCAGCGTAACCTTCCGCCTGAAGGCAGAGTAGGTTTGAACATGCAGTGGGTTGTATCGTTTTGAGCTTCCGGACTCTTGAACGATAAATAATGCTGGTGGTGGTGGAGAAGAATCGGGTTGTAGGTAACCACAGATGGACAGCAAAGTCACCAAACCACACAGCCTCCCCCAAGCTACACACCATCTCCCAGCAGACCGCTAAACGTGCCGGTTTACACGTGGCTGGACAGCCCACGGAGGCTGGCTTTTGCTCGTTGGGGCTGTAGCCGTCAGCTCTGCCGCCCGGTAAAGCCACTGCATTTTAACACACACTCAGTACAATGGTAAGCGTAGTGCCTTCTTGGCCCCAAAGAGGATCGGAGTGTGGCTGTTTCTGCCTGGCCTGTCAGTAACAGGCCTGCCGCCGCCTTCCTATCAGGCCTCGGGCCAGCCCTGCCCCAAGGCAGCACACACACCTTTGTTCTCTCACATGAACTCGGCGTCCGTTTCATCTCGCCAGATTTCTGCAGTCCCTGAAGATTTTAGTGCAACAAAGTGTCGTCATGTTTCTGACGACGGTCTTCACCCCTCACAGTTTCCGTGGCAAACCCCTGCGCTCTGTCCTTGGTCCCCAAGAAGGGGCTGGGTGATGAGCTGCTCTCAGGGAGACACGCCCAGCTCGGTCAGCTTTTCTCCTGGCCGGTGACCACGCCGCCCTTCTCGGCCAGGCGCTGTGGGCAGGAACAAGGCCGCACTGAGAATGCATTCACGCTCACGTCTTCCGCTGTCCGTCATTTTATTAAGAGCTGGTGGGATGCTGGCAGAATGAGGTACGGTTCAGGAGGTACTCACAGCGTTTTTTTGGGAAGCTTCTGTATGCATGGTCAGGAAGGGGTTGGTAGCGATGGCGCTCTGAGCTGTGGGCAGCAGGCTGTTGACAGGCAGCTGCGAGGACGACAGATGCTGGAGTTGCTGCAGGTCATGCTGCTGCTGCTGTTGCTGCATTAGCTGATAGATCAGGGCCTGGTGCTGCTCCTGCTGTACAGACAGACGGACGGAAACAGGGAGCTGTAAGCGGGGAAGCGCGTCCAGGACTCAGAGGCCGGGAGGCCCCCTCCCCTCACCTACCGGGGTGGGCTGTGGTGACGAGAAGAGCTGCTGCAGCTGTTGCTGGTGGAGGAGGATCTGACGCTGCTGCTCCGACAGGAGGCCCAGGGCCGGCGCACTGCAAGCACACAACAGCAAGGCTGTGACATCTCTGCCACTGCGGGGCCATTGGGGACAGTGGCGCATCGACAAAAATGCGGGGCAACTTTGATTAAACGAAGCATGCAATCCCAGGCCGCAGGATGTTAAAGTTTATTATTTTCTTGCAATTCATGAGGAGCATGATGGATGTTCTAACTGCAAAGAGCATGGCAGACTGATGGCAGCTGAGTGGGTTTTTACACAGCAAACACGACATGAAATTGATGGGCTGGATGGACAGGGAGGCAGGCAGGGGTCTGCCCACGAGTCTGGAGCCCAAGGGGGGAGGAGCTCACCTGGTTTTCCCAGGTGTGGTGCTGCTGCGATCCACGTGAACAAGGCCAGGAAGAGAGAACATGCAAGTGATCAACTTGGACTCGTACAGCTTTAGTCGGCTTGCTGAAAGTTCAAAATAGCCTCTCTGCGGAACCGGCAGGCAAAGCGGAGCTGGTGGCCGAGCGGAGCGGGTGGGGGGGGGGGTTCAGGAACTTACCTGTTGTTAAGGGTGCTGGAGATGGTCAGTGGGACGCTCGGCACACCCACTGGGTGAGGGAGGGCGTTGGCGTTCTGCGCCAAGCTGGGCGATGTCTGGATCACACCGTTTAGGGCTCCCACTATGCCATTCATAGCTAGCTGCCCCCCCTGGATGGCCCCCATCAGTCCCGTTACGCCAGGCATGGCAGGGAGGGCCCCGGTGGCAGCTGCAGGGGCCACAGACGGCATAGCACCCCCCGGCGCCCCATTGACCTGCAGCTGCTGCTGCACAGACGGAGGGGAGCCATGGCCCACCGAGGGGGGGGTGGAGAGGGCGGAGCTGCTGCTGCGGCTGCTGGAGGCGTTGTCCTGCCAAGGGGAAGACGCAAGGAAGGCACAGCTCAGCGGGGCAGTGAATTCCAAACGGGTGCGACACCGAAGGCCAGCAGGGGGCGTACCTGAGCTGCCAGGGGGAGGGGCAGAGGCAGGGCGGAGTCTGGAAGAAATGTGCTGCCTAGCTGAGGGCTCTTGCTGCTGTTCAGCACATCTGAAGGTAAAACAGGCAATTTAACAAGAGCACAGAGGCCGCACCGGGTAGCGCTTGCGTCGGTGGTGCGTCACTGACCTGCGTGCAGGCCGGAGCCGGGCAGCTGCGGAGAGGAGGCCGCCGGTGTGCTGGTGCTGCTGGTGCTGGCGGCGCTGCTGGCAGGGGGGAAAGGCACGGCGAGCTGGGCGCTCAGTAGCTGCAGCCGCTCCTTCTTCACGGTCAGTGTGCGGATCTGTTCTTCCAGCCGGCGGTTCTCCGTCTGTAGCTGGTGCAGGGACCTGAGCATGGCCAGCACTGCGGGCAGGAGCGGGGGTGGCAGTCAGCGTGGTGGTGGCACGCACAATAGGTGAAGCAGCATCTCATCCACACAGGGATGCGGAAAAGGGGGAATTTAAGTAGCCCAAATAAAAAAAAAGGCTGGAGGTCGCCCCAGTGACCCCACCAAAGTGAGTACCACCCACACTTCCTCCTCATTTGCATATCTATCACAGCTGCCAATCACAGAGCAGCACCATGAGGACAATGCACCAGCGTGAACAAACATGGTGAAAAAGAAAAAAAAACTCCATGCTTATCAGAGATCCACTCCTAAAGACAATTAGCCCCTGTGACATGTTAAAATTAATTAGCACCCGCCGTAACTAGAACACCTACAACCTGGACTCAACACCACTTAGATATTAAATAAAATTAAATTTCTGAGCTTTGTATTGGGAAGAAACAAGTAGAGCTCTTCAAAAAGGTACACATTTTAAAAGTACCATCACTTTAAAACACAGACACAGCCGCATGTTAGCGGAGACCAGCAAAAGCAAGTTGGAATATACCTCTGGATGATTAAACGGCCATTACTAATTAAGCTAATTAAGAAATAGATTAAATGATATTCAAAGCAGGCCTCATGCCACTCATCATTACAAAAGAACATGGCTACAGAACTGTAATTTAATGTTAACTGTCATTTTGCAACCATGTAAGCAATTAGATGTATATTACAACAATAATGAATATCCCATATAAACAAGAGAGTTGCAATTTCAATGAGGATTCATTAAAATTGTCTGGAGCCCACTGACTGCACGTTCATAATTATGCAGCTTCATTACAAATGAAACGACCTGCGAATTTTAATCACCTAAGAATCAGCGTTGTGGCACAGGTGGCCGTTTATGCAGCACAACGGACATGAAGGAATCGGAGAGCTTCACGTTAAATATCTGTTACCAGTCAGGGGAGCCCCAATGAGCCGCATGCCCGTGTGACCCTGAGACACACGTGCTAATAAAACTGAGGCATGTGAGAGTCAAGTGCGAGACATGCGACTGGCAGGAGGGGGAAAGGAAGGACTCACAGTCTCCGGACGCCCCCGGAGCACCGTGCTGCAACAGGAACTGCTGGCCTTCATTCCACTGTCGGTCCAGGAGCTGCTCTATGCTGGTGGCCACTGGCAGCGCAGAGCTTGCCCCGTTGATGGCTGGACCTGGGGCCGTCAATCCAGAGGAGTCATAGCGGATGTTCAGACCACTCACGGGCGATCTAAAAGGGAAAAAGAGAACCACGCAGACAGCAGTTTAAAGCCTGCGTGTTCGTACAGATACCGCGGCCACAATGGGGGCGTTAATGCCCATAATACTCCACAGCTGGGGGCGGTGAGGCTGTGGCTGCTTCCTCCCGTGCTGATGGTCTACTAGCCATGCTGTGGGGGGGGTCTCACTGAACCACAACAGTCTTACAGCCCACAAGCCTAACATGATCCATTTCCTTTAGAGAAGGTAAATTTCAGGGGTAAAGAGCATCGTTTCCTTAAACCACCTGGGGGAGGAGACTAGATCCGGACGGCCAGAGCTCATTACAGGTTCTGGAAACAAGCTGCAGTATGTCTCACACTGACACACAAACACACGCGCACGCACACACGCACGCACGCATACACACACTCACATTCATTCACTCACACTCACGAGTCACACGAGAGAATATTTCTAAACGATGTACTGAGAGGATTTACTCTATTAAATGGAAAAATGAGATTCTTCGGTTGATGCAGGAGTAAAACATGTACCTAAGTTTGTTTTGTTTCAGTCTTTTAAAATAAAGTTTAAAGCACCTTTAAGGACGCAGGCTTATTTGCATTTTGCATGATTTTCCTGAAAAAAGCAAGAAACTAAAAAAGAGGAAAAAAAATTCTAAGCAGTATTTTAATCACTGAAAACACATAAGTGTTTCAGTTTATAAACATTATAAATCAACCTGAAGTATTGTACAGTTATGAACAAACAGAAAATGATGAATGACAAACTGTTTAACTACAGGTCATTTGTAATGAAGTTAAATGTCCACTCATGCGATAAGGAGAGAGACACGGCACATTAGGCCCACATGAAGGCATGGGCCGCTCAAACACAGGCAGCCAGGGCGACTTTCAGCTGGCAATGTAAATAAGACTTACCGGGGAGACAGGCTGGCCTTTGGTGAAGTGCTTCTTCCAGAGAACCCGGTGTCCCCCAGCTCCAGGTCTAAGAGTAAACAGAGCGCGGTTACAGCGGCCAAGGGCTTAAAGGGAGCTGGGAGAGGATGAGCCACACGCCGAGGGGCATCCCGAGAGCGTCACAGAGCCCGTCTCTGCCTCCACACACACACGCAGGGCCCCACAGCAGACCACACTCTCCATCTTCTGACGCGAAAGTAACAAATCACACATGCAGGCCGGTGGCCCACCCCCCGGTCAGGGCCAGCCAATCCCATTGCATTCCCTAACTTTCTTCATTCTATTTTAACACTTTCCAGCCCAATACTGACACAATCCAGCTCAGTCGAGCCATAAGCCACCTGGCAGGTGTCTCCTGGTCCGGGACACCATGCTGAGCAATCGTGAGGTCATGCCTCCTGCTCCAGCTGGCCAGAAGGGCGAAGAGGGGACCGGGATGGACTCCGATTCCACATGGCCAGCAGTGATTGGGCCATGCTCAGGTCGGCCAACTCACCGAAAGGGAAGGCAGGCAGGCACTGAGGCTCGCAGGTGCTGCACAGCCTCACATGGACACTTTAGACAGGAGTCCTCCTACCCGCATTGTTAGGCAGGGGACCCTGTGACCTGCCTTTCAGCGGACGGCACTGATCCATTATTCGTAAAATACCACAGCCCAACCCCCCGCAACCCTCCCCCACTCCACACAGGGTTCCTCCTCACTGACCCCCGCCCCCACACATGGCTGTAGGGTCTGCTGGAAAAACACCCAAAAACAAAACCTGCTCCTATTCAGCGCAGAGGGCCACCGGAGGAGGAGGAGGAGGTGCAGGAGGAGTACGGCGGGTTGCTGAGGACACGGACAGCGTATCAGAGCCGGCAGGGCTGGTCATGGCGATGTGCCGCCCACTTCCTATCACAGGTGCCCGGTCTGTACACATGTGGGCGGCCCCAGCACTGCCGCCCCTCCCTGCTAGGAATGTAGCACTCAAGCTGGCGGCCTGGAGCTCATTCCGAGCCCATTGGCATGAGCCAGCCGTCCTGAGCCCAGCATGCCATCCATGAAACACATTCGCTGTGGATGTGAATGCAGACAGTGACGCTCTGGTAATAATCACACGGATAACACATGTTAAGATGCTACTGTTACAGCCCACCTCAAACATTAATACTTCAGCCACATAATTACATATTCTTCCCTCACACATATAATTATATGCTCAAATTCCCCATTTTGCTGTCTACATATTTATGACGCCTCACCCCAGACAGTGGTGTGTTTTCCATGCTGCATTACTGTGCAGACACCGATCCTCAGCGAATGAGCTCTGTTTACAGGCAAGATAAAGTAGGCGTGTCTGCAGCTGACACACTGTGACTGGAGGGTGGGGGGGGGGGGGTGGCTCACCTGTAGGGGGGCCCTCGGACTGCGCGAAGAGGGCCGTCATGGCAGAATTAGGGTTCAGGCGGTTCCCAAACATGTGGGGAGGGGCAAGGTTGAAGGAGGATCCAGATAATGCATTGGACTGTGGGGAGAGAGGGGGGGAGAGAGGGGGGAGGGAGAGAAAGAGAGACGGATGGTTTCAAACAAAGCGACACCAAAAAGCCTCTCTGGCGAGACCACGTGAGGCAAACGGCTGCGGCGTGAGAGCGGCGCAGAGCGGGGAGCCAGGCTGTGAGTCTGCCTGCCCGGGCGACAGACTAGCACCTCCGGGGCTCTCAGCTGACCATGTGCTTCGGCTGCTAATTGTTTTATCTAATTAACCCATTTCCCAGATCAAGAGGCGGTGGCATATGTCAAACAAAACGGCCATCTCTCCGGCTCGGCGGGGTCACGCCGCCCGCCGCCGTCTGCCTTTCATTCCCCTGCAGTGCAGCCCGTTCACCCCCCCCCCCCCACACACCCATGTGACACCATAGGCTGGGCAGGGCCGCCCTTGCCATTGCTGTAAAATCTGCAAACCCTCAGGCAAACGGAGAGGAAAAAAAAAATAGAAAGAACATCCAGCAGGAAGAGGGTTTGCCTGACGGCTTCCCCCGTGACCCTGCGTCCAAGCGGGCGAGTAGGAAGGAGACGGGCAGGCGTCCAGTGCCCCCCCGCCACAGGCTGCTGGAACCTCCTGCTCACGTCTGCTTCCATTCACAGTCCCCCTGCCCCCCTTCCCATCCCCTACCTCTGGGGCCTCTGCTGGGATGGGGGCCAAGAAAGGGGCCAACAGAAAACCTGCAGCCATCCAAATCTGTTGCATAATCCAGAGCAATAAAAAATGCCTTTGCTTTGCGTGCGCATGTTTACTTTGTGGCTTTTACTTTCAAAGAGTACAGAATCGTACCCCCCAGCAAGGGCTTCGCAACAGAGACCACATCTGGGAGCAATGGAAAAGCCAGGAGAGAGAGTGAGCAGAATGACACCGCTGGACTTTCATCAAGGGACTGGCCCCACCCCACATGAACTCACCCCACCCACAGACAGTAGTGCAGCCAGCAGGTAGCTCCAGAGGCTGTCGCAGCAACATTTGCCCAGGCCTGGAAGCTTCTCACTCAACACCTGCGGCTTAAAGCATTTGACCAAGAGCACGGTGAACAGCTTTCAATGGCCCTCACGCAGTAATAATTAACACCCTTTAGTAGCGCGGCCCTTTATCCTGAACAGCATGCATATTACATGAGAAGCATTAATCTATTCCCCCTCAGCCTTGTACGCTGACGTACGGGTGCAGCATCGCTCTTGATGTGAATACACCGAGACCCCAGGCAGACTCACGGCCACACCAAAATCCACACCGATGCCATGGGGGGCCAGGAAGCATCGGGCTGGGAACTTTTCCCTGAAATACCGTGGGGTCAAGTTAGATGATGGTAAAGAGCGACGTTATCACTTCTATAAAAGGCTGGAGATAAGGTCTATGATTCGCAGACTGCTGTTTCCGTCAATACGAATCACTATCACACTCTGGAGCTTCTCCCTGCGCATTTTTCTTTATTCACACACATCAGGGTATATTTTCAGTCTTGATGTCTATTACACAAGCAGCCACCAGACTGATAAGCAAAATAACTTAAAATAAATGATTTATTTAGAAGAAATACATTCATTGATTTCTATCCTTCAAAATACTCATACCTTCAGGGTTGTGTGTGACTAATTGCCTGAATGCAAGAAACATGACAGAAAATGAATAAAGATTAGTCACACCTCCATCGATCATGAACGTGGGGCTGTGACTGCTGAGCATCCTGCTGAATTACATGTACGGGGAAGGCAAAGCTGTTTTAAGTGCTTATGAAACCAGCTACAAAAATGACATCAAAAGCACTCCAATTTCATTAAGGAGATGGAGATTATATCCATTAATGTTGAAAAGGGAGGTTTCAAAGTTATGGTTACAAACTGGCAGGGACTCGCACTAAGATACAAATAAATGCCTGAACCTTGAAACTCAAATCCATACTGACTGACTCGCTAACATCCGTGGGGCAGTGGGGTCGCATGTTCTACACGGTTTTCTAGTGGGGCTCTGGGAGTCAGACAAACGCTGGCATGAAGAGGCTTAAAAAATCATCATCATAAAAACAACAATGATAATGAAAAAGAGAAGTGAACAATCAACAAGCAGCTGTAAAGTAGCGCACAGCTGCACGGTGCTGAGGGTCCGACAGAGAAGCCTCAGCCCATTAAAAGCCCCCAGCCACGCAACCCGAAGCCTGTGGGGAACCCAGAGAGACGGGCTCAGTGAAGCGCAGGAGCTCCCTTCTCCCAGGCCGCTTTAACGAGCTGCACGACACGACCGAGCCCAAACTGCATTCCTACTAGTTTATTATCGCTGGAGAGCGACGATGGCCCCAAGCCCCGGCCTCCGTCACCCCAGGACCCGGCGAGGCCTCACGCTCCCGGCGCCGGGAGATTAAACAGAGTGTGAAGCACACTGTGGTCCCGGGAGAGGCCCCCACCGCGGAGGCTGTCGGCTTCAATTGCATCACACGGCGCTGCTCAATGCCAGGGGAGAGGGGGGCACAGACGGCTCCCTAATTGTTCAGGGGGCTTAACATTTTCAGCCCCATTGTTTAGGTAATGCTGAAAGTGCTCGCTGCGGATTGGGTGCTTGGGACCAGCACACGGGGGCTACAGGGCCTCCGAACATTCCTCCATCTAAACAGACCACAGGCTTCAGGGGGAAGAGAGGCGAAGGAGAGCAAAAGGAGGCAGAACACGCCGCTGGGGAGACTGCTGGCTTGTACACCCCTCTGGACAGACCTCGCAGACGGTCACGGTTACACCGAGACACTGCTCCGTGCCGGTTATCATCCCACTATCAAACCCTCAACCTCTGCCTGCCATCGATCCATGACGGGGTGCAGACAGATCAGCTTCCCTGCTCCAGGCTCACCGCGGGATCGATGACGCAACGCAAAACTGGCCCTGGCTCAAATCCACGCACAGACGTTCTGGAGGTATGACGTGTCCCTTCTGGGGTATCTGTTGTCTCAGGACCGTCCTGCCATCCATGGGGCCAATAGAGCGTCACTCTCGGCCCTCCGATGGCATTAAATACTCCCACCGTGTCCCCGCTGATGAGCTGCGACCTTGGATTTACCGCACAGTCCGCGGCACACTCCAGCTCAAGACCGAGGGCCCAAACTTCAGACCTGGGGCCCTTTCTCCCACACTCCCATCTAAAACCCCAGGAGATCAACAGTGGCACTCCAGAGAGGCCTACCCAAGCCCAGCCCACCCTCCGTATCTCTGCTCCGCGCTAGCAAGCTTGCGCCTGCTTCAGTGAAGAGGTCAGTTGCCAGGAGACCGATGGTTGCTACAGCAGCGCCAGATGAGAGCAGGCTGACACAAGTCTGGGAGAGTGCAAGAGTGAGCGAGCGAGTGGGAGGATTTGGGAGACGGAGCGGTGTAAAGACATACCTGCCACAGATACATTAATGGGAGCACCAGCCCCCGCAAAAAACAAATGCCCGTTTAGCCTCAGGGAACCCAGTCAAGCTATAAACCTGCTTCCTGCCCTCACCATTTGTGCAACTATTTATACAGTTCATAAGAGGCAAGGAAACAAACAAAGCCATTACAGGCATGGCCATCCAGCACTACACATAAAAGCCAAACACCACAGCGCCGCTGTAGATTACTTCATGTTTATTTAGTCCTGCAGGATGGGCATGCGGACCACCCAGGGTCGGGTGCACATCCCTCAGAGGCTGCAGCCAGTGATGATGCCACCATGTGGGCGGGCCCTGCTGACACGTACGCCACGATCTGACAAACATCCGGCAGGGCAAATAGGCGCCCTACGAACATGCAGTCTAAACAGCAACACCCCCGTAATCCAAAAGCCAGGCACCAAAACCATAATTATGCGCAAACCGGCAAGGAGGTGGGGCATACTGTGTAATGAAAAACACGCAACCGCACCCGCAGTCACAAGGCCCGAACCACTGCTGCTGACGGCAGGTCACATGACACCTCTCCCGGATTATTTGTAAGGCGTGTTCAGCTTGATCAGGAATAGACTTTACAAGTATGTGACCGAGTGTTACTGCGCTCAATCAGGGGGACTCTGACACGTGATAATGGCTGTTAATTTTTAAGCTCCCATACATCTGTCCGTTTAATATAGAAACCAGTATGACACTTTACGACTCCATTAAAAAGCGTTCCAGTGTGACGCATTACATCAGACTAATGCACACGCTCCCCCAAATATGACCTCAGTGCCTTTCAGTGTGCAGATATCGTTTCTATATGTGGGACACAAAAAAGACTCCATCTTCTCATCAGCCAGAAGGAAAGGCAGCCTGGTAGTTTCATCTTTAAATGCACCATGACGCTGTTGCACCACTACAGAGCCGATGGCGACTCGAGAACAACCGACGAGATGGCGAGTGGCGGGGCTCTGTAGGGGGTAGCGTGTCGTCAAAGGCAGTGTGCAGTAGATACTCACATAGGTGCAGGAGGTGCTGGGTGCTGTCGGGACACTGGGCAGCGAGGTGCCACCCAGAGGTTGCTGAGGTAGCTCGGCACTGGACAGGGGGGTGCCGGGGCTGCTCACTACGCTGGGCAAAGGCACCAGGACGTCGCTGCTGGGGAAGGCACCTGCGGACAGAAGTGGGAGGGTCAGCTTCAGAGGAGTGTGGAAGTGGGAGCCAGAGGCACCATTCAGCACTATGCCGACGCCCTCCTATAGGCCAACCTGCCACAAGTGCAAAGCGATACATCATTAATACAAGACGAGAAAGGAGAGATTGTGATGATTCATGTTCTCAGATATAACTAGATCGAGTTCCCGATGCATAGCTAACAGGGCCCCATTCATATGCATGTGATGCCCACCCACGTGACAGCTCGTTTGCTGCCATCATTTCATTGGCCCCAAATTAAAACTGAGGACGCGTCTCTACACCTCCTGAAGGGATGGAAAAAAGGGTCCCTGCCCAAAGACGAATCAGCTCCCTGCCAGAAAAATGGATTGTCTGGGATGCCGCCACACACGCCATTGCAGTTAGACCCGGGACGTGATTCTGCATTCACAAATCCGCCCTGTGAATGATGCAGCTTCATCAGACAGCTGTTCTACTGGGTGATGACGGAAGTCAGCCAACCTACCCTACAGAAATAAATGTTCGATGAGGGAGACAGAGGAAGGTGTCAGGTGGGCACAGATCTGGCCAGAAGAGAATGTAGTACCTTCAGTGCCAGTCAGTACTGGTCTCCTGTGCACCCTGCCCCAGTTGGAAATCAGGAGCATGAGGCAAATTCTAAATTAGATTAACAATCACGTCGTTTAAACTGGCCCGTTCCTCCACAACAGAAAATCTATCTGAGTTCAGACAAAGGTTAATAACACGGCTCACGGTCTGATAACGATCCTTCAGAACTTGAGTTCAATTTATCGGGCTAATTTCAGAGGGGTTTAGATGTGACGGCTTTTGTGTCACACGATAACTGTGGACCTACAGCCACTGAAGGACAGCACAGCAGGTATCAAATATCGATCCCCAACGATTCCTGACAAAAATCTATTCTGAAGATTTGCATTGCGGATTCGCTGATGTACAGAAATGCGCACAAGAAACAGCGGCCTTATCTCTCTCTCCATGGATACTAGCACATCTTGGCTTTGCTTTATCAGCTGCAACACGCCGGGGATTTTCAGTCAACGTCGGTACTTTGATGCCCGTGTCACTCATAACTAAGCTTGTCTGACTACCAACTCAACAAACGGAGCCCTCTTACTCTCTAAAGCACCATCATCAAACAGAAGGGGACATTTTTGTCCTTCAAGGTACTCTCCACGTGACAAATACATTTCCTTTCACACCCTGAGTTTTTCACCCTGCCGGACCAACACTCCGTCAAATCATTGCGCCACCTAGAGCAGTTCGATGTTTGCCTTTAATAATGGCCTCCGCAGTTTCTACTGATAAAATCTCCATCAGTCAGAAAAAGTAACAAACTGCATTCTGAGGAGGAGAGATAAATGGGTCGTGTACTGCATTGATGTAGCAGGTTAAAACTGGATAAATATTTACTGTCCTAGCCAAGGACAGCAACAAGTGTGTGGGGGGGGTCCCTAATGAAGATCAATAAGTGACCCTGTAACAGTAGGGGTAAAAAAGGTGGGTAGACTGACAGCACAGACGGCCAGCACTCAAAGGCACATCGCATCTACACTCTAAGGCCATGCACAGCTGTTTGATGGCAGAATACCATAACTGCACTTATACTCTCTATTCCCTCTTACTGAAGTCTTTGCCCTCACCTCAACCCACTTCAGAGGTGCAATACGGCAGAAAGGCCAGTAGGGGTCAGAGCATTTCTAATCTCCCCCTTCCATGGCTAAGTGGAGTTGGCTGGCTTGTGTGGTTCTCCGTGCCAAACAGCCAACAGGGAGGAACAAATGAATCTGAACTAATTGCCTGTTATGGACTCTTTTCCCCTGTTTTGACTCTGCAGGTTAATGTGCATCGCAATGAAGGTTAAACTGGGAAACAAGGCAAGACTCCTAATCAAGTGGACATGAAAAAAGGCAAAGTTCCTTTGATCCCTTCAGGTTTAACGAGCACCCAAACTGACAAACGGCAGGTGCAAGATGCTAAGGCTTACTACCTCACATAAGGAAAACATGTGTCGACGGACACAATGAAGAAAAAATGTTGCCATACAAATTACAGACCTTTCCCCAAATCTAGTCACCTTTGTCTGCTGACAAAACAGGAAAAAAAAACATCCTACAAAAAAAGGCCAGTTGGCTTCCAAACGGGCAAACCCTGTACAGCAAGACCACGAGTTCCTGCTGACCAGGCTGTCACTTCTGGATTCTATCTACAGCTATAAGTCGGAATCCACCCAAGCAGAGGACATACATTATGCAACACTACGTTACTAGCCTACCGTTTCACAATGAAATACATCGTCATGACTTAGCAGAAAGCACATTCATTCCTGTGTCACCCCCATGCACCTTGAATTTGTGATACGGACTTAGGCATTTAATCCCCGGACATGGCCTCAGTCACTCGCTGATGTATGGGCACATCACTCAGAGACTGAAGTAATCCAGTTGATAAATCAAACGATGACGGCCTGTCCAACTAAACGCTGGCAGACCGTTTCCGAGGGCTTTGGATAAACAGAGTTCCCAGCTACAGAAGAGGCAGGTCTCTGAACGGTGGTCTGAATGCCTGCAGAGGGGCCCTGCCCCCTTTGGATCACCCTACTGAGCTAAGTAGCAATGAAGGACCTTAAACACCATTCCACACAACCTCATCTCTGCCCTTCCTCTAGCTTAGAAATCAGAAAGCAAATGCCCGACTCTAAGTACCAGTTAAGTATGCTCTTCCCATGATGGTCTTTGCTACATCCTTTCTGGCAGAACATTTGCAGAATATTTATACTTTTCCTTGCCTGGTTTTCTACAGTGAAAATCTGAAATGAAAAGGCCCAGGTTTTACTCGCGTTCATACCGAGAGCTTGCCGTCAGCAGCAGTGTGCATATGAAGTTACTGAAAAGCACTTAATGATTTACTCATGGCCCAGGAACACAAATTTCAACAGTCATCAATAAGACACAACAAGGGTGAAGCGACCTGCCATGTTCTTCATACAGTCGGAACATCCATTTGCTAAAAGTATGATTATGATAGGGTTACCTTAATTTAATATATGATAGCATACAATTCACTGTCAATCACTAATAAAGTTTATGAGGTGGGGGGGGGGGGTGTAATTAACAGACTTAAAACATACATCACTCAGAACCGTTTCCATGTGGCTGTCAGTTAGCCCTCACCCAAAACCACACTCTCCCCTCCTAAAAGCAGCTCCATCCAGAGACTAGGATGTTTTCAGAGGTCTTTAATTTTTAAAACCTTGAATTGTGACCTTGCACAACACCTCTCACGAGGAATGACGAGCACTTTGTGCTGGTATTTCAGGCCTAGAGAGAAGTACAGCTGCCTCACAATTCGCAGCAATTTAATTTCTGTAACTATGGTGAGGACCTCACTACGGAAAGCGCCTGCTCACGCTGTAAATGCTCTGCTTATGAACTGCAACACTGTGCTTTTCATCAGACTATAAAAGGAGAAAATGAAAGCTGTCACTTTCTTTGTAAGTATCCCCGCAGATACAACCACCAACACCGAATTTGTGAATAAGTATTGACAGAGGTCGTCCCTCAGGCCAGTACAAAGCTTCTGGTTTTAATGAACACAAACAAGCGATTCTCAAAATAAATCTGGATTCTGTTTGTTTTTACCTAATTGTTATACATACACAAATATTAAATAATGTTACAGTGGAGATATGTCATTTATAATGTCTACCTGCGCTAAGCTGAAGTTGGGCCAGTAAGTCTTTGTAAAGCAGAGTGCTGCAGGCTGCTGTATTGACTTAGCAGTGCAGTTGGAAGGGTAGCCCAAGGCCCGGCCAGCTCCCCCCCCCCCCCCCCACCCCATTCCCCATGTTAATGTGGCCCCAGAGAGCAGTGCGCTGCAGCAGCAGTCAATGGACAGCCAGACACACACGCGGGGCCAACAGAAACACCCCCTGCAGCCTCGGCTCCTTTTCGCCCAGCTGACGCTCAGCACTCAGCAAACAAACCTCAATGCCAGGCCGTAAACGGCCACAAAGCATTTTCCTCACGTATTTATTTTATGAAGAGGATACTTCCATCCCAAAATTAGCACAAGTTCACAGAAACGTTTCAACCATGACTACAAGTAACCATTAGATTAAAACAATAGGTATTTTTAGAATAAGTTACAGCACTAAGACCTTGCAGCACGCCTTACTGAGAAAGGGGTCCAAGTCGCTGCCTGTGCTAATCAGTTATTTTAAACCTTTAATCTCTAAACTGTCCGCCTGCCAAAAGCCTTTGGCCCATTAGCCCAATGGCCAGCAATGCTGAACGGTACCATGTTAGCAGATGGCCACCCTGCAGGTCAGAATGCTACTCTCCTCTCCCTAATCATACTAACAATGGCACGGAGGCATAGGACCAGGGCTTGCAGAGGCAGGCGAGACCTTCAGAGTGCAGCTTGATGCACATTTTAACGCACTGAGAGTCTGAGAGGTGTACCTGGTCTAGCGGGGGAAGAACTGACATGGTGGCTCAGTAAACTCCCGTTCCTGAGGAGAGAGGGCGACTTCTGGATGCCCCCGCTGCCGTTGGCACTCAGGCTGGCGGGGTTGGCACCACCGGGCACCAGAGCCGTGGAGGAGGAGGAGGGGGAGGGTGAGGCGGACGACGGCAACTCCACGCCCTTCACTGCGTCGTGAGCCCAGCATGGTCCGTAGCGGTTCCTCCACTTGCCGCGCCGCTTCTTACCCTTGACTGGCGCCTCCTCGCTCTGGCTGCCCGCCGGACCCCGGCCAGAGGATGATGGCGGGGGGCGCTTGTGGGCCAGTGAGGCCAGGCTGCCGCGCATGTCGCCAGTGGGGTGGGAGCTCTCATACGGCTTGCCCCCAGAGGACGCGGAGCTGGGGGCCGGACCGATCAACGAGCTAAAGTTTCCGGAGGAGGGCACGCCCTCAGGGACCCCTCCCTCGCTGGTAGCCTTTCCGGGGCCGCACCCAAAAGGAGGCGGGGGGTATGAGGACTCGGCACGCAGCTCCGCCTCTGAGAAGCCCAGGAAGTCGGAGGAGGGAGGCCCCCCGGATACACTGGAGGTCGTCTTGCTGGTCCCGCCGCTGCCTAGGAGAAGACCTGGGGGGTATAGGGAGATAGTCAAGAGAAATGGAAGCCAGTTAACAGGTAAGGCAAATCACATGATAAATGACGTAAATTGGTATCAAAGAGGCACTACCGTGTATACATATTAAAATAAAAAATAAAACCCCAAGACATAAAAACAAAGAACAAAGGAGCAGCACATTACTGGCTTACACAGATCACAGTCAAACAGCCTGCTCTTCAGCAAGCGGACACCCAAAATAAAAAGAGGCGTCCAGGAGGCTGCCCGCGCGGTGAGGACTCCGGCACAGAGCGGCTATGCGAGGGTCCGTCGACCGGTTCCTGTGGAAGTGGGCTGCCAGACGGCCACGCGACGATCTGCACTAGAGAGAGAGCGAACACGACGCCTCTCTGACTCACACTTCCAGGCCTGGGTGGGGCCCGGGTGTTGAAACTTCCTTTGTTTTGTAAACTGTAAGGCAATCCACTCTACTGACAACCCGCCACCCATCCCCCATGAGTAAGAACCCGTAGGGAATAGTGGGCGGGGGGACAGTAAATACTTTGGACTGATTGTAACACCTTGATGAGGGGAGAAGAAAAAAAGATATAAAACGTGTTATCCTGCAAGGGACCCCTTCCCCGTAAATACACTGGTATTCCCAGGAGTCAGGTGGAGGCGCTCCAGTGCCC
>JAODJW010000081.1:14007731-14027629 GCA_026777045.1 Hyperopisus bebe | reverse complement strand
CACCTAGAATATTGTGTGCAGGTTTGGTCACCATACCTTAAGAAGGACATTGCTGCCTTAGAAAAGGTGCAACGTAGAGCTACGAGAATGATTCCTGGTCTTAGAGGAATATTTTATGAGAAAGGTTAGCTGAGCTAAATCTGTTTAGTCTCGAGCAAAGGAGACTAAGGGGGGACATGATGCAGGTATATGAGACTCTAACAGGTCTGGATGCTGTTCAGCCCAATGGCTATTTCAATATTAATTTAAATACTAGAACTCGTGGCCATAAGTGAAAATTAGCGGGAGAACATTTTAAAATTAATCTGAGGAAGCACTTCTTTACACAGCGTGTACTTATTGTATGGAATAGTTTTCCTGCTAGTGTAGCATAAGCTAAAACCCTGGGTTCCTTTAATCACCGAGCTAGATAAGATTTTAACAACTCTGAGCTATTAGTTAAGTTCTCCCCAAACGAGCTTGATGGGCCGAATGGCTCCCCCTCGTTTGTAAATTTCTTATGTTCTTTTCGGCCTCACAACAGACATTTCAATATTTTAGCGTATTACTAATCTGCTTACCAAATTATGGGCTTAAGTAAACATCTGCATAGTACTAAAAAGCTGGTGTCTGAAAAAATGTTTGCACCAGTCATCCGTAGCCCTGGTGATTATTGCGCATGCGCCATAGAATCTCGATTATATTGAGATGTGATATTGTGCAGCCCTGATATAAAGCATGTAAATACAATCACAAAAAAATGAAAACCATGACATTGCCACTGCAAGCGGGACCCTACCTTACCCTAGCAGCTTTACCATTCAAAGAACAGGCTACCTTCATCCCTCCTTGGACTGCAGTGTTAGTAGAAGGACCTATGAACACAGTACTAGGATACTGTGTATTGCAGTAGGATACTGGAAAAAAAATCCCCATGCAGATTACTGGAAAATTTGCATGACTTCAGTCTAAAAATGCTAATTTAATGATGATTATAGTATCACTGAGTTACTGTGGTAATCCCTCGGGTAAATTTGTCTTACTCAAAACAGTCACAAGCGGTTTGATTTAAAGCAGCTTTTAACACGGATCCTTCTCTTAATCTTAAATAAATGACCAAAGTTATGCGAACAACAACAGCTGTGATTCCTAAACAGAATCAGAGCCAGGAATTCATGTTGTAAGCAGAAGAGTGAAAAGTAAGAATAATCCATTCATCCATCCATCTTCCAACCATTTTGGAGGAGAAGCAGGAGACTATTTCTGGGTGGGTATCCCGCTGTAAATGGGTAGCATTGTTGCATCAAATTCCCAAGATTGGGGGTTCAAGTTTCCACCTTCTGAGATTTTCCTCATAGTCCACTGACTGTGCCCAGTCTTGTGCCCTGTGTTGCTTGGGATTGCCCCCCCCCCCAACAGACACCCCCCCTTGTCCACGATAAGCGGCTGGAAAACGGATGGGTGTGATCCTTCCAATTTGTGGCATGCGCCTTACATTCTGTGTCCATCTGCTAGGCTAAAAGCTAAGCTGAAAGACACAATGGAGTCATGCAGTGTGAGTTTGACAAACTTCTCTGCAATGGCGTCCTTGGGACAGACTCCCCCCCCAGTCATTCAGGCACAGGGAACACATCGAAGGCACATTCCCAGTCCTCCACAGCACCAAGCAGCAAAATTAAAAACTCAGCGCGACGGATGGCTATCGGTAGCTTTTTCACAACATGAAAAAGACAGACAAAACATGGTTTAACTATCTAGAATTTCTTGCATTGCATGCGCAGTTAACTTTCCTGACAAGACAGACATAAAAATGACCGACTGGTACAATCATTGTGCAGCAACAAATCAAAATCGGATGAGTGGGACAGAACTACATCTATGCAACCAACCCATGAACAGGAGACATTCACGACACAGAAATTGTGTGCTGCCCACTGGAGGCCCGGACAAATACCAGGAATAGCTTAGAGCTTAAATGGTGGTGGTGAGTTATGACATGCCCTTTTATACACCTCAGAGTGCAAAGCGGTAAATACTGCACATGCAATGAGAACACTTGTGCTGGCGAATGACATGCGAAGCTTTGAGAAGCACTGACCCCCAGTGCTTGGCTCTGACAAGGCCAGCTAAAAACGGCAGGACACGTTTTTTGTGTAAATTATGCATTGGAGGGATCAGTCGCCTCACCCCTCCACATTCCGCTATGTTGGGAAATGTCTGCATTCACTGTGTGCGCCCATTAAATCACTCTATTCAAAAACAGGTGGAGCCAATAAATACAGGAGCCTTAGCAAGTAGCTCCATTGCTAAGTACAGCGTGACCGAGCAGTATGACTGATTGTTTGGTATGAATATAAAAACTGCTTTCCAATAATTCACCATCAATAGCTTAAGAGCACGGTCAATATGAATGCCAGCTGTTTGTTCTAACTGACAGTTTTATTGGATAAAAGGTCTCAATAACACTTAAGTATCGTACAATTATAACCACGGTGGCATCTCTTTACATGTCCAAGTCAGACAATGTTAAATCGGAGTTTCAAACTGGTATCCTACAGAAGGGGTGTATTTCTGCGTGTTTAACGAAGTCTGAGTGTGTGAAAAGGGCATATCATTTTGGCAAGTCACGATGTAGGGTAGATCTGAAAGCTGCCTTACCTTCTTGTCCTTGTCATGATGTTTATCCAAAGAGTGAGAGGAAGAATCACTTAAGCTTTGAGCCCTACTACCACGGCCTTTGCTCCTTCTCTAAAAGGTGAAAGAGGAACTTCGAGTTACTATTAAAAAAAAGTCTGTCCCATGCTTCCTGTCAACAGAGATAACCCTGCCTGAAGGTGAAAGGGGTGGGGGGGATGAACAACAGCATGTCGCTGAAAAAGATAATATACAGCATCCTGCGCTTTTAAACCTGTAAATCACGAGGAGTAGCAGGCAGGAGACTCCTACAAAGGGGTACTTCTGAGTACAGGAGACCAAAAATGACCTCCTCCTCTCAAAAGACCCTCACTGCCCTAGGAGACTAGCCAACTATGCGTGTGTGTGTGTGTGTGTGTGTGTTTAGTTATAACCCCCAAATACAGAAGCTTTACAGTCACATGACTGCACACCTAGAAACCTTGGCTTCACCTTTGGAAGGGAACCAAAATTGTTAATCAGGGTTAGCATGTTGGTTGATGTCTTAACACACATGATATTTACTGAAAGCATAATTGTTATTCCTAGAAAACCATGCCGTTAAAATACATGTTGACTGCTGTAATCTTTAAACTGAACACAGCAGATGCCATGATCTCTTATACATTCATAACTACTGGTAATCAATGTGGATGAATATATACTTGAAGAAATTAGATATATACAATGTCAGACACAGGTTCTCATCACTAAGAACAAAACCACGAGAAGAAAGAGCAGCTATTGAAAAGCTTGCTATTTATTTTGTAAACCGAAAACCAAAACGCGCTGACCCAGAGGTCAAAGGTCAGAACACTACTTGGAGAGGGTAACACCACATTTAGATTTCCCAGACTTAGTCCTTTGATATTTTCTTTTCTTCCTAGTTTCTCCCATCAGAATTTCATTATATTGCTGATATTTTTCACTGAATGTGTGTTCAGATGCAGATGAATAGTCACCACCTACCCAAATAACAACTGCAATAACAGCAGACATAGAGGCAGACCCAAAAACAGCTCGCTGCCTCCAAACTTCAAGCAAAACACGTCTGTGGCATGTGGCGGCAGCTGACAATGAGAGAGGCCCACACGCTTCTCCTGTACACAAACATCTCTCTTTGCTCCATGTAAAAAGTCAGCCGCAACTCAGTGTGAACCTGATGTATATGCCATTGCATGCTTAAACTGAACTGTTTGAGCTTAACTGTTACTGAGAGGAAAAGAAAGACCACAAAAAGTCTTGGATAAAGCAAAGCATGAAATGCCTGAAATTATACTCCGCATGGGTATCAGACTGGTGGATATATATATATATAGCATATCTGCTGTACATGTGCTGTAATCTATCATCCTTCATTCATATACATTCAGACTTCTATCTGCAAGCAAATCCTGCACGGGTCGTTCCTTGCAACGCCAAAAAAGGCTCTCCCATACCATCTCCCCTTCACAGAGACCTTAGGCCACCACCTCAGGATGTGCCCAGCCAAGGAGAGCTGTAGCTGAGTGCTCATCACCGGTGAGGGAGGCTGCAGCCCCGCCGGTGCATGGAGAGCAGAAATATGATTCCAGGGAGGGGCTGCACCATCTGCGCCCATGAAACTGGATGGGGGGGGGGGGGGGCAACCAGCTCCTGGGTGCAACCAAGGCTGCAGGAGACGGGGAGGCGCAAAGGGATAACCAGGGGAAGCAAGGGGGGTATTGGGTTCAAGGCTTAGATGCTGAAGCTACACGGATGCGCTGCATTACGCATCAGCTGAGCAGCGGAGGCGCCATGCTGGCCTGGCAGTTGCGGATGTGGGCCGGGGCCCCGCCGGCATCTCCGGAGAGCCGCCAAGCCAGGCAGCAGACAGAATCAAGGAACTGCCACCTGTTGAAGCGGCACGCGCAAGACAGGAACGGGAATCCTCGCAGACAAAGGAAAAATCCACAGAGCAGGCTGCTCTTTGTTCAGTGTCTCCCACTGAAGGAAGACCTCCAACAGCAAGCAAGCTGTATCCCAGCTCAGAGTCACTCAAACAGCTGCCCTGTCCAATACGTGCATCTGCGGCTACCCAGAGCGACACAAAATCCTTACGCTACTATATTGCGATTATGAACGCCGCCTTTGTACACAGCCATGCTTGAGTGGCTATTTAAAAAAAAAAAAAAAAACTGTTGGATTTCATGCTCCCCTGCACTACGAGGCCATTAATGGCAAAGGCTCCAGTCCAGAATGAGGACATCAGCTATGCCTGTGCAGCGCACACGAGCTGCTGGCCATTCTCAGGACGCCCACACGGCTGACTTGGTGGATGGGGCTTACCAGTTTGCCATAATGGTGTTTGCAGTAGCCGCAGTACTTCACGTTGTCCGCATCCGAACCCTGCTCCTCGCACAGGAGGCCGGCGAACTGGGCGCTGTGGTTAACATGGAGGAAAATGGACAGATCAGTGTGGGGTCACATGCTGCAAAGAACCAAAGCTTTCAGCTCTTTTTCCTGTAAAATGACACAAAGCAATTTTAATCAGTCACCCAGAGGCCTAATATATGCAGCTGTCAAAACCTGAAACATGTCCCTTTAAGAGCTTCTCTGAGGATCTGCAAATACACTTGTGTAAAGCTAGACAAGCTAGGAAAAAAAACAGCCTCAATGATTCATTAGTCACTAATGTACACATGAGCTTTTAAGGTTCAACGCTTACATGTAACATTTACTTCCATTTAGGTCTGTTGTATTTGGGGCAAGTCAATCAATCCACCCCTGACTATGAGCCAGACCCCATCAAATCATCTTAAATTAGTGCATAGTGTTATTACTAACACATAATGTTCATAGGACAGTGTTTCTTAACCCAGTCCTCGGAGATCTCCAGACCATCCACATTTTCGTTCCCTCACAGCTCTCAGTACACCTGAACCAAACAATCAAGCACACCAATCACCTGGTGTCTTGGGAGCTGGCAGCACAAATGTAGACTGGCTGGGGGTTTCTGGTGGGTTTGTATTTTGTGTAAACTTGGGCTAGGCTACAGCAGACTGTACTTACTGCTCGTGTCTCCCGAACATCTGCCTGCTCTTTAAAGAACTCACTGTACAAACTGAAGACAGGGAGATGATGCAGGAAAGCCTGCAGCCCACACTTAACTCACCAAGTGACGTGGAAGGCCTGCCGGCAGCCATGTTTGTTGCAGGTCATGCAGGCTCCAGTGGCGGCTTTGCTCTCACGGCCTTGATCCTCACAGATGTAGCACGTCTGTGTGCAGAGGTCATGCGGGGTTACAGCTGGGTCACTTACATTGGCACACATGTGTACGCACACAGATGGCCTAGTATCTCCCACGAGGCGGGGATGGAAGATGAAACCCCCACATTTCTTGATAGCGCATTGAATCTCTAAAAGCGCTCATGCACACCCATCCACCGCGGAGGGCGTGACGATCGCGGGGGCTGCGTGGCGCATAGAGAGCCTTGATTATCTGATCGGTGACATCCATGCTGTTTCTAATTTACTCACGGCAAGGACACCGATGTAAACAGCATCCAATCCGTTTCACCCCAAACATTGGAGGGCTTTCAGAAACGATTCAAGCATGAGATTAACACTCTGCAACTTCATCCAGTTGAGCCACAGACAACTGAATTGCTGTCAATATAATATAACTACCATTTCTTTGTATTTAAGTCTAATCAAATGTGTGTACATAGCAATTTTCTCATTTTAGACACAGTTGTGCTCATGGAATTCAATTCTAAGCAGCCAAATAAAAATGACTAATGGCATTTTCTCATATCCTATCATAACCCAGGGACACTGGCACAGATGGTCTACATTACTTCAAAGCAGCATACTGTTAGCAAAGAAACGTTTACATTATATAACTGCCAGTAATTACAAGGTGAACAAAGCATTCTATCCAACAAAATTATTAGCAAAGTGCTGCCTATTAATATCAGCATGGGTAAGGACTAACGAGCTTTATGACTACTCCTATGTCCCCCCACCCCCACCACCCCCTTGCCTGTTGTGACCAGATCAGATTTCTGAATGCAGCAAGCAGTGCCCCACCAATAAGTGTCATTTCGACTGTCCATCTGGTCTCAGAAAGCAAAGGCAAATGTTCTGTTTGCTCTGCCCGGCCAAATACCTTGTTGTAGCGTTCATGGGGGACAGACTGCAGCACGATGGGTTCCATGGTGGAGACATTGGCGAACTCCACCTCTGGGATGTATAGTGCACAAACAACGTGGGCCCAACCTGCAGGTCGCAGAGAAATATGACCGATGCAGACGCACATGCAAAACCCAATGGCAGATTTACTATACGTCATGTGGAAATGTCCATTCACGCCCGATCCCTTTCGCCACTGCACCTCACAAACAGGCAGCTGGTGCAAAAATACTGTGTAAACCATCTGCTAAAATTTGAAATGAGCATCTCAATAAAATCATCAGAATTTTTCTAAAAAGATCAATTATAATCAATAACAGCTGGAATGGGCATGTGGGTCTCATTTTAAAAACAGTAATGGGAGGGAAGACAAAACCTCAAAACCAAGCGTCACTGGGAACAGCACAACTGTTATATGACAGGCAAAGATCCGGCAGAGATGGATCCCAGCCACCCTGTCTGCACCCCAGGTCAGCCCTGCACCACATAAAGTCATTATGGGTGACCGTGCTGAGTGACCGTCTCCACCACATGACCCTGACTGCGAAGGAGGAGTCACACAGGCCCCCACAGCTGCATACTAATGTCCAGGGAGCTCCCAAGTTGTAAAACAAGATTGCGGCTGGGTAGATGGGGACAGGGGGCTAAAAGTTCAATACCATCAAACTCACAAGGAAATTGTGAGCGCGAAAGTCATTTGTGAGTGTTAATACAATTTAGTAGAACAATAACTAAACCTCCAGATGAACCCTGGGATGAACTGTCTTTGACTTGTGTCTGAGGATAGAGACCACAGCTGGTAATAAAGGGAGAGCAATAAAAACCAACGAACTGCAGAAGGGGTCCAGCGTTGAACTTCTCACCCGATGTGTGCGGCAGGGACACCTCTAGCAAAGCCACGTCGGTGTTGAAGTACCCACGCATGAATCCCATTGTACTCCTGGCCGTTTCAAACTGAAGGGCATATAACGGTATGCTGTGCACTCCTATGCAATGCTGAGGTCACATGGATCACAGTCAGTATTATATCAGTCATAAATATCCTCAAGGTTAGAACTCTGGACTGAGCACTGGGTTTTCAGAAGAAAACGACTACTCGACATCTAGCACTCCTCTGGACTGACGGATAAACAGAGACAGACATGAACACTAACACATTAGTCGGCATCCTGAAAAGTTCTGGTTTAGCAGTCTTCACCGAAAGTTGACCTCAGGGGGCTGCCGTAGGTTTACCAGTGGAGTGAGCAGGAGCAAATAAACCTCCTTTTTAACTAGATCGCTCATTATTCTTCCGTTTTTAACAGCTTGTTCGATATGGTCACCCTGCCCCCCTTGGCACCTCTCGCCAAGTTTCCTTCTAATCTCCCTTGTTTTTATTTCAGATTAATGTGACGTTCGACCTGCTTAACTGCCATTCCACCTGTAAAAACAACCCAGGGGATGACATCCCAAGGCAATGCGAGAGGGTGATGCGAAGGAGGCAGTGCAAGAGTCAAGGATGAAGGAGCCCGGTGTCCCACCTAGGGATTACAAGACAAAGGGCTGCGGCTTGTGCTAGACCCAAAGAGCCATGGCTTGCCTAGTCCCATTTCCATAGACCCCTATGGAAATGTGCCTGTAGGTGATTCATGCACAGTGTTAGTGACAGTGGTACTAAGCCCTTAACAGTCTTCTATCCATAAAAGTGCTTTCTGTATCCTGCTTAAACTAAAACTATACTCTGCATGCCACTAGGAAATTAGCAACTTGTTACTTTTCCCTGAGTAAGTCAAGCAGTTTATGAATGAAGTTCAAGTCATTCCACAAAAAAAAAAAACCAAGAGCAAACATTTTATGACGCAGACTCTCCTGGGAGCGCAGTGACATGCGGCTCTCACGTGCAACCCCACACCTCCTCGTGAGGCACAGTGAGCCTGTTTACAGTCTGCCATGACCTCTGTGTGAACTCTACATGGCTGGAGACTGCGGCCGCCTGGCAACCCCGTGGGGCGGCCCCTCCCCATCGTAAAAGCCCTAGGCACACACAGAGCGTGCCAACGACCCACAGGTCCCCTGCTGGATTAATCAGCGAAATGAGCGGAGGAGGCACTCCCCTGCGTCACGCACTGGGTCAAGTTAAAGGAGCACAGAGAAGCAAAACAAAGAACAGACGCCAGCACCACCACGTCATACGGACGGCCTGTGATTGGCTGTCTTCTGACCAACGATTTAGGACTGCAGTTGCTAACTGTCAAGCGGCGCTACATTGAGTAATGTTGCACACATTTTAATGAGCTTATTAAATTACGATCTACAAGGCTATTGTTTAATCATCATAATACTTAGTCGTTACTGATCGCATGTTAGATTGAACGAGTCTTTAAAAAAAAAAATAATAAAAGAAAAATAAGTTCTACTAAACAACTAGGGCAGCAGTATCATTCCCTCAAATGTGAAAAAACAGTTTCACTTTGAAACCTGGGGATTTTATTAAACAGCTTGCAGCAGTAACCTGAGTTTGTTCATAATGGCCTTCACTCTAAAAAGAAACACTGAAATGATTCATTGAAATAATTCTTAATTCTGCATTAGTGCAGTCCTTCTATGACAAACCCCAACCCTCCATAAACTTAACACATTGCGTAATCCAACAGGTGTAAGAGATGCCCATTCAGCAGCCCACTGGGACATCCTCCAGAAAGCAGCTGCAGCCGATCAAGTCCTGATCCCAATCTGCAAATGACATAAGCCAGAGCCAGGCGGCTTTACGGGTGCCCGCCCACACTCAGGAAGCGTGCCGTTTGCAGCCTCGGGTGCTGGGGACCCGTGGAGAGCTCATGTTAACATGCATACCACAGATCCTCCGGTTCTGCTCATTTATATTTATCGGTGAATAGTATAACCGCCTCCATTAACTCAAGAGCACCTCCTTGCTTGAGTTCTTAACCTGACTAGTAGCATCACACACAACCAGGCCTCTTTATACACAGGAACAAATCAACAGAACAGCACAAAACAGTCACATGACAATTCCCACATTGGCTCCTCCTTCAATTCCAGAAGTACTGATGTTTGCTCATATAGTAACTGCAGTGTATTATCGGTATTATTTACTAAATAGTGTATCATATATTTAAAGGACAACAGCATCTAAAAACTGACTGAAATTGCAAAAGATAGCAATAAGGATGAAAGTTAATGACTAAAGGGCTTGCTTTATGACGCACACATCCAGACACTATCCAGAAAGTGCAAGGCATCACCTCCATTGTCTGTCCTCTTGAGAGCGCCATCTTTGTGGGGACACAGCTCACACCTCTGTGAAGGAAGACAGAGACAGGTCTTAGACATAGCCCACACTGCACCAGTGCAAACACACGGCAGGTGGCTCCACGGGATCACACTCGTGGAAAAAGAGGTTCACGGTGGATACTTGGACACGGCTCTCAGGAGAACCCTGGAAGGGGAACCGGTTGGTGTAAATGACTCGGAGGACAGAAAAGAAAACAGGGAAAAGGAAGGCTATTTCTGAATCACGTTTAGGTAATGAGATGGCAGAAGAGGGGGTGCAAAAATGTCAACTTCAAATCTACACTTTTATTGCAGCAACATTTTTTATTTTCTCAACATTGTTAGGCAACTTGTTCAAAAAAGAACCAGAAGCAACCATTAAACCAAGACCTTCTTTATTCTGATTGGAAATGCATTCTGCATGTTGAACAAGAAAGAGTGGGACTGTGGAGGATGAGACCAAATAAAGACAGGAAAATGCCATGCCAATAATGTCAAGTTAAGTGGTGGGACCGGGTTTTCCCGTTTAGACTGTGGAAAAAGGTTCAGTCATAGAACCTTTATTGTGGACATCACAGCAACATATCACATGACCCAACCAACAACATACTGCAGAACAGAAAAGAAGGTTCCTTAAAAGCTGATGCACCCAGTAAGGGGAAATGAAACCATCTATGAACACTGCACTGGAATGGTGATATGAAAACCACATGCATGCCTGTCATCTGAGATTTGAAATGACAAATGATTTTTGACAACAAAAAGGGTCATGCTGTTCTCTTAAAAAAGGATCACTTTATTGGTATATATAAATTCTACTTCCAGCAATACGAAATTCACAAATCTTATCTTTAAAAAATTTTTAGGAATTATGTGACATATATCAGGTGGAAGCATCATGCTGGTCCTTCTAGAAGGAATTTAGAGACTTAATTCGCCAACCCCTGCATCAGTCTAATAACACAGAGGAACCAAACTTGCTATTGGCACATGCTTCAACTTAAACTGAAAGATGACCTGCACAGGACTAGAACTTGCCTTGAATCTTGCTGGTGGTACAAAAAAAAAAAGACGTGTTGAAATGGACAGGCCACATACCCATGTATTCATAGTTTTTAAACTTTTGGCATGTCCCTCGTCCTCCGCATCTTTGTGGTGGGTGGCAGACCGTCCTCCTCCATCTGGGGCTTGCTGATTGGCCTTTCTTCCCTTCCACCCCTTAATCTTTAGTGCACATGGGGAAGGAGGGGCACACATGGAACACACAGGAGGCTTGTGTTTAGTATGGGGGCTCCCTGACACGACTAAGCAGAGGATCCTGACCTGGCCATGGCAGCCTCCATTTTCCATACATAAGGAAAATACATACGCATCTATGAAACACTGAGAGCTGTAACATTTTGAAGAGGATTAGAGAGAAGGACGAGATGACTGAGTATGATGGATAAACAAAACAAGAACTAGCCTAGTGTTTCCCAGAAGCCCTAAATTAGTGAGGCTCCCAGAAGCCCTAAATTAGTGAGGATTCCATTTTATATAGGAGGCTGCCTTAGATTGAAATTTAACCCACACTATCATAGCTGGAAGGATGAGATCACAGTGTTGCTCTGGAGGACTTTCAATTAACATGGTGAAATCACCACTGCACAACTCCCAAGTACCCTTGAGCAATGTCACCCAGATAGCTTCCAGCAATAACCCAATTCCAAAATCCTTAAGCCTCTTTGGATAAAAGCACGAGCCATATTAATATCCATTTCTATAACAATCATCATTATTAGAACACAAGGGATCATTACTCCCTAGGTAAAAGTTTAACTCAACTGGGTAGATACTTGTCCCCACATCATTCTGAGCCTGCTGACATTTTACAAGCAGAACGGTCCAGACAAATTTCAGCAGATGGGGGCTGGGCAATAGAAAAGACACACTGGCATTTCTGTGCTTCCTGATTAAATGTCCAGAACCTCTGCCCTCCCTGCTCATGAAGCACACACCGTCTCTGTATGGCAAAGAAAGACACATAAATGCACAAACATAAAAGCTATATACTTTTCCACAATCTAGCTACAGATGAGATTTTAAGCTTTACCATGAGAAAGAGAGAGAAGTCCTTTACACAACCAATCACCTTCTCTCAGGGCCCTTCGACTATTAATTGCTAGATAAAACTTTTCCAAGACACCCAGGGTTTACTCCCATAGACTTCAGTCTTTTAGAAAAGCTACACACACTCATCTGTTGCTGAGCCTCCCTACAGCGCATACCACAGTGACAGTTAAAGGACAAACACATGACTTATGTCAAAGACACCTTACTGCCTCACACAGACAGTCTTTTTGGAACAACATTAGCAAACCCCAGCATGCCTCTTAATGTGTCCTCATGTTTCAGTTCAATTCATTGCTTGATTCACTGAATGCCATCTGTGTTTTATCTAGCAGAGGTAAGGAGGGATGATTCCCTACAAGTCACAACAGACAAGGTCGCAACAGAAATATAGATAGCATAACTTTATAATAAAACCCTTACAAATATCAGTTGTTTACCATGAAAGACAGAAACAATTACTGCAGAAATTGGCTTAAACACACCTCAAAATATACAGCTCAAAACAGCATACAAATAATAATGGGACGCTACTTAGGCCAGAGGTTCAACAAGTACCAAAAGGCTACATTCTCCCAATTATAAAAGGCAAACAACAGTAAGAGTTATACCTGTAGCAGGAAGCACACCATCCAGTGAAGGAAAACTAGAAGCAAATCTAGGTTTCCAACTCAAGATTCAACTCACAAAATAAGTCAAACAAATAACTGAATTTAAATTCTATCATCCACCAAAAACACAAAAAGGTATGATCTTGAATATGCTTTGTGGTTAGTGAGGCTGCAGGAATGTACAACGGATCTGCTCCAAGACCAGATGCCAAAGATCCGCACTATACTAGTAAGGCCTCGGCACTTTGACTGGGATGTAATTGTCAATGTGTGGCAACATGTTGAAACAGCTGCAGAAATCTCTAAAATGGCACAAGAATCTTAGAAGTGATATCCAGATGTGGAAACACGGAAAGTTGTAATCACTGAAAAGCAGCGATTGGACATGCGTTATTTAATATTGCCTCGGACTCCAAAGGGAAACAGTAGGACTGTATCAGTATAAGAAGAAAGCAAAATATACCAAAAACAATTGTCTGTGTACATATAACTCACAATGTGTCTGTGTTTGTGTCCAGAAGCAGAAGAATTTTCAAGAAGTATTATCAGCGGCCTTTTATCACATGCTCCATACACAGAATCATGGTGAACCTCCACAAACTCTGGAGATGCCTAGTTCCTGCAGTAAAAGCCCAAATAGGCAGTATTCATGCAACCTTATATTTCACCTTCCTGAGGCATTATGTGCACCTTTTACTCACTGCTGGAACAAGCAAATTTCAAGAAGGCAACACCATGATGGATTAAACAAAAAGAATGAAGGTAGGCTTTTGTAGTCCCTTTGCAGAACTATCTAAAGCTATAACAGCTGTTATCACTGAGAAATTAAATAATCCTAAAAGGAATAAAGATGCCCGATCCCAGCAAAATAAATAAATAAATAAAAATCAAGTAGTCTTTAATTCTTCTTCCATACTGCATCCATAGCATGGCGTTTTGCATGCAGGGCCACACAGCTTAGTAAACAAAATGCAAATTACATTCCATTTCATTGTCCATTACCTATACCTCGATGTCGTATGATTGAAAACTGCACATGGCCTCAGTGAGTATGGCTTCACTGTGAAATGATTAGAGGGAATAACTTTTCTGTGTAATCAGATATAGCCGTGGATTATTCTGTAACCGAACATCTCATTGGCCTCATAAAAAAGGATAACAGCACCTGGTATGAAGTCTGATATTCTTGTTTAATGAAAACACAGTTGGTCCAAAAATTACTGCAGTACAGAAATGATTCATCATCTGTTTTTTTCTGGATGTCAACGCAGTTGGTTGAGTCAACTGAGGTACCATTACACAAAATTCATGTCAGGCCACATTCCCATTATAGTAAACATTTTGAAACCAGAGAAAACATCTCACCTCACTAAAAGCAAGACAAAATGCAATTCCTGTGACATCTAAAAGACTAGTTAACAGATTTAGAAAATTCCACACCCAGTCTGAAAAATGGGGAACTATGCAACCTTCTGTAGGCCACATATCATAAAATACAATCAATATGCTTGATAAAGAACAGAACAGCATTTTATTTTCAATGGGGTTCTTCTAAACCTTTTTTCACATTAGATTACAACCGAAATATTCGAAAATCTTGGTGGAGCGCTGGGTGGATGCTACCACTGCTGATAAAGATGAAATTTTGAGAGCAGTGTTTGTTGCTATTATAGCCCAGAAGAGAAATGGGATTGGCTTTAATAGGACACATGCATCTTCATCATACAAGATTAACATACTGTGCATACTAGGAAGGAAGGCAAATAACTTGAGTGGTCTAGCTTCTGCCAGGGTACACAAGCCTTCATAACACAGATCTTACATAATAAGCAAGACAGGCAATACCGTGCATTTAACCGATGGATAAAGAGCATTAACAGAGTGTGCCATTTGTGTACATATTTGTACGTTCAGCGACATGTTTTCCTACATCCAGCTCAATTAACATCCTCAGAGGCTAAATTGCAGTGCTGAAGTGTAAGCACTTTAAAGTCAGTGCTCTACATTCACTGGAGCCAACATACCAGGATATTAGCAAGGCCAGAAGCAAAACATCCTTTTAATTCAGAACATGAACTCAGGAGCAACCAACTGAGGACCAGCACACCCCAGTAGGACAGACTGAAGAGACATCCAGCAGTAAACAAAAACACAGAGCAATTGACCAAAAAAAGAATATGGCTATGCATTTTAAACATTTTTAAGACAAGTTCTGCTTCACCTGCGTTTGTTGAAAATATATTTAAGGTATATCGCAAACATAAACACCACCCCAAATGAATCTTGTGCCTAAGAACTTCAACTGTCACTTTCAAAGGACTGAGTTTCAAATGGGCAAAATTAATACATGCTTAATGTGCAAGGTAGCTCAGTGCCAGATCCCAATAAAAATATGAAGAAATATGGTTATTGGTGATTAATACCCATGTTAATTTTCCTGTAAAGATAAAGATTTTCTCCAAGCTTCAAAAGCTGAGACTGCTTCTCAGTACCATGTAACGTCTGTCTTCCAATGCACAAGTTGTGATCATACATGTCTTTGAGCCTTTCAGCTATTGCTAACTGGTGTTAACTACCTGTGCAAAGCACATGGAATTTAAGCGAAAACTTTTCCATTATAATAAAGACCCTTCAAGCTGCTTGCATTACTACAATTTTATAGCAACACCAACTACATTCTTAAAAGTCAAACTCTGCCGCCAATATGACTGACAGCTGACTATGTAACAAAATTGCATATGAAAATGGAAAAAAGCAAGACAGGTATGAACGCTGCCCAAAATTTTAGATGACCCTATAAATTTCCTTTAAAACATGCCTTTGAAGTTATGAACATACACAGTGCGATTATGAACAAAACATTTTAAACAGTTCTCAAATAGATCAGAAATCATTCCAAGTATTTCACAAAAAAAAACGTAGAAATACTGCTATATTGGTAAATTGGGAAATATTGGTACTTCCATAAGCATTCAGCTTCCTCAACTCTGTGAAAAGAATGAAATCTTTCAATCTTAATATCATGAATTTCAAGGTGATCATAAATAACCTTTTGGAAACATTGGAAAATACTTTCATACTTCATCAGATCCATGGTGGAAAACATGCAATAACATGCAGAAATTAAACTGTCTGGGAGTAACAGTCCACAGAATCAAACAGTATTTCCGTTCCCGCACAGCTGAGACCCTGGAGGAATAAATACGGCCGTTGTGTTTGATAAGCAATGAAATCAGAGAGCAAACCAAACAAAAAAATAGTGATTTATGACTTCATGAAAGAAACTGTGTCATCATGGGTGTCAGAGATCCATGATACACTTATAGTGCAGGGAGCAGATGGATGGAGGCTGAAAAAAATCACAACTCAAATCCACCAAGCAGCATTCAGTCAACTGTAAAACTTTAACTTTTACCAATAGAAACAGAATGCCTGCTACAAGACAGACATATTTCTTGTGATCATAATGTGCACATTCCTAGTACTCAGTAAGATACAAAATACTTTATGTAATCCAATACGTTCAACAGATGACTGCAGATTTCTTATGTGCTAAAGTTCACAGGAACTATCCTCCCGCCCTTTAGCTGGGAAAATGTAGGTTAACAATTATTAATGCAGGTTAAGTTACTTACCACCCTAGCTGCTCTCTCCTGGGATTCGCATTTTCGACAAAACCAGGGGCCAGTCGGGACTTGCACGATGCCATAGCAGGCTGTAATCAGGACAAAATGAACATAAGGTTTCTGCTGCTCATGTACCAATAAGCAGAGTAGAATGTCATTAAAACAATGGGAGCAAAGCTGTTCTCTTCTGCCAATTAGTTCAAATAATATAAATTCAATATATAAAAACAGTAAACCCAAGCCTATGCTGCAGGAGAAGGTGTGGACTGACAGAAATATTGTAACAGTATTCATTGTCCAGGTTGGAGCATGTCTTTATCATAAAAAGCATTGCCTTGTCTAAATGATATACAGAGTGGCTGATATGCTAGACATAATTGTAAATATTGTACATTATACTCAAATTTCAGCTCAAAGTTTTTCATTGTCACTATCTGTATGGGACTGCTGTATGTATACAAATGGGCTTGGAATCTGAACAATTTAATTTTTAAGCTCTCCCTTTCACAATCATTTCAGCCTATGAAGGAGGACATCTCATGGTCACCAGACATCAAAGCCTTGAGCTGGGCCCCTGCTGAGATGTGGTCAAGGCGGACAACACAAAAGACAGAATTTACAACTACAGACAGTGGTTCCTAAACCACTGATCTAAATGGTAAGAGAACCACAGAATAATCAAGCCAGTTTCCACAGTTTTACATAAAATACTCAACGGCTTAAAGTCACGATCACAGTGAAAACGCGGAGCAGCCAAAAACACCTTAAAGCATGCCAAGATATTGTCTTGTTCTAACTTGTGAAGCAATAATGATTTATTTAGCTTTACTTAAAGATTGCTGGAATCTGAGAAAAAAATATATATATTTATGTGTACATACTCTAGAACTCCTAAATATACATGGGACTAATGTTACTAAACTTGCACCTGATTTTGGTAAATGGAGGTTTAAATTATTACAAATTTAGAGACAGCATGACAAATTAAAATCAAAAACACCTTAACCACAGAGTTCAACATCTAAATATTTCACGCAATTCTGCATTGAAAATGTCTAGAACTTTAGTTTTCCTGATCATCATTGCTCAATCATTATTTTATTATTTACATATTTTAAATATTACATTTAAAATTATTACAATAATGAGTAATATTCTATTAACACCAAACTATAATTTGCATCTGACTGCTATTACTACTTTTACTCTGTTCCTGTTTATTATTTAGTTTTATCTTTAAATGGAAATGATGTAAATAGATTTAAAATCATAAACTAATAACGACAGCAGCTTTATCCAACTACTGTACTTCCTACGTTTGTGGGGAAAACTGTAAAATTATGGGACGTTTGGGGTTTAAAAAAAAACTCTTCCATATGTAATATTTACAAATGACAAAAATTCAAAAGGTAAAACAGGCATCAAGCACCTGTCTGGATAGAGTCTGCATACTGTATCCATGGAAACTTCATGCAGCGCGGCGCAAAAATGCCGTATTATAGTTCACTCGTTTCGACCTTTTTGGATAAATGAGATTCGACGTTATTACAGAACACTTACGACTGATACCACACGGTAAAACGTTTAACGCCTACAAAACAGGACCAACGAAACAAGATGAGACCAGAGTCACGGGCCATACCGACCTGAAGCAGCTACCCTCTCAGCAAAAAGGGGGGGCAACCCTGAAGTCCTTATTTCAAAGAGCAATGTTCTTTCCCTCTGTACACACTAAAACCTGATACACAAACATAAGTCTTGGGATAATGTGATAAAAACTACGACCGGTTTCACGGACACTATGTGTCATTTTGACATATTCGCGCCGAGCCACCTAACAGGAAACCGCTGAACGTAGACTGACGCGGCGCGCGCAGCCGCACTTTTTTCCACCGGGAAAGCACGCGCCGCACCTCGTAACCCCCTCCCTTCCCAAACACATCACGTACGCCGCAGTCACTCTCATTTTCTTACTGACGGTCACATGACATGTGGACAACTTTACGATTCATTCGATCCCGCGTCGCCGTCAAGCGACCCAGCAAACGCTTCCTCTGTCGGCCATCGGCGGCCAACTTGCTAAATCCGAGGCCTTGAACGTGTACCTGACCGGAGAATTCCTACGAAGTGTAAACAGCGCACCCCCTACTAATTAAACAGCGTATGGAACATGCACATGTTACCTAGGAAGCAAACGTGTCAAGCAAGGCCTCTTACAGCCAGCGTTACGTGCTTTCTTTTTTTACCTTGGTGAACAGCGACGTTGCAACCATGCCCGTCACAGTAAACCAGTGGATTTTCAGCCCAGCCTCTCTCATCTGAGCAAACGCAGCAGCCTCCAATCATCTCCTTCATATTATTGGCGATGTAGTCGTCTTCCACTGCTAGAGACGGTTCGCTGGATACCATCTATTGAGAAAAAGCGAGCAAAAAAAGAAAGAGGACCCAAACGTTTAGCGACAGTATCTTTCCGCTTCCCTTCTCGGCTAAATTCGGTTAGGTTCCACTTTTTGAAAAAGCCATGTTGTTGACTTTGATGAGCCCCTTGACTAGCAGGCTAGCTTCCACTGTACCACTCCACTCACGAGTACACTGCGGGGAAACACAAGCGCTAAGGTCGCTCGCGCGCATGCGCGCCTCGGACAGAACGAACAAGCTGGGAGCTGGTTGGCTACTTTCAGGCTTTGGACGCCATTTTGGCTCTGCGAAGTCCCCGGGAAGTGTCGTCTCGTACTGCCTTAACCTATGGCGATGGAGTTTACGGCCAGCGAGGGCTGAGCCTTTGGAATATATGCTGAAATCCTTCATGTATGGAAAGAATTCAAGGGGAATGCGAGAGTGGGAACTGCTGAACGAAGGATGGATACCATTCAGCCGCTTAGGAAAACTTGTGTTAATGGGAAACTGGAATACCCACGATTTTTTTTATCAGTTCGGGTACTTTCTACTAAAAATTCAAATAGGACAACCGTTGCATCATTTTTTACAGTGGATGCAGTAGAAACCAGTGTGCGACATCTGTTCAAAACATCTAAATGTCAGTTGTTGTTTACAGTATTGCATGACTCACTTGAGACGATAGGTTTATGTTTTGAAAAATGAGCTACCATATTGCTATCAGTTTAGGTAGTAGATGTGAAATTGTCATGTTATCGTGATGTTATTTAATGGAATTGATCAATTTTATTCACCAAGTACCTAATTTTAATGGTGATGATTTAGTTTAAATAGACATTCTGTTTGTTGCAAATTGAAAGAGAGAGTTTTTGCTTAGTTATTAAGTTAATAAAATACGACGTAAAACGGAGGGACTATTTAGGCTTACGTTCCTGAATTTGTGTCCCGTTTTTTTAACTTCCGCTTTGTGCGATTTATGTATTTCGAAGGTAATGAAACACCGCTAAAACGAATAAGTTAGCTAGAAAATTAGGGAATCTTTATCTTTGATTTCAATTTGTTATACTCTTTTAACGATTTA
>JAODJW010000081.1:13951537-13998904 GCA_026777045.1 Hyperopisus bebe | reverse complement strand
ATATAGCAGCAAAGGCTTTGAGGAATATTCGAAGGCCTTTGTTCTTTTAACCACACGTTTCGTGCCTGTGGATTTCATATTCTTTGCTATTTTTAGAAAGGTCCAATATCTCGTCCTGATCTGTTCTCACAATTACATCATGTTACATTCCATCGCCAGAGCAACAGCCCGTCAAGAATTCGGAAATATTTTTTGGACTCGGCTTAAAGCACATGCAACAGTAGAAGAACATTTTACGGCTGTTTACTTGCCGAAGTAAATTTTCAGCACAAAGGTCACTTTAAAAGCTATATTTATGTTATCAGATCTATTGATAACGACAGTGAAGATTTTACACAATTTGCCCGAACTATATCCGATTCAGTTAACCTGCAAGCGTGCAGTTAATTATGCGACTAATTTAATCATAAATCTGTTTTGTAATCAGTCCTACTGCACCGTGTATTTATGAAACGTATTTAGACGGTACGTATTGATTCTGCCTTTTCTTTTTTTATCCAATACATATCGGTCAAAAAATAAAAATAAATAGCAACAAATCACAACTGAATAATCTTCGCATTTGTTTTTACATTTACAGTAGAACTGACTAAATTTATTGGCGCCGCCTTGGTATTCTTGTTTTTAGCTTTCTGAAATTATGCATGCAGTCCATTTAATGTGCACATGTAAATAATGTGATACTATCAAATTTATTCTACATGAAAAGTAAACCATTTGAATTAAAAAGGCAAGCTTTAAGTATTTTGAAATTATTTTATACATACGTGTATATATTTGTATCTATCTATATATTAATCAAAATATATCTATACACACATACATATTGGCCATAAGTGTGTGTGTTTGTGCGTGTGTGTCTGTGTGTGGACTAATAATGATTTATGTTTTAATATACAACAACTTGATACGTGCAACGCAACAAAAAATGCTTGTTTTATTTATGCTGCTATGCATATTCGTAGTTAAATTAACAGTAGGGTATGAATACCATTCTCAAAAGTCATAGTATGGTCGCCGCTGTATTACACAGGCAAATCAAAAATAAACTCAGTTTACGTCTTCTACAGCTCTTGTAAACCTCATCATACAGGACACAGTTCACCATCCGACCTGCACGAGGAGGGGTTAAACAGGGGGATTGAAGAGGGGGATTTGAGCAGGCACGAGCGCGATTTACGCAAAGGCTTGTGGGTAACGAGAAGGTCTGCAAAAACACAGAGGAACAACATGACGAGGTGAAAGGTCACTGGAACCCACTCCCTCATCCTCCATCCCCCATCCAACCAAACACACATCAAAATTAAGTTTCAGACAGCGTGGTACATTTTAAGTAACAAACTCTCCCTGGATTACGTGGTGCATTGTGGCGTTTTGGTTGGATATGTGCCAGAAAGTCAGCTACCTATACACTAAGTGCTTGTACTTGAGCGTTTCCTCATAAAATTACTTGCAAACAACATGGTGGTACTGGGTATGAATGTGGTGGCACTTTGTGAGGTCAGTATTAACACAGGAACCATTTATGCTTCTTCTGTATACAGTAAAATTTGTCACAGTCATGGATTAAACTCGATATTCGGTTTTTGGAAAATAAATGCATTTTTGCACACGACTCGGCATTTTTTGCACACCACGTGTTGTTTTTACAACAATGGTCTGTCGTTTCGTGAGTCTGCCTCAGATGAACTGAAATTCTACCTATACTCTGATTTTTTCCCCTCGTGTGGAAGATGATGTTGTTTGGCCGACAGCATAAAGGGGCTGTGCGCGTTTCTTCTTCACATTCGATTGTGGGAACCGAGAACATATGCTTCGTATTCGGGTATGCTTTTGACAAAGGTTGAAAACTTCGGCGATTTTGGGGCAAAATTTCTTCCAGTCTTTAAAGTAAGACGTTCATTACGTGTTTGAAATTTAGCGCATTCGATGACCACGGAGCAAAATGATAAACGTTTTTTAAACATTATCATGCTGGTCGCAAAAGTGGCCAGTGTGGTGAAATACTGAAAGTATTTGTCATGTATTTTTATCGCTGTGCCAGCAGTGAAATGGGGGTAAATTAAATGTAGTAAAATAAAATGCGGCTGCCCTTTGTTCCACCATTGTTTTGAGTAGAGCGGGTAGAAGTACGTAGGTTATTCTTACCTTATAATGGCTCTAATCTGAAAGTCTTCTCCATCAAACTTTTCTCACGCGATCCTCACGAAAAAGCAATTATAACGACTTCTATCTAAAATAGTAACCGTGCGCCTCGGAAAGGTTTATTTAACCGTCCCAAGTGTTTCTCCCCCTCAATGTTTGAGAATCCGAGCACGTTGTTTCAAGTATGGGGACCCCTGCTTTGTGAATCGGTCTCCTTAGCACCCTCCAAGCCCATCCTAATGGATAAATGAGTGTGGTGGAGGTTTGCACTTTCGAGGGGCCCGCGCGAAACTCACGAAAGAAAACCAGCGCTTCTGACTTATAAAGATGCGTAAAAAATAACAACAAGGGTGTAAAGTGATTCAGCACGGGGAAAAGGAAGAGCAAACGTAACACACTACCCTACACAATCATAAAACATTGTAAATGTATGTGAAAATGCTCTTACACCTTTAAGGTGTTTTGTAATTACCGTAAATTATTAATAACTGAAAAATTAATTAAACGTTTGAACTCAGGTATTCTTGACCTAAACGTTGCTCGGAAACCCAAAATACAAGAGTCGCTGAGATTTACGATCAGCATGAATGTTAATTTTAATGAATTTCATTTTCTAAAATGATCTATAACACAAAGTGATCAAATGTTTTAGCATGCCTATTTAATGGATGAGGACTGACTTTATAACAAGCTTTCCGTGTTTTGTAGATACCGTTTAAAATAACACCCTGTAAAACAACCCATTTTCATTACGATATCTTTTAGGGAAAAACACGAACATTAATAATTTAACAACACTAAATAAGGCTCTAAATGGCCAGCTCGTGTTTGATCATTTTTATAACTAGGTGTACCATTTGCAGTATTTAAAACGTCTGTGCGCTTATGGGGAAAATGGCAGTAATACACCGATGCAAAAAGACATACGTGCATAACGTAAAAGTATAAGACTACAGGATGAGATATGATATAAAAATATCACTTAAACTACAATTTAAGTTAACCATTTGAGTTAACTATGTAATTTGTTTGCTGTTTCGCAGGCTGTTACATTTTTGATCACACAGCAAAAAACAAATGTTATTCATTGGTATTAAAGATAAACTAAATGCAAATATTTGCATGATGTTTGTCAATTTGACATACATGCAATACGTGAACTGTCTATTTTTTAAAGAACAGCGTTCCTAATGCAAATCCCCGTTATGCAATCAACAAATCTGCAATATGAACATGAACAATGCTCTTAGCTCTAGAATCTAACGATTTGTGGAGGCTGTTCAGAGCTCGGTAGGCTATAGGTCAGGGGTTGTGTGGGTCACTGCATTATTAGTGTTGCCGTTCTAGAACTGGATATGCATATAAAGTCCTAAAAAGAAGCCTAAACGCTCTCTATAGGTAATATGCTGAATTTGCAGACTACACAAAACTGTATAAAATTACATTCATAACCTAGTAAAAGTTTCATTAATGAATATATATGCATGATGTGTTTTTATATCCAAACATTATATTAAAATTAAATTAAAATAGTTCAACTTTCTTTCCAACACAAAATTTATATATATAACTCTTTTACAGTTGAATATGTCTATAAAAAAATAATATTACACGCCTAATATTGCTACGCCATCTCGCATAACCAGCACTACGTGGATAGCCCAGATTGCTCGCTACTATCTGTAGCAAATGTCATAGCTTAGGTTTATAATTGTATCTCAAACACATTTTAAACAGCTTTGTATTTTATCAATTCCCTGAGACATTTTTTTTTATTTCCGTTCAAATGGTGAGAGCAGTACTTAAGCAGGGTTACAGTGAATGAATTAATACATGAGATATATCTGGATATCGTTACACACTTAACAATTAAGTCATTAAAAAGCATTAATCATAAAAAGGTGACTGATTTTGGAATTCGTAACATAATTAGAGTTTTTATTAAACAATGACCAGGCAGCTCTCCGAAAGCGGTCGCTTAAAATATAGCATAGCTGTTTTGTCTCTAAACATTCAGTGAAAACCAAAAAAAACCTGTCCCCATTAATACGGATGCTAACTTTGGCGCCAGTTCTGCTCTATTAATTAAGACTAATAAAGCACCCTCCAGTGTCTGTCAGTGGTGGCTTTTTCCACAGGTATGCAATTGTAATATCATGATTTAATACGGTCGACAGGTACTAACTCCACAATACAAGCTACGAATGCACACCAAATTAAAGCGTTTTAAAAACATACGAAGTAGTGTGGCACGTTCACAGCAGAGAACGCTGGAGTTGTGGTACAGCTAGCACATAATTCGAATAAATGTGTGAGGAAAAAGATCCGCTCAACGTGGTCACGCAACTTCTGCAGGATGTGCAGATGAACTACTAGATATATGATCAATCAATACATTTGGAAAAGGTACCGAGTAGTATAGTATATATTATAATATAAGTTAAACAATAAAAGTTACCCAGTCTAATCACACAACTCTGGAAAGTGAGCAGCATCCAGACCGGTCAGCAACATAAACTGTCGCATAAACTGTAAACTGCGTTATAAAATGCGTTGTTCAGCCTCGTGCACAAATGATGGTGGATTATATTAACTGTGGTGGTGGTGATGGCGGGGGGGGGATGGGGGGGTTGAAAGTGTGTACGTATAGTAAAAAGTACATCAGGAACTGATGTTTTCACCAGACAAATCAACTTAAAAGAAAAGTTTTTGGATTTTCAATTTATTATACATTGCTTTAAAACACGCCTCATTATAATCCACAATAAACGTTAGAAGCTATTGATCAAATTCCCAAGGGTGTACAAATGTATCCAGAGGAGCACGCCTCTCCAGAGTCGGCGCTGGGGTCTACGAGCCTTTTTCATTACTATCCCTGAGATCGAACTCGTTCTAATGCAAGTCTCTCGTCCGTTTGCCGAGAAGCAGCAGAACCGTGCGAGCGCTCTAATTTCGAGAAGGCCAAATGAAGGCGATTTTAATCATTATTTGCTATTAATAAAAGTTTAAACATTTCACCTCAGCGCTGGTTGACTACGCCAAGTCTCATGATACAGCTTGGAGAAGCCTCATGCATGGCTATCCTCACTGATCATATGGGCACAGCTTGAAGCTTTTCCCCTCTCCCACAGCCCCGTCTCTGCTTTTCCCGTGTTTATTAAAATCCCATGCCTGAATGTTAATGAATCGGCCGGCAATACATTGCAAAGTTTGTGTGCGTTTTACTCGAGACTTCTTGAATATATACGCATGAAATCACGCAGCAACGGAAAATATTGATGATGAAACAAAAACTGCTGAAACTGGTTTGCGCTGCCTTCTGCTTGCAACAAAGAGCATTAGACAGACGTGGGATAGACGCTGTTTTATTAGCAACGGTAACATTTATAGACTTTTAAATGCATACAGTAAATCAGTATAAGAACCAAGACACTGGCAGAGATTGTGTTTTCTTTATTGGCACGAGAGACACTCCCGAGAGCGTACAAAACTGAAGGAGCAAAGTAGATGCTGGTAGATGGAACAGCAGGACCCGGCAGGAAAAGCAACGCTGCGATCAGCTAGCGGGAGCGGCTTCAGCGCGCACGCGGCGACAGGCTTCATCCCATTATCAGTTCTAATATCGCAACACATTAAACCCCTGGTTTTGTATGCGTCCTATTCAGAACCAGCGAAAAATAAAGTACACCATTGTTGCTCGCAATAATTACACGAAATAATCTGAATGGCGACGGTGCAATTAATCCGTTTTTCTCCTGCTCTTCGTATTTCTTTTATATCGATCTAAACAACCAAAACGGTCACACAGATATATTTGAACGTGTAAGATAAATACTATACTTTAAACAATATTATATATATAATACAATACATTGTATAATACGTTATACATTTCTGTAAAAGTGTGCTATATTGCCGTGAATTTGGTCGTGAAATTAAATCAGATCTAAATACAGGCGATTTTTGTAATTTAATTGGAATGCTCAATTTATTCAACAGACGACTTTTATCTACTTATTGAACCTATTAGTAGTTCACTTTGTGGATGTAGTTCACACATAAACGCGCAAACTCACTAACATATATAAATATTATTATATATATATATATAATTAAAACCACACACACACACACACACACACACACACATTTAAATAAAAGTACAAACTATCGCCCATTTTGATACATATATCATACTCTCAAATAGCAATATCAGTAAGTGATGCATTTAATTTGCATTTACATTCATCAAACAATAATAAAAGGGCATAAAACTGGAATACCAAACAATAGGAGACAGAGTCCCGTTCCACGGGTAAATAAAGATAAAAAACAACAATATCATTTTAAAGTGTACCTGTACAGCAGGTATAAATACAAATTAGGTTCCTTCTTGATATTAAAATCAAAATATGAATAAAGAAAGAGCTGCGTTATTTACTTTTCAGAATAGAGGTGGGAGTCCACGAGTATGGTAATTAGATGGAGTGGGGGGTGGAAAGGGGGTGGAATATCAATTTTTATTGCATCACCTGTCAGTAGCGTCCAATCAGCGCCGGGCTTTGGAAGCATTAATTGATGAAGGTGTCTCCAGACTTGCTCACTTCCCTCTGTCATTTATTTGTAGCTAAACCAGCGGCGGGAAGGGCAGCTGCATTTTCGGTTCTCATTTCCCTCTCTCTCTCCCTGTTCTCTCTCTTTCTTGCTCACTCCCCCTCTCTCTCTCCGTGTCCCTCTCATTCAGCCTGAGCTGTTCACCTTCCTCCTCCTCTCTGGGTTAATGGAGAGAGAAGCAGAAGAGCGCAGGTACAGGAGCGCAGACAGACAGCAGCCTGTCTGTCTACAGTATCATTCACATTTTATTCCTTATGTCGTCCCCATGGAAATGGATTAATTTTTATACGTACTGTTATTTTTCAACCCTCGAAGTTTTGCGTTTTTGAAACAGCATTGATAAGACAATTGACATCTCCAACTGGACCAGCAGAAATGCCTTGAGAGAGGCAGCCGGTTTGCTGCGGATACCCATCAAGCCAGATGTGTGGATTAATACTATAGACAAAATGGGAGACTTGGAGTCTGGATTTGAAGAGATGGAAGGCGTGAAGCTTGGATACCTGGTTATTAAGGGCAAGCAAATGTTTGCACTCTCTCAAGTCTTTACCGACCTCTTGAAAAATATTCCGAGGACTACTGTGCACAAACGAATGGATCACTTAAACGTAAAGAAGCACCACTGTGATCTGGAGGAGCTGCGAAAACTCAAAGCAATAAATTCAATTGCTTTCCATGCGGCTAAATGTACTCTGATTTCAAGGGAAGACGTGGAAGCCCTGTATATTTCTTGCAAAACTGAACGCGTACTGAAATCCAAGAGAAGCAAACTAAAAACAAAGTCAGCAGAGGATCTGTATGATGGGCATATTCGGTCTGATCCACAAAACAGTTTTTGGAAAGAAAAAGTTTGGCTCAGTCTGCACGGAGTGTCTCAGCCTTTTACATTTAAAAACAAAGCTGGGCGGCAGCACGAGACTGTTTCGCCCCAAGCTTCCAATCTACCTCAAATTTACAGCAAATTCGCAAGCCATGGCTTCCATGCAGACGCAAAATCCGCATGCCGAAGCCCTAAAAACTTTGAAACAGCTCAAATACCCAGCAACTGTGTGGCATTTAATCCAGGGCATTCATTTTTTCGGAGTGTGGTCTGCAGCCGGCAGCCCGTCCTCTATCAGTCCGCCATTGCGGTGCAGTCCAAGCTCTCAAGCACCGCTGACCTAACTTATAAAAGGAAACGACAGTACGACGGCGCTGGGTGGCACTTCTGGAACAAAAGTAGGCACAGTCGTCGGGTTCTGCTTGTCCCCAAGTGCTGTAAGTCAAAAGTATCCAACGGCCATTTAAATAAATTTCACATCGACCGTGAGCTGTACCTTGGGCACCAGAATGTAGGGAATTTTCAGGAGAGCTGTAGCAGTGACACTGAATCGAGTTCTTATTCCGAGCGTGCCGACAATGACTCGGATTTCGGTTCTAATCTATCCACTACTAGTAATTCTGGGACTTCAGATGACGAAGATGATGACTCCCTGTCGGAATCTTCAGATGTTAGTTCCGAAGATGATAGTTCTTCCGAATCCGACTCCAGTTCTGTATCGAGTCAAGTTTCCTTGCAGAGCATCCGTTACAGGCGCACGAGTTTTTCAACCCTCAACAATAAAGCACCTTTAGTGACGCAGGCTACTTTTCTATATGATCAACACAGACCAAAAAATCATAGCGCGACAACGCTGTCGGATTACGGAATCTCGAACAGGAAACTCCCGAAATCTGACTTCAAACTCTGTGGGAAGAAACAAGAGGTCGGCAACGCATCAAAGCAGAGTAAAATCTGCCCACTTGTTCCTGGAACTAGCCTTCTGGAATCGAAGAGGGAGACAGCTCCTGGAATTACATTTTCAAACTTTGAAATTCCTGATGACCTAAAGAGGCTTGAACCCACAATTAACCGTGTTCAAGAAGAGGGGCATTCACCTTGCTTAAAGGAAAACAAAGACTTCCCTCAACAAAGGGTATCAGGACAGTCAAACAAATGCCATCAAGCCTTGATCTCACACTGTGCCCAAGACAAAGAAACAATAGTTTCCCAGTCCTCCGAAAACAATCCTGTAAATTTAAAGAAAGAAGCGAAAATTAGCCATTGCCTGAAACCTCATGCATATCTCACCATCAAGGCAGAACCGGAGGATCACAACACATTCTCAAATTACCAAGGCGAGAACAGCACCGTACCGAGAACATCGCCAACTTTACCACAAAATGTGAAAATCAAAGTCGAGGAAAACTTTGACGAGTATGAATACTCGTGTCAAATCCCTGAATTCGGACCGGAACACCACTGCGACGGCAAGGATCCAGACGTCACTAATTCGCAACATCCATGTGGCGAGGAGAAACCGTCAGAGAATTTGAATCACGCAAGCAAAGCCACTGAGTGCACCAACGACCCTGCCACTTCCCAAAAAACTCCTTCAGAGAACCAGGAATTTAAAAGCACTTTAAACACTCCATATGCAGACGAAGGAGAATACAAAAATGGAGCACGGGTTAGAAAGAATTACAGGACTCTGGTATTAGGAAAACAGACTGGAATTCCGAGGACGCCACTTAAATTGAATGTGAAAGCTGACAGGAATCCGCGTTCTACAGGTAAACCCGAGCATTATGAAGGATCAGCAGAGGATTGTACGGGCGCGACCAAACGAAAACGAGCATCCAGCAATGTAGCAGCTGTGAAAAAACCCTTCAGCTTCATGGCAAATTTTCCGTCTCCGCCGTCGCTAATTATCGGCAATGATGGGGATTTGTGTCCTGCGTATTCCTTGAAGTCTATGAAGGATAACATGTCACCACATAGGTCTCACCCTGTTTGGAAATGGCAACTCGGCGGCTCTGCTGTACCACTCCCTCCAAGTCACAGATTCAGGAAATTCTAATATCAGCTTTTCTAATATTTTCCTGGAGGATATTATAATGATATGCCAAAACTCTGGAAACGTCTTAAAAATGGAATAAGATGCACTGAGGAGTTACAACCTACGACGGTCATGGATTTTTTTTTGTGAATCAGCGTTCCACTTTAAGGAACCCTGTCTGCAGTAACTGCAGTGCCCCTCGTTTGTAGCTGGAACACATTCAGGCGTTTACCGACTAATAACATGTACCTCAAGGATTTCTACCGATAACAAACGAAAGCGAGTAACTCAATCGTCACTTCGTAGCTTCGCGAAAAATGACGTAATTGTTGTGTTCGGAATCATCTTCTTACGATGGATCGTGCTGTTATTAAAGTGTGATATTATTCGCTAGCGGAGACAGATACTCTTTTGCTTAGTCTTTTTTTGCCCTGCCATGAAATGTCTATTCTTATTAATTAAATTTTAGCACCATACATGCAAGCGTGATTAAATCGTTATTTTTTTTTTTTTGACAAATTTACTCTGAGTAGTTTCAGCCTCGCTGTAGTTACCCCACTCAACAATTTGTCAGCAACTTTGATATCTTCATTGCCTTTTGCATTTCTTTTTGCTCGTTATTATTAAGTGTACTGTGAAAAAGCATATTCCTCTTTTTTGTTTTGTCAGTTAACACCCAGACACCCCCTCAAAAGCAACATGCAACCCTGACTGTAGGCCCACCGGAGCCGGCCTTAATTATTGACAATCAGAAGGAGCTGTTGAGATTTGCACGAGGTTAAGTGAAAGATAACTACAAACACCGAATCGATGTCTTTGTAGCACATTCTCAAAATTACCGTATATAAAACTAACCTAAAGCACAAAACATCAAATCCATGCAGCCACTTGTTTATTGTTCCGATTAGAACACCGTGTATTGTTTAAGATGGAAAAAACAAATACGTATAAAATCCAGGAATTCTGAAAATGTTGTTAAAGTAGATGCTGATCATGAGATGTAGTAAATCGTGAACGCTTACGAATATTTATTTCTCCCGTTTCTGCTTCAGACACAGGGATATTCAAAGTGGGATTCTCTTTCATTTATACAAAACAGCAAGTCGCTATTCATTACTTTCACACTGGGTTAAAAGAAACGACGACAGTACGCCAATGTTTGTTTCATACAGCCCTGCATCTGAAACGTAGAGATGCGTTGGCTGGCGATTAATATTGCTCTTTAACGGAGGGCGAGTCAATGTTACACGCATCCCCAAAGCATTGCATAATTGTCACTGCTACATAGGTGCTACTTCCGAAACATAATTCATTGCAATCAAGACGAAGTATGTGCCTGAAAAACAAAGTTTACAGGCATGTCTCTCTCGGTAAAATTGATAGAAACTCGTGCCAAAAATATCATTTGACGAGTAGGCTAAACGGCTAAAGAGAAAAGTAACGTGTTTTACTAATTGAAAACGTTGCCCTGAAAACCAGCGATGTTTATGGTGCTTTGGGCTTTTTAAAAACTGGAGTTTTTTTTTAAGTCTTTCACTGTTTAGCCATTAACAGAAAAATCTGCTTTTCCGTATTAGTTTCGAAATGGCTCTCCTTAGCCATTTTCAATATTTAATAAGATGAGTAGCCTATACTTTAATGTCCAATATACAGACTTTCATTCTGACAATTAAATTCATATTTACACTATTTAATTTTATATATGCTGTTTTAAATAATACAACGTCGAAAGTTTTCAGGCTAAAATAGCACCCGAAGACATCTTTAATTAGGCAAAAATATATATAAAAACATTCTTAATTAGGCTATCCCACAGTCAGCATCAAATTCCAACTGTTAAATACAACCAACACCATGAATAAGCTAAAATCGTATTCTTTGGGATATAAATAAATTATAGTTCTACACGACGAAACCTCCAGAACTGTAGTGTCAACATTGGTAATAATCAATGGTGACAGTCTAGTTGCCACCAACACAGGAATATCAGTGATATTACAGTTAGTATTATGATTAAAGTCTAATCACAAAATTACATTTATTACTCATTTGTAATGAGATTAAAATATGGGAATATCTGTGACGCGCCATAACTGCTAGTATCAACGAAATGCATCTCGGCGTTATCTCGCTATGGGTTTATGGACTAGAGAAGTCCCGCTTTGAATACCCCGAAAGCGGTGAATCGCTGCTGTGATCCTAGGTGGACTGGTCTCTTATACCACAAAAGTGCTTTCCGGCTATTATTTTCTTGTATACGATATACATCCACCCGAGCAGCGGCCTAAAAGTAATAGGCAGAATTAAATGTAAAAAAGTAAAATAATGGTTTACACAATGCTTAATGGTTTATGTATTAGGCAATGAAATGTGGTTCCATTTTGGGGAGGTTCTGCAAACAGCAATGGAAGTCCTGACAATGATGTCAATGTACAACTGTATTGGTGTCGGTGCTTTAGGCTCTACGATTCCTCTCCATTGCATTTTCTATAATACTTGAGGTCAGATTTTTGACGCGACATTTAAGTCACTGGTTGTGCATAGAAAATTGAATATTTATTTTTGTGATTTACACGTTTTTGTACATCGTTGTGTAGGAGAAATGCACTCGAAATGGAAACTTGAATGGTGAATTCTGAAGCACTTTCCTTATTTTCTGAGCAATTAATTGTTCATTAAATTCATTTGAGTGTAAATGAACATGTGCGTTTTTGTTATTGTGGACGTTAAACAACTGTGCTTGAGTCCTGGGTTAAATGCTGAGGCAGGAGATTCTGAACAAGTTTAGTGGACGGTAAAAAGTATTTGTTTTTGAGAGAACTTGAATCAGGCTAAGAAATACACGTGGAAGGAAAAGATGTGCGTTTGTTCGTGCGCATGCGTACGTGTATGTGCACGTGTATATTTGTGTGTGAGTGTGTCTGTGTGAGAGATATGGGGGAAAAAGTGGGTAGGAGAACATGCGGCCAGGAATAATGAAATAGAATTTAATTATCTTATAGCAATAAGGAACAATGCGTAGTATTAACAATGGTGTGTATGTGCGTGTGTATGTGTTGTGTGCGCCTGTGAAAGACTGAGGGGGTGAACGAGTGGATTGTGGGGGAGGTAAGAGTCTCCAGTTCTACATGCCATACATGCGCGCGAATACACACGTGCTCGGTCTTTCTTACACGCGCAGTCACAGAGACACACAACCATTACCCACAGACACACAACAAATTTAAGTCGTAAACAAACAGAAAAACAGACTTTCCGAAAACATTACAATGCTGCAGAATGCAAAATAACTTGGCCTTGTGTACAAAAGGCTCGTCAGGCCCAATCCTTTGCGAGGAAAGTATAGGCAAACACGACGCAGAAATTTAGTAATTACGTATGCATCGCAAAATCTGTATAAATGACCAGCACGGCAGACATGGTGCAAGGTCACTCAGACTAGAGGAGGAGAAATTCCAAATTTGTATTTTTGTAAACTGCCTCTAGGCGTCTTATCACATGATCGCCTGAAATCAAGTGATTTAAAATTATAATACATTGTAATAGTGTGGTGTGCTTATAGGCACCAGTAAAAGCTAGTGCTGAGGATTACCTGCAGTACGATATAACTGAATATATTACATGTAATTATGCGCTCTTATTGACCATTTGAAATTACGGGAAAAAAGTTATAAAAATGTAAAAAAAAGGCAAAAAGCGTCGCAACTGAACGATTTTCGCAAAATATACTGATGCCGTACCTTAAATTTCCGGTTTCTATCGACACAAAAAGATGGTATGAATGTTTATATGCACTGACTAGTTTGATTTTGGTTAATTATGCTTATAACGTTAAAATCACACCGACGACACGCTGAAAAGGTGTTTTTCTGAAAAATAAAAATGTAATTATTACATGCATTTGATTTTATATGGGAACTAATTGTCAAATGTACATTTTAATGGGCAAGAAAACGTAGATGTGGGCATCTTTAAAGCTATAATTTGGATGCCCGTGCAATGATTGTTTGAGGGTCAATTGCAAAATGTCCTGAAATTATACTTAGATGTCCATTTAAGATTGGCTAATTCGTTGTAAATAGTTCTTCTTTGTTTAGACTATTTTATTATGTTGTCGATGGTTAATTGTAGTGAGAATTCTCATTGTTATTGGCCGATAAAGGAATTAGTGCAGCCAAGAGCGCGACCCTCCCCAAAGTTAATATTGTGCTAAACTAAACAAGAAGAAACGGAGGCGCCGTGACGGCGTACATTCAACGACAATAATGAGGAATAAATACGGGTTAAACCGTTATAAACGATGAAGTCATCCACTGAGGCACATCAGTGGTGTTTTGCAGCAGATATACAATCTGGCTGCTTAATTAAGTGAATATACCGAGCATGCAGAATAACACGCCATCTTTATGTTGGTCTGAGTAAGCTACCAGAATATCGCGATTTTTCTCGGATGCTCGCAACACATTAGTAGGTTGCACTAAACACTGGCTCACTAAAATTGTCAATTTTCTAAAGGCATTTCACCGTCTATCACTGTGGTTATTAGAACTGCTGCATAGGATAGAGACCGAAGTGTGAAGGTTTCAGTACACCAGAGCCTTCAGTGTCTAGAAACGTCACAGAGGTGCTACTCCTTGTTTTTAGTACCTCTATCCAGCCGTAAAAGCAACAGGCGAAGTTGTGGTTTTCTCCATGAGCAGCTCCGCCTAAGAACCACGTGTAAAATTATTTGTTCTATAAACACGTTAGTTGTTTAAGTTAAATTAAAAAATTCCCTTTCTTTGTGCATATCTCCTCAGATGGAGTCCTGATTGATGACATTTTATGGTATTGTAAAGCTGCGATTCGGGGGTGGGGTTGGAGGGGGTCAAAGTGATTCTTTTTGGGCCTATCTTGTATTCCCGCGGACAACAGAGCGGCCAGCAGGGAGACAACCTCAGAACATAAGGACTGAGCTTTCTCAAGTCCTCCAGCGGATTTTCTTGAGTCTTTTTTTCTGAGCTATGTAAGTCTGATTTGAGAGGATGAATATTTAAACCTTCGGGGTTAAATTCCCACGGAATCTGTGAAGGAAATAAACCGTGACGCGTGTTAAAATGCATGTTAAAATAGCGAAATAAAACAATACTCATAGTGACGTAAATTAAACTGAAGTATACGCCGTATATATAGGCGCTGTAGATAAACAAAACCTGAGGCTGTCAGCATTCGGCGTATACTTGAACTAACACATTTCTATACAATTCGGATTATTAGTGAAATTACAGCGCAACACCTAAAAGTGAAAAGCAAGCCTGGCAACAAAAATTCAGCAAACTTTGTCACAGAAAATATTTTTTTTCTACAAATCGTTTATGAATCATATAAACAATACACGTCATCAGATTGTTAGCTACATAAGTGCAAAATTAAGCATACAGTAAAAGCAAAGATGTATGGCAAAAAGTAAAACTTTTGCCGTTAATACTTGCACATGTGTATAGAAGTGTTTCAGGTTTTTCTCTTATTTTACCTAAGCAATACACACGTATTTTCCACGTACGAGTTGCGCTTTGCCGAAAAAAATATGATGACCTATATCTCTAAACCGGTAGTCGACTCTTAATTTGCATAATCTAATAATTCTTTTAGTCGACGCACAACTTCTTCTGTTTACTTATGCACATGATAAAGTTTTAAATGTTGGCACACCCGCATACACAATAAATAAACAATTGCCCACACATTGATACCAAACCCTGTTTCTTCTCGTTCTTTAGACGGCTGGATAGAAAAAACAGGCTATTTCAAACTTCTGATGAATCAAAGGTGCTGGACGAACAGCTTCGCTGCATGATACACCAAAAAGTCCGTAGCATAACAGAGAACACTAAGGATAAACCGCAGAATGGGCTTTTTCGCGTAACCACGAGAAAAATGCGTTTCGGTTACCAGGCAAGTCCTGAGCCCACGAGAGTTCAATAAATATTTCAAAAATAAGTTGTTTAGAAATCCTAAGTGGTAGCCAATCATTGTTAGGGGGTGACGTATTATACTAGGCCCAACAGAGTCAGAAGATTAAAGGTATGTCTTGTTTTTACAGAATTAAAGATAGTCGTGAAAACCACAGTTCTAAACAACAGCTTAAATTTACAAACGCTACTTCCATGACAGAATGCACCTTATTTTGTGTTAATGTCACGTTGTTACAACTGCCTTGAAAAACACATGTCTATAGAGTTATTTTTCGTCAGCCTCCGTCCCCACCCCCACCCTGGCTACGTAAACACACAGACACACACAGATTTTCTCTTTCACACACGCACGAAGCTCAAAAGAAAAAAAATCTGAAATTGAAGATCAATAAAATAAACGCTCAGGAGTAATGATTTACCGGCAAAGCAAAAAAAAAAAAAAAAGAGAGAGAAAACAATGTAATCATTATTCAGCAGTTCCCTCATTCAGCTCATTGCAAAGCACATTCCCGTTCACATTATGTCGTTACTATTTAAAGTAATCACTGACCTATAAAATACATGAATTAATATCACTGGCAAGTAATGCATTTCAAATTTTCTGTAAAAGCAGAAAAGATACACAGGCCAAGAAAGACGCCTGGGGTAACAAGAGATTTATCTTCAACATACGTTTAAGGTAGGCCCTACATTTTGCCAACGGAATAACACCATTTCACATAAATGGAAACAGGAAAAGGAAGCGAGCTAAACGTGCCAACCCCCCAGCCCCGCCACGCTGCATATGGCAACGCACGAAGATAACTTAAAAAAACATTTTGAGCTTGACGGATAACGTGTCACCATTCCGCAACACCGCAGAATTTCAATTCATTTACACGACAGCAAGCAAAAATACACTTTATACATCAAATATGCACTTAACAATTTCCTGCTTTTAGGCGAGCATGTCGTTTTATAGGTTATACAAGCCAAAACTTAAATCTTAGTTATGCGATTACAGGATTTATCTTACTAGCCAGTCCTGTTTCTCGTAGACCAAACGTATTTTCAATACATTTTACAATTTATTTTAAAGTGGGTTACTATGTGTGCATTTTTATAATATGGAAGAAAGCAATCCCGTTTGTATCTTTCTCCTGATAGCAGAGAAGCACTGCATATGTACTAGCCTTCCAGATAAACTGTCCCGCCTATAGGCTATTATCGCCCAAAGACGAGACAAAGCACTCTCGCCTGAAAGGACAATGCGGCCGTCGCAGGCGTAACATTTTGTCACGAGTTTACCAAGATCCAATTTCTCCAAATTACTTTGCTGTTGGTGCTACTGTGTTTAGCTGTTAAAGTGCCAGACACAAAATCCTAAAGCTCAACATATCCCTAGTGTGATTTTATTTGCTGGTTTTCCTGCCAGGATGCTGCTTGCAGAATCTCGATTATGGTAATACTTCACGTGTACAATGATACAAATATTAAAGAGCTACTGACATAATTATACACGTATCATGTAAAACTAGTATTAAAGACGCATTACTGATAGTGGCAGTGCCATATTTTATTCGAATCAATGACCGTTCCATTGTTTCTCTGAAATGTAGTAAACGGGTTTTGTCACAATTAGCTGGACTTTACTGGAGGGTTAAACGGTGGGTGGGTGCAATTTCCATGTTGTAAGAAGCGGTTCTTAAACGTGCAGCATTTGTGAAGAGCTCTTGCAGGTTGTGGGGATTCGCTTCTTATTAGAGGCGCCGCAGGGGCCAAAGGGGGCAAAACTCGCCACTGTTATTCAGACTTCGGCCGCAGCGCCAGAAACATAAGTAAGCAAAGATTTAGGACAACCTCGCGATTTAAGACGCAAATGTAAAAAAAAATACGACAAACACTTCAAAATATAAGCGTATAAATATGAGCAGTTTAAGAAATCTCTCAAAAAACCTCACAGGCAAATAAAAGCATTCGTTATAACGATGTTAACGATTTCAGCGACGCTTTTACTTACATATTCTTATAATACCTAATCTGTGGTATTTCCTACTTGGTATATATGCGTCTATTTATACTACAGTGAATGAATGATTTTCTATTTAGAGAACAGTGCATGAAATCAATTACCCCTTTTTAAAAGGCCTAGATTTGCCAAATATACCAAGTGGAGTACGCCTCATCGTTGCATGTTGGAAATCGTGCACGTTTCACTGTGAATGTATGACACCCAGCGTTTGATGGGTGCTTCCCGGTGCACAATACCCCATATTCCGAATGAGCGATCAAAGGACTTTGTATTGTTTGTTAAAATAAGAGAAAAGCCACGGAGGTGGATTCAGACAATCGCATTTCTGAATCTGCTTCGTTTGACTGACAGCGCAGATCTATCTGACCTCAGGGGGAGAGATTTATTGCAGTCAGTGATTAAAATAAAACGTTAAAAGATAAATCATTTAAAATGTAATAATGGGTAAGACGATATGTCACGTATGTTGAGTATACGAATGTATAGATTCTATAAAATCCCAAAATAAAAGAAACAGTATTGCATGTCATAAGAAAATGTTGATGGTAATGTTCTCGCGTCCATTGCATCTACCTTAGAATATAATTAAGTGACATACCACGCATGTTTTAAAATACACAAGACTTACCCAGTTTAACATTGTGCGAGACTACGCCTACTTGTTCAACAACCGTATTTATGTAATATTACTCTGTGATTCACTTTTCATATATACATCAACTATAGACTGACATTTCAATACTTTAGCCCTAAAACAAAGAATATGGAGGGCAGGCGTTTAACATTTAGAAAAATGTTATTTCTTATATTTAAGGCACATTCGACTAAACAGCATTAACAAATCTATACCAGTTGGATTTATATATTAATCTCAATTAATTATAATGATGAATTTAATTAGTTCGCAATTTATTTAATTATAACATTACATGAGTATTTTATGTTGAGGACGAACTGAATATGTTTGTCTCCCACAAGTCTCTACTTATGACAATTGCATTAGGGATCTAAGGTTCTTTTCCACATAAACTGTTTTATGCAAGACCTTAAAACTCAATTTGCACGTTACAGTGTCATTAAAGAGAGATGAGTCTGCGCACAGCTTTCTCGCTGGATTTTACTGTTAGCAATACTTATTCTCGCCATGGCCGGCAACCTGGGAATAGCAAAAAAGGCGATCAACCTACGAAAGCACGATGAGTTTATTCTAAAAACAAAATATACACTTAAATGCAGTAAACCTTTTTTTTTAAAAAAAGTCAGTTTATCTGTTCACCCCTTCCACAACGGATATTACAATTTTACTGAAATTAGAAAGTGTAATCCAGGTTGCTCATGTACACTGAATCTTGCTATTCGTCCTTAATTCACTTGGTACCTTGTCTGCCAAATATCTGTACATTTATCACAAAATCGTAACGCAAAGAATTCCAACTAAATGAAGACTTCAGATCTATAGTATCTTCTGGATTCTTTATCATCAATTGGCAAGGCAAAAAGGATTATCCAAACTACGAACGTCACCATTTATCACCCTTTTCGGGACCAAATGTAATGATAGTCTGACATTCTAGCACGACAGTCTATTTTCTAAAAACTACGTTAATTTAGCAATTTCTGCCTCAAAATTAATAAAAGCACAAATGATAATTCATATTGTAGCAAATCGCTTACGTTTTGATAAAATTAAAATTCATTCAGCTCAAAATGGTTTATCTTTTAGATTCCCGAACTTTTCTGCATTTATCGAGACGGAAGCTATTATCAACCCCCAAAATGGAATGCTTACGATTATTCGGCTGATATGAATCTACACCACGGTTTATATGCCTGAGTGACTCATGTTATTTCAGCTCATATTTTATTTTATACAGCCCACCGTAGTTTACTTGCGTCTATTTATTATGTCAATAGTTTTTTTTTTATGATAATAGAAAACCAATGGAAATGTTAAATGGGAATATATATTTTTTTCTTACAGAACTGCAGTGTTTTCAGTTTTGTGTTTTGGCCTGGTATGTTAAGTAATACAATACATATTTGACCTCCAGTGACCTGCCATTTCAAATAAACATGGATCAGTTCGAATCAAATGCATAGTCTGAAATCCATTGTGAGCTAACAATTAGCGGGCTAACTAACACATGCTTAATCCTTCACCCCCCTCCACACACAAAAAACACTTTCCTTGGAATTCCATAACACGCATATGTATAACTAATTGAATATAACTCAACATAACTGTTGTTGCTATTTCCTGGAAATACCGCAGTTTCATAGCAATATGAACTGTAATTTTTTTAAAGCACACCATAGCTTATAAATAATGCTATTATGTTAATAAGTTGTAATCATTTTACATAAAAGTAAAATTAGTTGTTTTAGAGGAGTTCCTGTACAATATTTATATATAAACACTATTGAGGTGCTTTTCAAATCAGACAGCTTTCACAGTTTTAACACTTCTTTTGCTGAACTTAATTCAAAATGTCAAACAAGCTTTGAAAAGTTAAACATTACATTGAAGAACAGCCACAAAATCCAATTTTGATCCACTGTGATCTGAATGGTTCATTTGCTGTTTTTGCAGGAGAGCTAGGTCGAAATGACGTATGCGCCTGGATTCTTTTGAAAAATTTGCACCGAATTATGTTTCTAGTTGTATAAACATCCATCATTCTTTCTTTCCGGTTTTCATCATCCGTGATTGTGGGCATTTGTGCTCAATAATGCTTAATAGACAAGGGTTTTCAAAGAAACCGAAAACCGCGGCCTGAACACTGAAATAACACAAAGCGCAAGGTTACGTTTAAAAGTCACTAATGAAATCAAAACCAAGATATAGCAATAAAACAATATGCTCATCCTGACATTTTCCAACTTCCAGTTTTCCCCAGTTTAGGCCGTCTTAAATAACATACATTTCTAGTATTGCATAACTGACAGACTGTTAAACCAAAATATAAATGTTACTTTCACTGCTTTCAAAAATCAAACCAGTTTAACTTATTAGCCCCTTAGGTTGACTAATTGATTAATTGTTAAACTCTTCTTAGATCTGCTGTGTTTTTCCATGTAAATGTTGGTGCGAGTGTATGCGCGCATTTGGTTATTTTGGCATTCTAGATGTTTCATAATTCAATCTGAAAACAGGAGTAATAAAACGCTGGCAGTTTCGTAAAGGAAATAACCAGGTTGCTTGATGCCATGACCAATAGATTTTGAAATCGATTGATAATCAGGACATAGGCAGGTTTATTCCATTTGCAATTTTGCTCATCTGCTTCGGCGCTCTCAGAGATGATTTTGTAGTGCTCAGCTGATTGTCTTTAAAATTGCGAATTGTCTCAATGCACTAGCTCGATGCTGACCACCCGTAAACTACAGAAAGCCATCGAATATCCAGAGTTTAAGGTATTACGCGCTAAGAAGACCAGACATTAGTGATTACAGCTAACATAATATTTCCTTGAGTTCAATTCTTCAGTTTAAGAGAAAGATGCCAGTTTCAAACACTGGTAACCTTGTGCTTGAGTAGAGTTGTTGAAGTTTTAGGTTGCAGAGAGCGTGAGCTCATACACAGATACGAAGAAATGCAGGGAAATCAAATCAAAGAACAGTTTAGGTTACGGTCTTGTTCTTCTGAAAATCCAGCAAAAGACCCCATTTGTTTTGTACAAATAGGCTAACGAGATTTTGTTTTACTAGAAACCTGTGTTTCAAGTATACATGTGTAAATTTAAGAAATATTTGCCAACCTTTAAAAATAAAATTATATAATTAAATAATTCGAGGGACACACATGTATCTCCATAGGAATTAAACAGCCATTGGCTCTAACGATTTAAACAGAATTATAGAAAATGTTTCAGCTTTATGTATTTGCATATTTTACCTTTTAAAGTTTAATTTTAGCATAAATCCCTCAAATTACTAAACAGCGGCAACATCTGTCAACTTCTCCATAAACAGACTTCAGTCAGCGGTTATTTAAAATGAATGCAAGTGCGATACCGCCACGACAAACCGCAGTGGGTTACTAGAGAAATGTTCTGCGTTAAGGGAACGTTTCAGGAAACTCGACATATGAACTTCTCTCAGACTAAAACAGTAAACTTTATTGTTTAACATAATCCCGGTGTGCCAAAGGTGTGCCACATTATGCCGCATTTACAACTTATATTAATGGTGCAATAAGTCACATCGCTTAGCTGATAACATCTAAGATAACCGTATAGTTCTATTGTCATATTTCAGATAATGCTAGCAAATTCAATTGAAAGTGGAATATGTTAAGAGAAGACGCTTTTTAAAATTAAATGAATGATTAAACTGAGCAGAGTGCAATGGTATGGTCATAAACGCTACGCTTACCGTTCATATAAAAACAAAGGCTCATAACAGTTTCACATTTTTTCTTAATTCGTGAATTACAGGAAAATAATATGATGCAGAAAAACGACAAACATTACAGAAACGCGTTAAAAAATCACAGAAAATACGCAGGCAATAAACAAGATAAGAGCTGATGAAGTAATCTTTTGGCGCCCCCTTTTGGCATGATTATTTTTTCACCAATAAATGTCTTAAAGGGGAAGTTCGCAGTTGCGGTAAAATATTTAAGGTGGAGCGGAATTAATTCCATATTTCGTTTAATGCAGATTTGTCTGGTTCGCAAAATACCAAACAGACGTACAAATAGTGAACCAAGCGTCGCAACAAACACCTGATGCTTAATGTCCCCACATGAAAATGTATGATCATTAACGCGACTTAATACATCGTATTAAGACACGGAGCAGTATCGTAGATGCATATCATTAAGAGTTCGAAACTAGATTCTCACCAACTAAGAAACAGCAAGAACTGCCTAGGACATATCCTCAGCAGAGATACACGTTCTACATTACATCACATATCTCATCGATATTTGGATTGATTTTAAAGTTTAGAATTTAATATCCGATGTATACCTCTATACACCATCATATCAGTCTTTTCAATATTCCCAGTATCGAAAAGATTGTTTAACGTTTTGGTTCAAAGGCTTTTAAGGAATAAGTATTTTAAATGGCAGACATGCCATGGAAGTTATAAGAGAAAAACCAAAACGCGACTAGTATACTCATTAAGTTTAAATATTATGAATAAATGAAAGCATATATTGACAAAAACATATAAAAAAAATAAACACGTCCAAAACGTACTAATTTATAATCAGACTACCCTTAAGCTGATAAGAAGTAATGTCGATTTTTTTTTCGTGGTGGTCTCACCCTTGACGCAGTAATAAAAAGACATGAAATCAATTGAAGTTCACAAAGCTTTACAAGACACTTTGCCGCGTACATCGGCTTAGATTTTAAGCTTTACCCGACGTTTTAGGTATAATTCAATAGTAATTTTCTATTTTGTTGCTGCACTTTAAAACATTTAGCCTGTCTGTTTCAGTGGCGATGCCATTTTGCAGCAGATAAAGTGCGTAATTTCTTGGTATCCTTTATTGATGTATTTTTGTTTTACTCTGTAGCGATGGGAATTAAGAGGGTGAGAAAAGAGAGATGGAGATAGTGAAAGATATTTTTTCCCGAAATGTTATGTCAGAGAACACGCTCCAATACATCGATAAAGCACATCGCTACGGAGCAAAACAAAAACTTGAAGCTTTATATATCATCTCCAGTTTAAAATGACGTAATAGACATAAAATGCAGGTTGGTTAGTTAAAATCAGATGCATTTATTGACCTTTATCTACAATCAAGTTGAATTACGATAGAAATAACGATTGAACATAAACGCGAAAAGAATATCAGCAAGGCACATTGGGGTTATGAGTCCGGAAAACGACCAAACGTACGTGTGTGATAGAAAAACATCTTGGTCAAGTCATAAAATGTCTGTTTACGGCCCATGCAAAGTATCACGTTTTTTGTACTTCTCATGATTTAGGTCGCAATACACACAGGGCTACGTTTTCGTTTCACAGTAAATGGTGAAATTGTGAATAGACCCCCCTAGAACAGTACCAGTGAAATAAACACACCTAGAAATATAAATAAAATGAACTGAGCGGAAGAATAATTAGATTGAATTAAAAAGATATAAACGTATAACCTATGCACGAATAGTAAAAACTGCCGAAATTAACGTCTGATATATGATATATAATAGCAAGCAAGGTAAAGATGTTCTGTTATTATTTTTGGTGATAGGTCTCGAAATTCTTGACTTCCACGTACGCTGTAAAAGAAACACGCCGCTATGGGCCCCTACCGCTACTTCTCCGCTGAAAGCTGTGCGCTCCGTTAGCTCCACGGAGACTGTGCATGTTGGGGCTGATCTAGAGACATCTAACTGATACGTAACCCGAATGAAAACATAATGTGCGGGAAACAGACGGACGACTAAAACATAAAACAACCGCCCATTCGATATTAATGTGTTGTCAGTATGAGAACATGCCATAAAATATTTTAGCTATATACTTTAGCTATATACACGATGACTCCTTCCCATAATATAACGCGAAATGTCACTTTGACGCATATATAACGAACAACAAAGTCAATTACGTGTATTCACTTTCCTTACGTTGACTAAACATTAGACCCAGTCCACCCCTGTTTTGGCCAAACGTTAAACATTATGAATACAGGAGAATGAGTTGTGTGTGTTGTATTAGAGTGATTTTCTCCCTTTAAAACCGAGAAGTCGATTGTTCTAATGTTCTTCTTAAATGGTTTGCATGAAGCAAGGATCAATAACTTCACAGTTAATTTACTCGTTTTACTAAAGACTATGGTACGATCTGATTTACACAAGATACAAGTTTTCATGCTTCACTGGTCAGGTTACCTGTCAGTTGTGTAGGTATACTTAAAACCATAGGAACAAACCATGAAAACCAGATTTATCCAGATTTTCATTATTTAATTATTTAATTATAATTGTGGCATGAAGATTAGATTTTGATTTTAAAAATATGTACCCAGTCTAAATTGATCCATATAATTCTTTGCATGCAAGTATGTATTGAGACATACTGAAGATTCATGTCTTTGACAAGTCTAATGAAGTCTTTTCACGCTGTTTCCCCGTTATTTATTAACCGAGACGTGCTCCTGTAACTGGCTGATATGAGCGAAACTCTAAGTACAGTAAGTGTTGGTCCGGTCCTTAAGGTCCATGACGGTATGCAGACATTTCGTAGTTACCAAATCAGTCTCGCGTCTATGAAGAATTTATGCCTGTTCCTGTGTACACAACTGTTTCAGCTTCTCGAGGCTTATGGACGGTCTTTAAGAACAGCCCGCTTTGTGTTCTGCAATTTGAGTTGACCACTGCGACGGACTAAATTTACCAATATTTATAACAAATTTATTATTACATTATACATTTTCTGTAGGGGCAGTGACTGGGTTTTGATGGACTGGAGCACATTCTTTTGTGACAGAAAGGACTTGTTTTTATTAAACAATATTTTCCTGGTAAAAATGCGACCTTTCTACAATTACCTTAAGGCTTCACAGGTGGGAAAAAATCAGTCTTTGTGCAGTTTTATTAATCTGACTTGTGGACTTGTACAAGTGTGAGTGCTATGACAGAAGAGTGTAAGAAGCACTGGAGGATGGTCCAGATAAGTATTCAGGACAGGCCATCCTGGCTATAATTTAGCTTCTCTATTGCAGGGTTACATGAATCCATGCACATTTTAGAGCCACAAATTCACCTAAATGGCATGTTTTTGAACCACGGGATAAAACCCAGACAAACACAGGAAGGACTTGCAAATTCCAAGATGGCCACAAGTGTAGAAATGAAACCCACAGCCCCGGAAGTGTGAGGCCATGGTACTACCCACAGATCACCACACCAATCTAGGATTCAGAACAAACAGGGTGGTGTGCGGCTCAGTGGGTTTGGGATCTGCACCTGTGTCCAGGAGGTCATGGGTTTGAATTCCATTGGCAGAAGACTATTCATATCACACTTGGGGCCTTGGGCAAGCCTCTACTGCTGCTGGCGGTGCTGTGTGCTCTGACCACAGAACCTGCTCTCACAAGCATGTGGGAATACAGCTGTGTGTCTGTCATGAAAAGTTATGTGGAAAAGCTCCCCATTTTCCATATGGGAATTGATAAAAGAAAACCTCTAGGCTAAATATATGTTAAAAACCTACAGTCACATGCAAAATTGCTTATTGGCTTGATGACGATTGTAACTTTATTGCAGTGAAAAATACAAGCAGCAAGAACAGTGATGTGCACAGACCTTTTGAGTGGCGGAACGGGGGGGTGTGTGGTGTGGGTGCCCCTTGGTAAATTTTCAAAATTGGGGGGGTGGGACCCCTCAGTCTGTGATCATCAGATATCTTGCAACATTGGTAAGGGGTGGGGGGGGGCTTCCACTTGTTTGGGGAAAGGGGCAGGTGCTCAGCAACCCCCTCCTCCCCCTCCCACACATACACACTGCAAATCCCTGAGCAACAACTAAACGAACAGCCAGGTAGTCCATTAAATCACTGATACACAGTGCATACACACCCATATAAACATAACACATAACGTACCTCCCATATGTTAGAAAATATATTGAAATATATTGACAAACTTCATATCCAAATACTCACTAACAATTAATTCATTTAATTGTTTCCCTGATCAGGATTACTGTTGGATGGACGGATAGAATTAAATCATGTTTAATTTGCTTAATTGATGTTTTTATCCAAAGCAACCATACAACTGGATGTTTTAATGGGGCAATTCAAGGTAGACATCTTGTTTAATGGTTCAACAGCATAATCCCAGGAAACCAGCACATTTGGTTCAAGCACATTATTTAGGTAATAATCATTTCCGGAATGACTGAACCAGGATTTCACAATATATAGATATATTCTTCTGTTTGAACTCCAGCATTGTTAATTGCTGTTTCACTGTTAAAAATATTTGGATATACGCATAGGGGAAACCAAACATTTTTACTCTATTTGAAATCAAGCTGAGAAAAAAAAGTCATATTTAATTTCAGGTTATTTTTGAATGGAAGTGCATCATGTAATTTTAATCGTTTGATGCATGAATTATTAAAAACATTTTTAGAAATATTGATTTTACCCAAAACCCATAGAATTGTCCACATATTAGGACGCTATGTATCAGAGAAGTAAAAACGATGGTAAAAACTAAATTCATGAAACAGAATTAAAGTGTTTCTAAGCGTTTTCCTGCAACACAATATGTAGCAACACGTCATCTTCTTCATATTTAAAAATCACAAAATACACTTGAATCTCTCTGTAAAATATCACATTGAAAGCGTTGCTCATAATTAGTATTGTGCATGTGAGATTTTAGTGAAACTGAAAAAGCCATTACAGCAGTGAAAAAGCATTATTACTCAAGCAAAAATAAAGGATCTGTTGCAAGGTGACTCAATTCTTCTTTGTCATCTACATGGATTCAATGAACTGTAGTGAATACTGCCTTAGTGGGGGGTATATGGCATTCGCAGTAGGTGGGCCCAAGGCTGTAGAGATCCTGAACGTGGACTTGCAGGAGAGAAGCCCCACTAAGTCTGTAATGCTGTATGCTGAGCTCACTCGTGGTGGCTGTGAGATAATAGAGATCTTAGCTACAGCCTTGTGGGGAATCATGTGAGGGATGCTGGGAAACTGAGCGAGAAGAATCAGCGGATCAGTGGGATCCGTAGCATCGCCAACTCCAGCCCCTGGGAGTGGATTTCTACGCATGGGTCCTGGCCTGTAAATCGCCACGGCAACGCCTGCCACCCAGTATGGTTATAGCAGAATCTTTCTCAGACTGGAGGGTTAAAACCTGCCACTATTTTCCGTCAGATTCTGAGGGTATGTGAGTGGGATTAAACCAGGTCGCCATCAATGGCTCCCGCCAGAGCTGCTCACCTTCGGTTCCGGCCCCTCGTTTATTCTGCGGGTGTTAACGAGGGCATGCCCCATCCCCATAACCTAAGGTAGTGCTCCACTTACAAGTAAAGCTGGAAACAATTCAACTCACGCAGCCTTTCAAAGGAGCAGGTGGCTGGACTCGCCTCCTGCTCTCCGAACTGAAACGCCGCTGTAATTGTCAACTTCCTAACAGGATGCCCTCCGACTTTGCTGGGATTCAACCGTTCTTACACTCTCAGGAAAAAGGTAAAAATGTGTACCTTTGCTTGTCACTGGGGCTGTACCCTTGTAATTGTACCTTTAATGGTACAGAAATGGACTCTGAAGAAAATCCAAAAGGTATAAACAGCATTAATGTACCATCAATAGTACAGAAATATTCCCAAGAATCCATTTCTGTACCTTAAAAGGTACAGTTACTTTCAGCTAAAGGTACATTTGGCAGGCCCTTGAGAGTACAGCCCCAGTGACAAGCAAAGGTACAAAATTTTGCCCTTTTTCTGAGAGGGTAGGCCGTGAAAATCCCTACATCTCTCCATACCCTCCGCACTCGCGCTCCTCACGTTCAGGGACAGGGGGCAGCACTGAGCAGTGGGAAACGCCGAATTTGTCGCACATGGTTGCCACCGTCAATTGCTGCCCGCCCTGCGCCCAAGTCCGCTCCCGTCGGCAGAGTGCTTTGTCCCACTGCATCTAACCTTCATCAATCACCCTGTCGCTCACGGCCAGCAGCACTTTACGAGTGACAAATGGCCGTGTGCATTTCTGGACCGGCGTCAGGGAACTAACCACCGGGTAAGTATTTACCATGGTTACCGCACGTGACCAGGTCATGGAGGCTCTGCTCCCCCCCATTAGAGACCAGCTCCGACTCGCAGGCCCAGTAGGAGGGTGGCAGGAAGCCGCCTTTGTAAACACCGACCCTGGCAAGCCTCTGGCCAGCCTCCACAAACCAGGCCAAACACAGAGGGGCACAGATGTGCCCCTTCGCTGGCCCCAGGCCCGGTTTATCCCTGGCAGACTCACACTCCCAGGAAAACAATCTCAGAACAACACTTCGGGAAACACAGAAACAGTCCACAGTCCTCCATCAGTGACCAGGGGGCCGCGTTGTTATTCTGCCTATTACAGCAACACTTTCGAAAGAAAAATATAGAAGTGAAACAAAAAACATCATTTTAAAATATAGGCTCTGACTCATGGATTCTTACAGCTTAATATCTAACTTATTTTATAGTCAATTTATCTATGTGATTTCCATCAGGAACATTGAGCACGTGCACAGAGTAAGTATCCTTCCATCCATAAAATTATGTTATATCTGCTTCTAGCCAATCACAGACAGCATACTAAACAAGTTAAGAATTATACAAATTATAAGTAAAAATTCTGGAAACACTTCCAACTTTTTAGACATTTCAGAACTTTATTCTAGATACTTCAGTTACGTATTTAATCGCCCAATGTATTATATTTGTAAACATTTAAAGCGTAATACCAGGTGTTTCCACAATTTTGCCCACGCAAGTACAGTATTGAATATTTTCTTTAATAAACTTGATATGACCTTATCCTATAATTCTTATCCCCAAATATTCTAGTAATGGCAAGTTTGCTGCGGTAGCTAAGTTATTGCTCTTCTTAAAGTTTCATTTAATAAAAACCATTTCACTTTTTAGGAACATCCATGCAAGTACCGTTTGATATGTTATGGACGCGTTTGAATAAAAAAACGAGGTGAAGATTCCAAATTGTCCAGCAGATGGAGCCATTGGTACGTCTGAATATGAATTTCGATTCATAAGTCATCGAATACACTGCTCAGAGACATAAAATAAAGTTTTTTTTTTTCTTTTAAACTTATTAGCTCACTGAAGATTTGTCTGAGGCCTTCTCGAGGTTCATGGATTAATCCACAGCAGTACTCACTGGAACCCCGCTTCGATATCGGATCTGTTTACTTGACTTGTATAATACGATGTGACGCTGCGTGCGCACACGTGTGCGCGCTGGTTACTGGGCTTACGGCCAGGATTCACTTGAGACCAGAGGGCCAGGTGGATGGGTCGCACATCACTTAGATGAGGAAGAGGGCCTTGACTTAGCACAGCGGAGGATTTATTAAGGCAAATGAGGAACCGGATCGTTCCCTGACTCCCTTCCAATAGTTCAGCAAACAAGCTACATATCACACAACAAAGGGAAATGGGGATGTCTGAAGATGCTTCCTTGGTAATGCATTCAGAACAGAACATTGGCAGTGCCGGTCACTAATCTCCACACTCCTTCACACCTTACTGTCTGAGGCATTCGATGAGAAATGCTTTTAAGACCAGAATAATACTCTTATTTTAATGTACTTCGATTTATCATACATTCTGATCCTAATACCGTGCATCAACAAATCAAATAACTGGCATCATGCCGGTAGATCTAAGTAAGAAAATAGTTCATGATATTGACCTTATAGATAATAGTAACAATTGAATTACTGCACTTCAGCAATCAGACACGGGAATAGATCAAAGTCATACTGCCATCTGGAGGGCCATGTGCAAACACAGATGACACTCTTGGATTTTATGCCTCTGGTTTCCACCAAGCGACCCCGATCCAAAAACGCGCAGGCTTTTCGGCGCGTCCCCCGACAGCCCGGAGCAGATCCGCAGGTGACGTTAAACGGATAGGAATAACGTAACGTAAACCTGCACACGGATAATTAAACGTATTACAGCGCGATTCAAGTGGTTAATGTAAGATTTAACCAGTAGCGTCAAAATGACGCGCATAAATCATTGTTTGTATCGTTCATTATAATAAGTCATTAATATTCGAGCGATTCGTGCAAAACAGCGCAGGGCATTGGGTAAGGTACTTACGTTCCCTCATCCAATACATGGCAAGCTTCCCTCTTTCTTACCCTCCCTCCCCCTCTCTCTCTATCACCTTGCACAGTGCAAAACAGAAACGGATGGGTTCGGCTTGGCACTGTGGCGTCTCATAGTCCGGTAGCACCGGAGCTGTCCTTTCACACCCCTGAAGCAACCTGCGCCCGTGTGCGCGCCTTGACCGCATCTGAGCGAGAGAGCCTCTCCGAGTTGCAGTAGAGGGTACACCGCTTCTGGGACGGCGCCGATGCTCCGCTGTTGCGTCTTTTTCAGCCCTTTAACCTGGAAATGTGAGGCGAGCCACGGGTACGAGTCAGCAGTTTACACTGTAATTGCCTCCTTCAGACTAAAACCTTCAGCCTCCCAGGATCAAAATGAACCCTCAATGTGCACGCTGTGGGAAAATCGTATATCCTACTGAGAAAGTGAATTGCCTGGATAAGGTAAGCGAATATGTCCGCTTTTTGTTTTCTTTATGCTTTTTTGCTTATTATTGCAATGACGAGTTTAATTTCTGGAGCAAGTAAACGTATCCCGCGACAAGCTATTAATCGGAGGAAGTGTTAAACTACGCTAAAACCACCTAGGCAGGGCTGTAAAACTTAAGATGCGTTTGGCATATACGAGGCATGCCGATAAACACGAAAGCATTGCTTATCTCGGTAACCGTTTGTTTACTTTGTAGTTTCGTTCTACGTACTAGTTCAAATTAAATGCGCATTAATTCGGGGCGGCTGTGACGCAACACACTTGCCTTTAACCGAACGATCGGACTGGTATGATAGCTTGCATTACTCAGTTTTACCTCGCATTGTTATTAAACAGGAAAAAATAACATTTGCATTCGAATATCTTAGAGCAGTTCCAGATACAGTTTCACGAAACCGGTATTTGGCTGGTGGCTTGGGCATGTCACGCAGTCCAAAATATAATCCATAATAAAACCTTATGTAAGATGACGTGTGCTTTATTTACGCTTTAAAGAGAATAAAGTTCCACTCGAGAGTTTTATTTGAAGAAAGGATGCGATGTTTATTGAAAGAGTGGATGTATTTCAGAATTTAACCGATAATGTGTCAGTTATCTCTTGAGAAAAAGGACAGTTCGGACTATTTGATAAAGACAATATTATCACGCATAGCAAGTTTCCTCTGTCAGTGCAAATTTCCTATTTAAAGTAATTTGAAAAATTGTATCCAGAGCTATTCTTTTGGATGTATCCTTGGCCCTCATGTCCCGAGAGATCTATGATTACACCCCAGTGACTGCCCCCCCCCCTTTCCGAAACCTCCCCCCTCCACTCCCACCCCCTGCCACAGGAGAAAATTGCAGCCACCCCGTAAATGAAGAACTTCCTAACTCCGGCCAAAACCCTCCCACCGTGGATTTTTTTTTGCCTTGCCAAGCCACTGTGCTCCGTAGCGGGCTGAATAAAACGCATTCTGAAAATCCCAAGGGAAATGGTGACACAATGATGGTGAAAGCCATTAGCTCAGACGAGGGGTCACATGCAGGAAAGCAGAGAGAATGGTTGGAACACCCCTGAACAGGAAACTGGAATTAACTTTAGACTGGAGTCTCCCTGGAAGGAGTGGAACTCGTTACTGGGGCCAGCCATTGAGTGAGTCAGCAGTGCGCCATACCTATGACCCAACCCTCTGTGTTCTGCTTGGGTCAGGTCTTCCTTACTGGAGGAGACCAACTCAATGCTGAAGTCGCTGGGGCTTCTGAAAGAACCCCAAAAAGGGTAGCATTTTTATCCAAAATCCAAGACAAGAGAGTTATAAGTCAGTAAACGGTTCGAGCCAAGTTTCCGTTTCTGTTGAGAGTAGCGGCGTCACAAGTCTGGGGTGTTTGGGGCTGAAACTCTGAATGATTTGTTTGGCTTAGATGTTTAGACAACCGTGCTCTCAGTTTGAGAACCTACACAGTCAGGAAAAAAAGTACCTTTGAGGGTACAGTTACTTGTCACTGGGGTTGTACCCTTGTGGGTCTGCCAGTCGTACACTAGCTGTAGGTAAATGTACCTCCTGGTCTAATGTTTGGTACAGAAATGGATTCTGAGGAACATTTTTGTACCATTGGGGGTGCATTTATGTTGTTTGTACCATTGGGGGCACATTAATGTTGTTTGTACCTTGATGAATAAAACTTTACCAGGGCTGTACCCGTTTTTTTGACAGTGTATGCTAAGCCCCAGATGTCTTGAGATTCTAGCAACAGTTCTGACTGAGTGTAATTTTTAACAAATTTATGACCAGATCTACAGCAGATTAAAAAACTGGCTTGCAAATGATGCGGTCAGCTGTCCACTTGGCTGGGTCGGTGTTTTCATTGCAGGTTGTTGAGCGATCACCTAGACACTGCCCACTTAAAGTGGCTCGTCATGTGAGATTCCCGAATTCCCCGTCTTCCAAACTAATTAACTCCATTTGGATGTGCAGGGATGCGAGGAATGTCTAGTGAGAGAATCATTAACGGGCCTCTCTGTGTGTGTGTGTCTGTCTGTCTGTCTGTGATCCTCACAGTACTGGCACAAGGGATGCTTCCACTGTGAGGTGTGCAAGATGACACTGAACATGAAGAACTACAAAGGCTACGAGAAGAAGCCCTACTGCAACGCGTAAGTGACAGACCCGTTAATCGCACAAGGCCTGTCTGCTCTTCCTCTGTCCTGACCCGTGGCACCTATCGGCAGTCGAATCTTCCACCTGTTGGTAGAACGGTGATGATACTCTTTATGGAAGGTATAGGGCCTCCTCAGCAGTTCTGGGTTTCTGAAGGGGGAGGCATGTTCTTGACCTGTAGCCCCACTCAACGTGACTCAGTGTGGAATTAAGCAATTCTGGATGAAAGTGAGTCAAGCACATGAGAAGGGGGTGGGGCCCGTCCACCGGCTTAGCGGCTCGGAAACCTCGGCTAATTCTCGAGTTATTCTATGAGCAGCTAGAGCAGACTTTCTTTGATTTTTGCCTAATCCCATTCCTCGCTGTGTCCTCACAATGATCAGAGGAGTCCTATGGTTTGGTCTTGACTATAGCAGTACCTTACCATTTCAAACGGGATAAAGAAACTACGGGTAATTAGTTTCTGTCGTTGCCTATGCCCAGCCGTTGACACTTAACTAAAGGGTTAGCCAAACTAATCCGAGTGTGGTGATTCTGAGAAGGACTGAGCAAGAGATTACCATTCCCTCAATGTGTGTTTATGTACAGTCTGCAGTTGATCTTTTTATATGATTTGGCTGATTTTTAAGCCAAGAAAAAGGCTGATTCATAGACCAGACAAGAGCATAGTTGTAGGCTGACATTTCATGTGGGAAAACTTTGAGAGGAGAAGACCGTAGTTTAAAGAAAACACCTTTGGCCAGACTGTTAGTAAGGACACGTGGGTTTGAATGCCTCTGCCTAGAGTTATCTGTGATCACCAGAGGGAAATGCTCTGTATCTCATGGCGAGAACCCCACTAAATGGAGGTTCAGAAATGAATGCCCACAGGACATCAGGGTCACACTGCCGCATGCCTGAGGGTCCTGGGTGAAGAGGACATGCTGCTTTGGGCTGCCTTGGCCTTTGTGGTCATGTAAGGGAAAGATGCTCTTATGTCCTTTTGTCAAAGATGCACACATTTGAACACCCACATAAGTGCAGAAGTGTTACGTGTTTTTTTCACAGTATCTTCTGATGAGTATTATTTCCCTACTGTTTGAGTTACTTCTTAAAGTATTTTTGTACGTTTTCTCACGAGGGCCTACAAATCTTCTTGTGTCCCCAATTCAATTGTGATAAAAATATATCATGTAACAATTGTCACATAATTGCGTGAGCATTACGAATTGGTGTGCTTCCCTGTCATTACTCAGGCCTGGCTCGCAGTCGTTAGTTGAAGAGGTTAATGTAGACAATTACTAATGCATAGAATAATCAATGAAACGATCTGGACGGTCTGTTATATTTACCCTCGCAGTCTTTATTCTTGGAGGGATGCATGAGTGTTCAGGAAGAACAATCTGGTAGTGTACCATCCCTCCCACATGCTGAGGTTCGTGTTGCAGTGGGCGGGATCTCAGACAAAGATATTCCCAGGAGCTGAAGATCTTCAACTCCCGCAAGAATCGAGAATAAAGTTCTCCATGGCCAGTTGAAAGAGTGCATCGTTTGAGCCTGGAATGTATGAATAAGTATGAAATATTGTGTTTAGTAAATTTCATGAAACTGATGACAGGATATAAACATTATGCAATTGAACGCTGGTTTAAAGGATGTTTTGGCTTTTGAATTAAAAATCTTCATTGAACTCAATAATTCAAGACCTCACCTACATGTGTGGCATTACTGTGGTGCAGTCTCTGTTTCTCATAATTGTCAGAAGGGTGTGTAGAGAAATCTTGGATATACGATACCTGCTTCTTAGTAAGCAGCGAGCTGAATCAGCTAATGAATAAACTACAGGATTATGATCTGTTTCAAATATGATGATGAAACTGCCAAAGGAGGCAACGGGTGACAAAGGAAATTCCTACGCAATAAAGTCATGTGGGCGGAGCCTAAGTGCATCATCAGTATGTGCCCACTCCTGCCCAGATCAGGTGATGCCGGGGTTGGCGTGTTCTGCACTTTCGGAAAAATGTATCACTATCAGTCTCAGTATTTTAATAAAGTACCTCCCGTTTGAAAATACTGAAATCTATTTTACGTTACTTTGTGTCATCAATCAGGAGTATGTGTTACCTTCCCAGAATACTTTTGTATCTCAGGAGTGAACTTGTACAATAAAAGGCTACTTACATGGATACAGACAGCAAGCAAAATGTGCACAAGCGCCCCACAAACAGTGTTCAGTTCCCATGTGTTACTTGTTACAGAAATGCACTGCCCTATTCAGTGCCACCTGCCTGCCATGTTTGCTGCTGTTATTGTACAGCACAGTTTTGAAAAAGGTGGGCTCAGTTGAAAAGGATTAAATGCAGCTCCAATAGACGGTCTGTACATATCTGTCATGCTTGTTTTAAAGGCACAGTCGTGTACATATTTGTAGCCTCCTCAACTGTGACTCGTGACATGGACTCACCACAGGGTCACGGGGCCACTGCAACTGTGGTGCCCCGTGACATCACGTGACTTGCCCCGAAGCCTCATCGCCGCTTCTACGTTCTCCCGTATCTTTTGGTCTATGGCGGTGCACTGTTGGGACCGGAGGGCACGAGGCGAAGGGAGGGAAGTTCAGCCAGCGGTAGCCATGTCTGCAATCAGAGAAAATGTCTAAAGTAATGGATATTACATTTCCTGCTGCTTCGGGGAATGTTTTAAAAGTACTGTGATATACTTTACTAAGCTTAACATCATCTGCAGTCTTGACTGCGAAAGGTCAACCCACATCTTGGGACGTTGCAGTGAGCTTTAGGCTGCCGTCCAACATCTCCTGCTGCATTGCTGAAGGTGCGAAGGCTCATAGAGACAGTACCGACTCTGCTGTCATTGTAAAGGCCATTGTTACATTGTTTTCATTTCCAATGGTTGTGACCATGTATATGCCTTAATAAACAGGCATCTTCTTATTGGTTAACTTGGATAAATTAAGGTCAGTGATTGAACTGCTCTTTCAAAATGTTTTTTTTCTTTGCTTTGATAAGTCAATATTTTGACCATGTTTTTTGTCCATATTTTTAAAACTTTGGAAAATCTTATAACTCTGGAGGTGAGATCAGGGGGTTTTACCTTTAAAGTTATCGCTGAAAAATACTCGTCACAGAAGTCTGTCTTTTAGCTATTCCAACCAAATTTCAAGCACTTATCCAGTACAGGACTGGGGTGGGGCGGTGCGGGGGGCAAGAGTCTAATTTACAAATATAATGAAGATAAAATGTTAGGAAACACTCAATAGTGCAGGTTTGTGTTGCTAAGTAATTAGTACAGATCCTTTTCTTCTCATGGGGATTCATTCACAAATTTGGCCCAGTGAGACAAATATATGCTGACAAGCAGCCACTGTTATTACACCTGAATCTTTAACATGATAGTGGCTTTATGCTGGAGGCTCAATGACTCATCGGAAGGCTGCTGTCATGGGATCGGTTCTGTTATGTAAAAATAGATGTTAGATGTGTAAGGGAACTGACAGGAGATTAAAGGCAACATCCGTCGCCCAAATTTTGCCACTAATTAATTTAAACAGTAATGTATTTGTTATGCTCCTGAAAGGGCTTTGTTTTGTACATAATGACTGCACCTGACTGCAAGGTGATAGTTATTCACTGTAACTGTGTTAAGACCCTGATGCAGGTAGAGGTAACTGAAGTGTTCCTTAATTTCCTGCACTCTTTGACTCACCGGGAGTTTGGTCATTTCCCAGGGTCTGTTTGCTGGAATCTTCTGATATACAGTGCAGCCAATCAGATTCCAGGAAGAGTGGTCCAATTGATTCCCTTCCGGACTAAATGAACAGGAATCGATGTGCACGGTCTGTGTGAAAGCGGGTCCAGCAAAAACGGTCCCCCTCACTGCTGTAAATGCCTCTGTGAGATGCACTTGCTTGTGCAGTGATGATGCATAATGTATGTTTAATATCCTCAGATGAATTTCATGTTTTATGATGATCATAGTCAGACTAGTCCATCATCAGTCCAACTTTTTCAGGAAAAAATATGTTTATATATTAACATAGATTTGTGTGCAGTAGTTCATGCTACACCAAGACATTGAAACCATTCAAATTTTCCTTCCTTTAGCCCTTAGAGTTTCTTTAACTTTTCATCATACCATAGCTTTGAGTGTGCAGCTAATGATTTAGTCGTTGTGTATGAGTGAATGTGGTCTCATGCCGATTTTTAAGAAGGTGCGAGTGGCTTATTAATACCCCTGTCAGTCAATTTCAGGGTCCCACTCGTTCTGCCAGCTTCTTCGTAGGACGAAGCTGGAGAGCTCTTCTTGCCTTCTTGTAGACGGACAGGCTGGGGAGGTCTAGTGGTGCTCTTGGCAGTGATCGTTCACAGGAGCGTGGGGGGGGGGGGCAGACATCACCGCGTCTGGGACAGGCGGGGACCCTTACTGCCCAAAAATGTTCCCAGTGCCAAGAGAGTGGTGGTCAGGGCCGACGTGTTCCGCTGAGGCTGAGCCAAACGGGCCTTCTGTGTTTGCAAAGAAAACGCCAAAAAAAGCAGGAAAGACAAAGTAAAATGGCTCGTGGTGCGAGAAACGGCCTCCTGCTTTCCTCTCGGCAGCTGCATGGGGACGATAACCGTGGTCACGGATGCGTGTGTGAGGCTTAACCCAGCATCAGCACGCTGGCATTCTGCTGCACAGCACTGGTGTCAACCTCCCAGTGGCGGCCAGGAGAAAACTCCTCCCACTGGGTCACATGATGCCTCGCCCGGCTGCGGGGGTGTGTTCCCCTCCTGCCAGGTCTCCAGAAGCCCTGGCCGCGGTCCACTGGAAGACTTGCTCTGAATATGAGCGGGTGGGGGCCACCGAGGGTCCAGGCAATCTGTGGCACGTTTGGAGAGATCAGCCCTGCGAGCCTCTTAAGAGTCGAAGCCAGGCTTTTGCTGGTCGGTCCACTGTCATGGATACCAGTGTTTACATGTTTATGACAAAAGTAGCAGTGGTTTTGCGAAGGATTCTAAAATTCTCCCCGATAGGTATTTAATGGATAAAATATACAATTTTTGTTTTTTCTATATATAGATATACCTTAAAGTAAATATATAGCTGCAGAAAAAATTAATAGACCACTGCACATTTTTTTCAGTTTCACTCTATTTATGGGTATGTGTCTGTGTAAAACATGCATTTTTTTTTTTTTTTGGCTCTTCTCTGCTTCTCATTAATGAAGGACTTCTTCGTTGCTTTATGTGGCTTCAGTCCTTGCTTCTAGGAGCCTGATATGAACTGTCATAGTAGTGCACTTCATACCTACACTTAATGTTTCCCATTGTTTTTGATGGTTACCTGATGTCTTCCTCAGATTCACGAGGCACTGCCGGAGAAGTCAGTGGTGATCTCTGGCATTAGAATGTCGCTTCCGCCCTTTACCTGGCTGGTTTCCGGTTGTTCCCAGTGTCTCCTGCTTCATCTTATGCTTCTGTACTGCTGTCTTAGAAATTTTGAACCTGGAAGCAACCTGCTACTCAGCGTAGTCTTCTGCCAGCAGAACCACGATTAAACCAGGATTTAAAAATGCAAATTTGTTTAAAAATATAGAGTGGTCTCAATTTTTTTCTGTGACTGTATTTTTATTTCTCACATAAGCACATATTAGAATGTCTGTAATTTCACAAGTACTTTAAAACAGGCAGGGTAGACCAGAATAGGGTTTAGCATGGGTGCTTACAGTAGCAACCTACTGGTCCCCAGTCTTCAAGAAAGATACATTTGGTGTATGTGTTTATACGAATACGGCTTAAAATACATAACAATGATGTAAGTGGGGTCCCCCCCCACCACACACAGACACACACCCCTGTAACAGGTAAAGCGGTACGCCCACATACGCCTGCAGGTATGCTTGTCAGACATTACACAATGAGAGGGAAGTGGGCCCTCGGCTCATCAGCCTGAGCCTCTCGGTGTTGACGCTTATGAGGCGCTGCAGTGCGTTTCAGGAATCCTCATAGGATGCTGCATATGAATTGTGGAAACCCGGCAATGGGCAGAGAGCCGATACATGTGATGCGTCAAGGGGGTAAGCGGGCGGAATGTGTTGCCAAATGGGGGCGTGGTTTGGGCGTTGGTACCCTCTAGAAAAAAGCACTACACATATGTCTGGCTGATTCAGAGAGTGGCTGTAAATCACCCTCCCTGAAAGGCACCCATATTTAAAGGGATTATTTATCTATGGAGCATAGATTTGTAAAATATTTAGGCTATTAATATGTATTGTCAGTGTTTTCTTCTTAATAATGCCATGTGTTGTACTTTGTAAACATTACAGAGGATGCATCATTTCAGCAGTGGGTTGGGTGTGTGAGTGCTGTCAGTAGCCCTGCCACCTGCTGTTCAGTCTGGGTAATCCCTCTGAAGCTAAGCAGGTTTTGCCCTGGCCAGTATTTGGATGGGAGACCACCTGGGTTGCTGTTAGAATTGGTGTTGGTTGGAGCCCATCCTGTGCTCTTTGTGGACCTGAATGCCTCAATTTGCTGGAAAGAAATGGCACCCTCTTTCAGATAAGATGTGAAATTGAGGTCCTGACTCTCTCAGATCACAAATGATCTCTGGCTAAAATTGTCCCCAGTGGCCCTTTCAAATCTGGCCTCCTAATCATACCTATACCTAATTGGTGAATTCTCTCCTGTCTCTTCACCACCTTAGCTACTGTGTGGTTAGTGTACTGGTGCAAAATGGCAGCTGTCACATCATCTAGGTAGGTGCTGCACAGTGGTAGTGGTTGAAGTGGCTCCCCATTGGTTCTGTAAAGTGCCATGTAACTGTATTTCATTTATTCATTCAAATGATGGTTCAGTGTCACATGGGCATGGCTCTGGGTGTTTGCTGGACACCCTGTCACTGGATGTCACTGGATGACACTGGGCGTGACCTCTCACTGCTTCCCCATCATGAAGCCCCATAAACACAGAATAACACCGGCCCTCTCGTTAAACAATGGCGGTGCGGGACCTTAATCGCCCGTCTATGAGGAGCATGTCCGTTCCGCTACCACACTCATACGTATGCTCCCTGCCGCTTTGGCAAACGCCATGTGTAGCTTGCAGGCTTGACCGGCTGGGGTAGTAGTGTGATCCAGTTAGCGAATTCCTGGTTATGTAATGGTCAGGTGGAGCCGATATCCCTGTTGAATTCGCTACAGTACAACAGCTGTAGCTCTTTCCCCCCCATCTGATTTTATCCTTGGAACATCCCCAGCATTCGGGCTTCGGTGCCCTGTCTGTGCATTAATTAAAACACCTGGCTCCATAAGGCCATAACTCACATCATCCCTTGCTGTCTCTCCAGGCCTGCTTAACTTGCAGTTTACTTTCAGCGGGCTGTTATTTTACCCCCGGTGCCACCCCCCCATTTAACAATAGACCCATGTTAATATAAAAACGACTGGCTCTGCTTTTAGATTTTTGCCGATCAAAAGGCAGGACTCCTCAGAATGAGGCACGATGGGTGTCCCTAATAGTGCCATAGTCTGGGGGCGCTGAGCGAATGTGTAGCTAAAGCCATGGAACCGGGCACTGGAGGTGCCTCGCTGAACACACTTAAAATGCTGACAGTCTATTCAGTTTTGAAGCAACTGACAAATGCATTTAAAGCTGAGCTGTTGACTGGTCATACATTAAAGAAATTAAAGCCCCCCTGCAGTCTAGGCCATACTGAAAAAAACCACACAACTTGAATTCCTTAACTACAGCGAATCTACCCAAAGAATGTCCGACACGTTGACAGGCTACATTTCCTGCGGGGTTATTAATTGATTACTGAGTTGTAGCTCCTACAGGTTTACCAGCTAATTGTCAAACTCCACAATCCACTTGTGATCATTAAGCTAGTCTCAAACTGATGCAGAAATGGCACCTCCTGCTGATACACGCTTGCAAAGGGGTTGCCATTTTATTATTGGTCCCCCTTCTGGCACTCCTACCCAGCAGACCAATCAGATAAGACCCTCTAAGAAGGGGAATGGCGTCCCAGGGACCTTGTGTGTAGTTTCTTCGCCAGTATCTGTGGGAAGCACTGGGGGCGATTAGATGGGAAAAAAGAAGCAGGACCAGGCCCGCATGTACCAAACAAAACCGACACACAGTTCTGTTGCAGTAAGAACCAGTTCATTTATCGGTAGCTATGCTGATGAATGTTATCAGTGCCCTTATTTACAGTTTGCGTAAAATGGTCTAGTCTTCACTCTGAGCCAAAGGTCTGTCCAAAGAGTGAAAAAGAAAGGAAACTGAGTTACGGCAGGGTGTCTGAAGCATGTAGACCGTGGAGGTGGTCAAGAAAGGAAGCAGTTCAGGTCTGCTCCTACATTCGTGTCGCCGTGACAACACTCACTTGCGTTTAACATGGCCTTTTTCTGATTTGGAGCCGGGTATGATCTCTGAGTTTCCTCACCCCTGTATGGGTGATGCCATGGCTGGGTCTTCCTTGCCATTCACCCAGGAGCTGGTGACAAAGTGACCTTTGCGTGGGGAGCTGCTTGCTGTGCCCCAAGCAAACTGGCGTCAGACCCTGAAATGGGCCAAGCGGATGGTCCCCATGGGGTGTCCTATTTCTGTCCAGAGAGCACCTCCAATTTCCTCCTCTTTAAAACCGGCCAACAATCAATTAAGTAGGCAAGCAATGGTGATAGACTCCTCCGGTTATGACCAAAGCTACATGCTAAATACGAGACATATGTAGCTGAATGTCGGTTAGGGGTGAACTGGGATTCCAGCGAACCAAGATCCTCTGCAGGCTGAAAGGAAGTGTTCCCAGACAAGTTGTACAGTCATTCATCTCTTAATGACAGGGATACATTCTGAGAAATGCATCACTGGACGATTTTGTCATTGTGAGAACATCAGAGTGTACTTATACAAACCTAGATGCTATAGCTTACTACTCACCTAGGCTGTGAGTAGTGAATACATAAACCAGTAACATAGTTTTTTATTATCATGATCAGGTATTATATAAATATATAAATTGTACATATTGTACAAATAAATTGTAAATATTTTTATACGCCTGGCAGCGCAGTAGGTTTGTTTACACCAGCATCACCACAAACACGTCAGTAATGCGTTGCACTACAGCGTTACAAAGGCTATGATGTTGCCAGGCGATAGGAATTTTACAGCTCCAATATAATCTTATGGGACCACTGTTGTTTATGCGGTCCATCATTGAAATGTCGTTATGCGGCACATGACTGTATACCCGACGGAAGAGGAAAGCCAGTGTGACAGACCTACCTGACTCCGGCCCGTGTCCTTGAACATGAACCATGTAGATGACCGTCACCCAAGATAAACTCAAGTCCTACTTAGTAAACACCAGCTCCTCTTGCTCAGCTATTACCCCACACCTCCAGCTCACTCAATTCAAAAAAAAAGAAAAAGAAAGGAAAGAAACAAGAACCTTCCTAGAGAAAGTCCTTGCCGGGAAGGGGCTCTATGGCTAACCATTTGCTTCGGTCTCCTCTCTTTCAGATGAAAGGAGGAACCCGCTGCCCTTCATCCCTCCGTCAGCCTCCCCTGGTTATTCCTGTCCTTTTCAGGGGGAGTTTCTTTTTCAGATGACTTCAAAAGACTTCTTTCTTGCCTTTTGATATTTCCTTGGCTCAACTGGAAGACCATGCAACAATGCTAATGGGCTCGAAAGGGGGGGACAAGGTTCAGGGGTCTGAAATGAGAATGAAACAAAATAAACATGACTGTGTGTGGAGAGCAAGTTAGGCTGTTAAAAAAAAGAGCTCACTGTGTTGGTCCAGGAATAAATGCCTGTTTGTGTGGCTCGTTTTGGGCAGGGAAGAGACACCTTGGCTTCTCGGCAAGTGGATGCTGTCCCACAGAGTAGGGCCATTGTTGGCAGGGATTAGGTTACCGGGGGTGACTGGAGTGACCAAGGTTGCTACTGGAAACTGCTTGCTCATGGTGCTGGTGTGTAACTATAAGCCAGAGGATGAAAACTAGCTGGGTAGAGGTCTGACTTTGGTGGCTGTGACCGGAGTATGGACCTCAGCTACGTGGCCAAGCTTTAATCTAGACATTTCTCTTGTGTCTTTGACCAGTCCTAGCGACAAGGTCTCCTCCTTCCTGCGAAAACGCACTGGCAGCATCAGCTTGGCCTGCAGGGTAACCCATAAGAGGACTCGATGAATTGCTCGTTAATCGATTTGTCAGGGCAGCCGGCTGAAGCCTCCGATTCCTTCAGGAGGGCTGAACATTTCCTGACTAAGTTAAAACATAGTGTGTCTTTGATTTCTGCTTGACAGCATTTCTAGCTGAATAGTTTCGTTATATAGTGGATTTGTAATTACCACAGTTAAACAATTAAGGCCTTTAAATGGCTGTGAATAATATCACTTTTACTAATAAGACATTTATAGTGATGAATGTTTAACAAAATGTAGAAGAATGTGTAATCTTCAGTTTAATATTTACAGTAAAATACATTTTTTATGGATAATATTGTGAGACATCATCATCATGGCATGGTATCATGGCAACAGACTCAGAAAGGTCTTGAGTCTTAAACACTTTGGGGCGTCACCAAATCAGCTCTGTCTGCAAATTGTCCTGCTTAGGTGTCATGATTCCCACAAAGTTGGGAAGAGCATGGATACTATGTTAAGAAAAAGCCCAGCTGTGTTTCACAAGGCGCCCAGCCTTTGAAATTGAGTATCAATTTCAGCCTTGTCTCCCCCTTTGAATATCAGCGTGTTCTCCGTGTAGGAGGTTGTGGGAGATAACATCTGGAGGGGGCACTGAGTGATGGAGGTGGTTCTTCGATGGTTTTTATCAATAGACAGAACTCAGAGGCCTTGACCGTTGCTGCTCGTCTCTGAGACGGTCATGCCGGCTCCAGGTTCTCAGGCTGGGTTTATGGAAACCTGTGTTGGGCCTCGGTTTTATAGGGGATGACTTCACTTTGATAGCCCACAGGGAGCACATTTCCCAGGACAGTGGATGGATGGGGAAGGGGCTCAGCAGGTCATTCATTGGCTGGCCAGCGGTCAGCTTCTGGTCCTCCCTTTATCATGTGAGCCAACAATAACCATCCTATTACTGGTGACAAAGAGAATTCATCTGCTAATGCAGGGTTCCCCAGTTCCAGTCCTTGAGGGCAAGTCTGCAACACAGTTTGCAGATTTCCCTACTCAAACACACCAAATTCAGCTGATCAGCTAATTATCAGGTTTAGTAGGTGTGTTTGAGCAGGGAAATCTGCAAACTGTGCTGCAGACTGACCCCCCGGGACCAGAACTGTGGAAGTATGTATTAATGATTATTAAAATTAATGGAGATGCCTGCTTGGTTCAAATCAAATAATAATTTTAAAAAGGAACAGATTTCTGAACTGTTTGTATTGTACTGTTATTTTTATTCGCATACTACAGGAAGAGAGTTTGACCCATCTGTGTAACTGAGCATGTTTAGTTATGTGTTGTTACAGTGTTTATGCCGGTGTTTCCCCAGCTCACTAGCAGCCATATTTTGTACTCGAACTGTGTCGACTTTCACCAGCCAGTGACGGTCGTTTTGTTCATCTGCGTTCAGGTCAGAGGGGAAAAGAAAACAGACGGTGTTTTCTACAAGCCGGGCACACGTTCCTACATGCTGGCAAAGCAGCCAGGGAAATACTGTGATGAAAAAAGGCACATCAGATATGCCCAGGACTTGGGTCAGTCTGTACCAGCCAGAATCTCAGGGCTTTCCAGCACCCATGAATCCCGGCACGGTCTGGACGGCCTCTTCAGTGGTTCGAATGTTCCCTCCTACCAGCAGGCTGGCTTTAACCCGCACATATCCCCACAACCACTGGCCTGGCAAAGGCTACCTGTGTGCATCCTAACCTCCTTTCTTAATGCTAATGCAGTTAATGGTAAAACTACCAAAATGAGTATGAAACCAATTGCATATAAATGGAATGAATTTATGTTTTATAAGTCATATTGCATGACAAAGATTCTTCAGGATAAGAATGCTATAAATAGCATTGACTTCTTGACAAGTTAAGATCTCTGTCAAAGGTGCAAGGTAAAATTAGCATGTCGTTGTGACCGAATCCCAGTTCCATGCTGTACGTTCAGCTCGTTTATTTCGAAGCAATATGCCCAACAGAAAAAGGGGTGCTGCCCCCCTGTCAAGAGTCCATTGAGCATCCAGGAATGTGGGGCTCCTCTTGGCAGAAGGATTCCTGGCAAGAATGGAAACGGCAAAGACAAAGGAAGTAACCGAAATGAGTGACCAAATGAAGATGTGGGAGCCAATGAAGGTGATGGAGGTAATAGGAATGAGGGAGCCAGGGAGGACAAAGGAGCCAGTAAAGATGAGGAAGGTAACAGGAAGGGGGAAGCAAATGGAGACAAAAGATCCAATAAGGATGTGGAAGGTAACAGGAATGAGGGAGAAATGAAGACAAAGGTGTCAATGAGGATGAGGAAGGTAACAAGAATGAGGGAGTGAATTAAAACAAATGGGCCAATGAGGATGAAGGAGGTAACAGGAAGAAGTGTGCTGAAAAAATGGGAGCTGAAGAGAACTGAAGGAACTATCAGATAGGTGAGACCTAATGAATCTGAGGGAGCTGAAGACGGTAACGGATATGGGGGAGCTTTGAAAGATGAGGGATGATGGAGAGCAGGTCACAGACAGAGCCAAATGCCTCCCCTGCTCTGTGCTCACAGGGAGCGCTTCGCTGCTCCGCCATTGTGTGCTCCTGCCATCCCGTTTTCCCCCCTTTGTCCATGTTACATAACGAGGGCACCAGCAGACGCGTGCGGCGCCTTCAGAGCTTAGCCGGTGGAGTCCCACGTCGCGGTCTTGCTCCAGCCTTTCAATGCCTCCTTTGTTTAAGTGAGCCTTTATCAGATAGAACTGTGAGATCACTCCTGAACTTTCTGATGGTTGTGTTTCGCCATGTTTAATCAGGATTATTTTTAAGCTATTGTGTTGCGCTAAATGCTTGTTGGCCCCACTACCAGTGACCATGTGCGCTCTGCTCTGTGATGTGATGGCCAGCCCTTCACCCCGTTTTCCGTGTTCCCTGTGCCCAGGCACTACCCGAAGCAGTCCTTCACCATCGTGGCCGACACCCCGGAGAACCTGCGGCTGAAACAACAGAGCGAGCTGCAGAGCCAGGTAACAGCGGCCCCACATCAAAACAGATCCAGTTTACATAACCCATAATCCTCGTGGCCACTTTTCCTACTCCTTTGGGGTTTTTCTGAGATTTTTGGCCTACCCCCATTCCTTTGTTATCGTTCATTCTAACAAGATCTTCTTTTCATTCTGACAGTAGCAATATCCATTTAAGTGAGTTGAGTACAAAATTCTTACTATGCCTTGACTAAATATAATTATTTCATAAACACTTGTAGTACAGCACTACTCCTTTGTTTTGTCAATTTTTAAGTTCTTAGCTGATAAGTATTTCTGATGTTTTGCCAATAAAGCTCTTTCTTGATATATGTGTTTGGTTTGCGTTTGTAGTGTCTGGACTGTATGACTAGAACTAACTCTTTATAGTCAACAAACAGCATAAAATCATAATAAAACGTTAATTTCCAATGCCATTTCATGTTGTTTCTATTTTTCCCCCGAAATCACTCTTCAGTGCCGTCCATGATCCTGTCAAAGGATGGGAATTAAAATAGGATGTGTGTAAGGCAACTGATGAGTGCTGCCCTGTATGCTGGTCCTTCACTAGTAAAGAACAGTAGACTAAACTGGCATTTTTCTTTGCATGCGTTTTCATAGGAAACGTTATTTTTAATTATTTTTTGAATTCCCTCCTTTTCCTTGAGATGGATGACAGGCACATTGACCTGCGTGAAATATCAGCTGTGCTGTTTGTTTTTGTCCATGCACGTTGATCTGAGAGTGGAGTGGGCGCTGATCTGTTTGGGCTTGATGGAAACGAGACCGGCTGATGGCGGCGCGGCGAGCCAGCGCTACAGGGGCGGCAGGCTGCCGCTCCGGCAGACGGAGAGCGAGGCAGCTGCTGGCGCTGCAGTCTCCCGCAGGACCCCGCTGACTCCACCCGCCCGTGAGCGGCATTGCGCTGACGTGCCCCCGGTGGGGGGGCCTTTCCTCTCGCTTTGGCCAGGATGGATCAGGAGTGGCGGCCCCGGGGCTGGGGCCAAGTTAGAACCCTCCATCCGTCTGTCCCTCTCTGGCCATGCTGGGCATCATCCTGGCCACGCCCCCAGGTCCCTTTGTCCCTCCTCCTTTGATTTCCATGTTCATGTTGGGATGTGTATGACATAGAGCCCTAGTGTCAATGCAGATTTATGAAAAGGGGTGGGTACACCTTTACTGGGGGGGG
>JAODJW010000081.1:13933740-13944416 GCA_026777045.1 Hyperopisus bebe | reverse complement strand
CCCCCCCCTCCCCCCCCCCCCCGCGCTCGCTGTCACCCTCAACAACCCCTCCATTCATTAACCATGGCTTGTGGTATTTGGGCCGTGGCACAATCCACTCTCCCCCTCCCACCCCCAGAAGCAAAAACGCAGCAAAAAAGATAATGAATGTTTTGCATCTGTTAACATCCTGGATCCAACATGCTGGCTGCCAGTGCCAGTTCATACAGATCTCTGCTTCTAGTAAAACATGAAAAGAACAGAGCTAGAAACATAGTCTGTGCTTTGGTTCTCTCATTAAAGACAATGTCAGCCAGTTAAGTGCCTGGAAATATTCACTGATTAGGTAAAATATGACACAAATCAGTAAACAGAATGCTTTTGTTATGTTTTAGTTCAAGCGAAACAAACATTTGGGTTGGTTATAGTTGCATTTTAAGGTTTCTTGCTGATGTAATATAGCAACCCTATTTAGCTAGCACCTTAGCTATAATGAAAAGCCTTAAATATCCCTATAATACTTTAAGGAAAAGCCAATAACCATTCATGTTTTCCTCAAGGCAACCGGGTGTGACGGCAGCAGCTTCTTATTTGGCAGCCCTGTTTACTAATCTGTCTCGCTCCTTCATGGGAGATGAGTCACATTGCATTGCACTAATCCCTGCCTGTTAGCAAGGTGCGATCACACTTGTGATCACATGACTAAATGTCCCCATGAATCGGTGATGATTTTTGCTAAGATCCTGATGATGGATTTTGAAATACGATGCTGAAATAGCAGTTAGACATCTGTTATACACCAGGCCTACACTGCATTTTCAAAAACCAAAATGAGAGGGTAGAATAACTAAAAAAAAAAAAAACAACAGGAGTCTGATCTTTTGCTCTTGTGAAATTTATCCTAAGTGAAATTCTAGAGTTGTTGCTACCCGTGTGTAGAAATTATGCTTCTTTTAGGTTTAGGAATAAGGTCCCCATTCTGTTCATAGTGACTGGTTGAGGAGACTGACGAGGGATACAAGTCTGGTGTCGAGTAAATCTGGGAAAGAGCTACACATCTAAATAGCTGAGAATGGGAAATTTGTCATCAGACAACAGTAAACAGGAAACTTTGCAACAATAGCCTCTATTGGCTTGAGAAGAAGAGAGAAACCATTGCTAAACATAAGGTAACTTAAAGCCCATCGTGAAGATTTGCAACAAGTCATCTGAGTATACTAAAGTGTCAAAGGTGGTATTTTATATAGATGAATTTGAAGTTTGGCTTAATTCAACGCTATTTATTTTTATATAGCGCCTTTAACAACAGTTACCCCAAGGTACTTCACATGGGTGTGTTTGTTGTGATACTTTCCTCCATCATTCATACAAAAGTTCTTGGTCTAAATGCCAGATGTCATTTTTAGTACAGAACCAATACAGCATGTCATCCAGGCTGCACTTTCCCACCAAATCCCTATGAGGAGACAGCATTGTTCAGCAGGAAAGGCAAAGTCAGCCCTACAGGGTTTGTACATAAGAAACTGAAATTTGTAGGCTGTACTCGAGCAGCATGAGGGAAAGCATGTTTATTTTTATAGCATTTATTTAGGAGATGCTTTTATATAAAACAACGTGCAAATCAACAAAGCTTGGTGCCAGAGAGCAGTCATGGGATTTGAACCCACAACCTGCTGGGTAGAATCTCTAAACTGCAGAGATACACAGCAGATATCTAGTAGCAGTAGTGGAGCAAAAATGACACATGCTATGGCACTGGAGACTTTGGATAAAGGCAGCCTTATGAAGGACAAGTAACACATGGTTGGAAAGGTTTGAATATGCATATAGTCGAGAAGCTAAATTGGGTGTCATTTAAACATTTGTAGGTAAATGATCCCTGGGTTTAAGAAGATTGTAAAGGTATTAAATTATATTCTGGTATATCCTGTCAGTTGTAGTGTGTGGTAAAAATGAACAAATTCATTAATACCCAGACAGTATGACAAGCTGGTATGGGCAAGGTTTTCTAATCTGAAATTCCAGGAGAGAGCAGGGAGCTTAACCAGAGCAGGACCATTAAAACATCCATCTGTACAAAGTCACGTCGAATAAAAATGTCCACTAGGCAAGAGAGTGAAGCAGTTACCCGCTTCAGGTTTTATGGCGGTGACCCAAACAAGGGGCTGTATTAATATGCCGTCTGACAAGCATCCTGTCTGCTTCCCGGCAGCCCGGATATTACCCATATGCATCTGCAAAATGCTGCTGTAGCTCAGGCTTTATGGGACTGCGGGGGAATATCACGCTGACCTTTTCCGTGGGATGCCACGTGTTGTTAAACAGGTGGTCGTCACGCATCGTTAGACTGCTCGTCATTATTGACGACATCAGTTTTGTCTCTAAGGGTAGAAGAACGGCAATCTTCCTGTTGGCATACCGAGCTTCACTGGCGCCTGCTGCAAAGGTCCAGGTGCAGATGGACTCAAGGCCAGGGGCGTGGAGGGGTGAAGGGTTAGCAGCTGCTTGGATGTTGTATCTGCTTCAGGAGGTGCACCTTGCCAGCTGTCACCTCTTTAATCTGCTAGAGTGGTGAAGGAATGACATGAATGGCTTTTGTACACGTGAGGCATTGCGAAAGGGAGTGTTGCACTTGTCTTTTTGAGAAAGACCAGAACACGGTTACACTACACAGTTATTCCATCTGTGGCTGTTCATGGAGGTAGAAAGTTCAGGTCCAGAAAGAACAAATCTAGACCAAGGTTTTTCTTCAACCAACCAGTTGAGTATCAAGAGTCACAGTTACATAGCACTCAACTGGTTGGTTGAAACAAAACCTTAGTCTGGATCTGTACTCTCTGGATCTAACCTTTCCCGCCTCTGCCTGTTCACATTCTTTGGTCTTCAGTGTCTGTCATTAGATGTTGTGTGAGGTGGTTTGAATTGTCCCAGTTGCTCACGGGAGTTTTACTTATACAAATATGTTCTGAGGGCAGGATGAAAACTGACTTTCATTCTCTAGTGAGAGGGTTTTGCATTCCCATGAGTTTATTTGGAAGGTCATACATCGTTTGCTTATCCTGGAATACATTTTTTTTTTTTACCATTTGCTCTTACCAGAATCTCCATGCCTGTTTGACCACTGCTGATATGCTTGTCTAGGTGATAGTTTCCTAGGTGACATAATGTAGAATAGAATAAAATGAATACAACCGCAGCTTTATCAGCCAGTTGGTTGTCAACTATGGCTGAATATCTCTCTGTGTTAATGTGCCAATAATAAGATAAGAGAAGGGGTTTGTACAAAGAAAAGGAACATGGAGGCCATTTGTCAAGATGTCCTGTGTCTGTGTGTGAGAGTGGATTATGGGATAGGATGGCAGCAGGTGCATTATGGGAAGGCTTTTTGTTTCAAGGTGAACAGGGATTAAGTAGGGGTGGGACTGATGCCGCATGATAGGGTAAAACCAGCTGATTCCTGACTGGAATACTGGTGGGACAAAGGAGCAGAACACACCAAGTTCAAATTGGGAACAAGGGATCACAGCAGCTGAGAAACAAAGCTTTTTGTTCCATTCTGCCAGGTGGGATGGGGTGTATACTATAGGCCTGGACCCTGTCCTGCTTGGTGTAGAGTCTACAGGCAGCCTGTGACCTGGAGCAGGCCAAGTGGCTGAAGAATCGATGGAGAATATCTATTAGTTATTGAATGGGTGACAACACTAATGACAATGATTCAGGACAAAGACACAGGAAGACCTGAAGGAAATGTCCCTTCAGAGGAGGGGGTCAGCTTTTCCACCTCTAGACGGAGTGACCCACAGAGAAATGACTCATTCTGAACAAACCGTACCCCTGTTTAATCTGAGATTTTGGCAGTGCAAACTCAGCCTGCGACCCTCTGTTTTACTCCCACCAACAGCCTTGCAGATGTGTGTCACAAATGGCAGAGCGTTGTGCCGTTGACTGTATCTCTGGAACCGTAGATCTCTGCCACTGGTCAAGTCTAAACCATTGCATCAAGCCAGACACGTACAGGTTGAGTTTGACCTTAGCAGCTGACCCTTAAAGTTATACTTGAAAGTCTGCCAAGGTTTCTGCTGACCTTTCCAAAGATAGTTTTTCTTGGAGAGCAGTTGTCTCCTGCATCCTCAAAACTTAATGAACCTGTCAGCCTGGATACCAGAGCAGTAAGTTATTCACTTCATTTCTCCTACAACATCAGTTTACTTCTTTAATATTAGCCTGAATGAATAATATTGTACACAATTTCACACTGACCTGGGGGCCCAACTGGGGGAACATGACTAGATAATAGTCCAGCTGCTATGAGGATTGATTGTTCACATTCTTCATATGGTACTTTCAAAATTCTGAATATCAACAAAGAATTTCTAGTGACCCTTAAGGCCACATTTTTAGTAATTCATAAACACATTAATGACACATTATAATGTATTTATAAAGTATTATAAACATGGCTATAAATATTTATAAAAAGGCGTAACACATTTCAGCCATTTGTATTATGCATTATGCATGCTTTATGAAGCTCTCATCTATAATGTACTATAGATACCTTTATAATGCATTATAATGGTTGGTATAAGCATTAAGGATGCTTTGCATTGCATTGTCAAGAGCTTCATAGAGCATTCATAATGCATAATCGTGGCTATAACGTATTTTTAAAAATATTTATAGCCATGTTTATAATACCTGAAAATGAAAGCTTTGTTTTTTTTTTTTTTTTTTGAACAATATGTTTATTGTTTTTGATTTTGCAAGACAGGTAACAGAGAAACACATTTCTATTTCGTCCCAATTATTTCCCACCCCAACAAGAGAACATCACTCTCTTCTCCCCTATATAGATATACAGAATTCTCTTACAAGAGACAATTTAAATACATGAAAGCTTTGTTATTGAAATTTTTCATGCATTTCTTGTAATTATTACTCAAGAATGTGAGTTTGTATGGAGAAGGACAGCAAAAGTCCTTCTGTCCAGAGGCGGATATTTAGTGCAGCAATGACCGTAAACATCTTGAATAGTACAGATGGTATTGTAATGTCTCTATATTTTTCTTGCTTGTCCTTTTTTTTCTTTCTAGTTTTACTCTTTGTAATTACAGTATTTTGTTTCACTTGCTGTGTCCCTGGTACCGTTTCTGAGAAAGGAATCATCCATCCATCTGGCTATGGCTTTTTTTAACTTCTGAATAAGTCAATTGTTCATTGTGTATGTATCCTTTTAACCAGAAGTGTAGCATTGCATGCAGGTGTGCACCTCTGCTGCAGTTGTTGTAGCGGTGACACTGTCTACCCCAGCTCATTGCTGGCCTAATGTTATGGCTAAATGAGCCTTTTAATGCTTACTGACCCTGTTATTTCTGAGGACAGCGTTCTGTGGGCTGGGGCTGGGTGTTGTGGCAGAAACGAACGCTGTTTTTTTGTTTGCGACCCAATAAACAGAAGCAAACAATGGCTGCTTCTGCCTTTCATTCGAGGATAAACATGATACGAATAAATCAAAAATTAATGGAGAGATCTTTTGAAAATGCTGAAACAGATAATGGGCTTTTAAAAAAAATTGCCTGCACGGTATTTCAGCATATGCTGAAATTTGCATAATCATTTTAAAAATGTAAACTGATGTAGAGGGGCCCGTTTACTTACATATCAAAGTAACATAAACATTTAATAGTATTTCAATCATTTATTAATAAAAGAGTTCTTTTTAACTATTGATAGATGAAACACAAAGAGGCCTTACTGATAAAACACTTCATTTTTTCATGGTTCCCTTTTCTAATGGATTATAAGGTTAAAATAATCCATTCCTGGCTGGATAAGTCCTTAAATGTCACACATTGCCATCTTTGTTCCAAAACATCCCTGCAGAAAAAGAGAGGACTAGTTAACAATGATAATCTCCAACCAAAATACATTTCCAAAAGTGGTCTTCAGATGTGCAGCTGCTTGCCTTATACCCCTGGGGGTTTAGCTTGGTGTGTCAAAGAGTCATCGAGATGATTGACGACTCACTAAAGACGTTTTATGACCAAATTCTGTAGATGGTCACTCTGACCTTTTGCTGTAATACCAGTAATATAAATCAAGGAAGCATTTAGCTCTAACATTTAGCTCTAGCATTTAACCCTAAACAACCCTTGACATTCCTATTGTGAATTTGCCACATCCTACAATGCAATGTTTAATGTACTTATTATTATTTTTTTATTGCCAGTGTCAGCTTTCCTGTCATGTTAAGAATGGGCTTTATGCTCGATGTGAGTCTGAGTATGTGAGGATGCTGCTGTGAGCAGAGTGTCCTGCCTGCTGTTGTGGATTTACCCGCAGTGAGAAGGAAAGCAGCCATTTTGCCAAAATCAGTCAGCTTGACTGGCAGGGGATCCTGCTGTAATGCAGATGGACTTTCCCACGCCAGCACACCACATTTACTGCCTTCCAGTGCCTAAATGGCCGGGCGCTAGAAGTTACAACCAGTCGGGGCCAGAGGTAGAAGCCGTGGCAAATATTTTGGAGGGAAAAGTTGGTGAAGAGTGCCTGCCATTTCGCAAAAGTATAAGCTGAGGTGAGTGGTCTCAATTTCTGTTTTTGTCTTGATTCTGTAGCCAGAGCCGAAACACTGTGGTTTGTGCTTACCATTCAGCGGGATGTAAGTCCGCAGTCTGAGCTTGGGAGCAGTGCAGATAGCTGACTAGGTGCTCTGAAGTTCTTAGTCATCGTCTTCCGGTGAGCTTGCAATGTGTCAAGAGTAGGAACGCGTCGTACAAACACAGAAAACACCCAAGTAGGTGGAATGACTGCATGCATCGTTTGAGGATGAGGAGCTCATGACTCTCATTAGAACAGAATGCATTGCAGGCAATGGCCGCTGGCGTCGATGGTCTCTCAGTGAGTTGGGGAGGGGCCCATCTTGAGGCTGAGCTTGCTTTGGCTTCTGACAAAGAAGAGAAAGGCGTTCCCCTCATCATACTTCTCTCTGTGAGTCAGAGAGCTCCTTGTGTGTGATTACGTACACCTCATATCTTAAAATAGAAGCATGGAGGATTCAGGAAATTGACACGGTGGCCACCAGGAATTTGACCTGCCTGAGAGTTGCAACATGCTCACTGATAATAATGTCTGTCAGACTCCCTGGTTTATCACTCAAGTTGAAGGGAATGGGTCTTTTTAGGAAACAGGAAGTAGATGGCCAAGTATTCAATGCCAGAGGAAATTGGGACATTATGCATAGTTTTCCCTGACATACCTGTTCCAGTAAGGTGGAGGATCGTTTAGGGTTTCTGATTTATCTTGTCCAGCAGTTTGAGGACTGAATTTTTGCCACAATCCTTCTCTGCCGGCCATTTCTTGATAGATGATGATCAGCAATTTGTCTTTGAGTTAGGTCCTTTGGCACCCTGCGACACCTGCAAATTTTAACCATATGGGGAAGCTTACTGATGTGAAAAAATAAATGAGGTCATAACCAAGTCCCGAGTCCTGTAGTTCTCAGGATGACCTGAAAGCCTTAGCTGAAAGGATTTGGTGTGTCATCCTGCCTCCGTGGCTATTGGAGGAATTTCTGTCACACTTCAGAAGCGGCTTTTTATAGAAGACGGAGCAGCTGTGCGCTGTCCATATGACATTTTATGTAAATGATAGAATGAATTACTCCTTGGCATTGGCCACACAGCAGAGCATTTCTGCATCTCCTTTTGGACTGTGTCTGATCGGAGCACAAGCGTGTTTGCTTTTCAGGGAGGAAACGAGGACTGAGGTTTTGTTTTCCGAGCACACGAGCAGATGAGACGGGAAGCAGAGACGGCCAGCTGTCCACATGCCAGCCATTGCAGACGAGTCCAAGCCGACGTGCCAAAGCCTGGGCACTGACTCCGGGCTGGGGTGGCATCGCTGGTCCCGTAAGGCTTGGTCTTTTAGCCTATTTACACTTTCTTACCAGATCTTTTGGATACATTCCGCTCACCTTATGGTAAGAGACATATTTCAGTGTTTGGTATGTGTTGGGTGGTCTCTGCTGGGGGGAGATGTGAAGCGCCATGGGTTAAGACCCTGTCCCTGTGATTGGAAGGTCACTGGTTCAAATTCTGGGGCCAGTAGTCTGATGCTACCATTGGGCCCTTCAGCAAGGCCCTTAACCCCCAGCTCCAGGGCGGCTGCACGCTGGCTTACCCTGTGCTGTGACCCCCCCAAGCTTGTTCTCATTTGCATATGTGTTTGTGTGTCTCATGGAGAGCAAGATGTGGTAGGCAAAAAGAGAAAATTTATATATTTTTTGTTATCCCTAAGGCTCAGACAAGTTTGCTGTGTTACTTTACAGTGCCCGTGGCATTTTTGAACCGTGTGGTCAATATGTATCTCTATTATTCATGAAAAGATTACAGTTACATTCCTGTGAACACATATTACAGCCAATGAACCTGGAGTTTGGAATGTTTGCGAAAAAATCCACACTAATAATCTTGACATTTTGGAGAAAGTTTCATATTTAAAAGTAACTCAGTGACACAGTGTGAATTTCTTTCCTTTTTTTTAACTGGCATTCTGTACCGGGGGGTTGTGCTTCTTGAGAGAGGCTAAAGGCTCAGTGTGAACCTGAACTTGTTAAGTGGCTATTCTGCAACATTATTGATCCTAATGGGAAGTTCTTAAAACAACTTCATCCAACATGGGGCTGATACCCACAGCCCTATGTATGTATGCGTGCGTGCATGCATGTGTGTATGTATGCACATATGCTTGCATGTATGTATGTATATCTATGTGTGTTCATGTATGCACGTATGTATGTATTGAAAGAAATGGATGCTAAGGTTATATTTGGGAGGCACTATTGGTTAGCAGTCAGGAGTACTGTAAATAGGTTCAGAGCAGAACATGTGCCTATAAGGAAAATGTCCACATTGAGAATGTAACTAGTTGTGAAACATGAATTTCATTCTGGATGATAGCTATGAATTTCTGTAATTGTCTGATTGTTGCACATAAGCGTGTCACATGACCTCATGCAAAAGCCTTTTGGTTCACTGCATGCATAGCTAAGCTGAAATTAAACTTAAGTGAATTGAATTACATTGCATTGCATTGAAAGCCCCACACCCTCAAAGCATATTGTCTGATTTTGAGATGTCACTGTCAGTACACATCACCATAAAAAATGTGGTCTTCCTGGCTAACAAGGCATAGCACATCAAAGAGCAGCTACACTGATCAGCTATACCAACTTTCGCTTTCAGTAGTCTTGCAATCTTTATTATTTTATGATATTTTCTAGTTTTAACATGCGTGGTTATGAAGGAACTTGTGGATGACACTCATAAAACAATCTATTTGTAGGTGCGACTTAATGACCAAAAAAAAAACAGTTTTATGGGTGAGGAAAAGGGTAATCAGGGTTCGACATTCAGGGTATTTTAGCAGTAAACCTGCTGTAATGGCACAGCTGAGTAAAACAGTGGCTGCGATGCATTTCACAGGCTTAACACTTGTTAGGTGCTGAAGTTGGCAGATTGGTTGCTGGAAACTGCTCTGAAGGAGAGATCAAAGTGGTATCCGGGGTCAGGGTAACTCAGCTGAAACCCTGAGGTTGCTATTGAGACCTCTTTCCTGCTTCTCCTGCTCCACGGTAGCAAGACACAGATCAATAATGATCAGATGTCACATGCTTGCGGTTAAATCCATGGTAATTGTGAGCCTGAGGTGACGCAGGCTTATTTTACCATGCCCCACATGTAAAATACTGAAGTGTGAATGTTTGCATTGAAGCATTTGCTATTAAAGTGGTTGCAACAAACTGTAAGGTAGCTAATGTGCTAAACAAAGGAAATGATAACATGAGACAGGAGCCAAAATTTTGTATTCTGCTGTCCTTGTATGTCACTGTCAGGCCCCCAGCTGGGTCATCATCTGGCTGGCCTGTTATTATCAATGAGGGGATAGTGTTTGGGTTGTCCTGTCAGTGTCACTGAAGGGACAGTGCTTAGGTTGCCTTGTCAGTGTCACTGAGGGGACAGTGCTTAGGTTGTCCTGTCAGTGTCACTGAGGGGACAGTGTTTCATTTGTCTTGTTATTGTCACTAAGGAGACAGTGTTTGGGTTGTTCTTACGGTATCACTGTGAAGACAGTGTTCGGCTGTTGTTACAGTGTCACCGAGGAGACAGTGTTTGGATTGTCCTGTCAGTGTCAGCGAGGAGACAGTGCTTAGGTTGTCTTGTCAGTGTCACTGAGGGGACAGTGTTTCATTTGTCTTGTTATTGTCACTAAGGAGACAGTGTTTGGCTGTTGTTACAGTGTCACTGAGGAGTCAGTGTTCATCTATTGCTATAGTGTCACTGAGGAGACAGTGTTTGGCTGTTCTTACAGTGTCACTGAGGAGACAGTGTTCAGCTGTTATTGCAGTGTCACCCAAGAGACGGTGTTCGGCTGTTGTTACAGTGTCACTGAGGAGAACGTGTTTGGCTGTTCTTACAGTGTCACTGAGGAGACAGTGTTCGGCTGTTCGGTCAGTATGTTCCACCCCCCCATTGGCGATACAAGGATATAAGGGCTAAACCTTAAAAAGCACATTCTGGTTCCTGAAACACATCCCCTGCATCTCAAACAAGGTCACCAGGGATGGGGGAAGGGGCGACAGCTGCAAGACTGCTTTGTCATGCCTGGGGGGGGGGGGGGGGCTAATTAAAAAAGAA
>JAODJW010000081.1:13921350-13931572 GCA_026777045.1 Hyperopisus bebe | reverse complement strand
ACTGCTTTGTCATGCCTGGGGGGGGGGGGGGTGCTAATTAAAAAAGAACATTCATGGAGTGATAATAGGGAGTGCGTGGCTCAACTTTCTGAATACAGAGTGACATCTGGTCGGGGGACAGCATCTCCATCGTGTCTCTCTGTGAGACAGACCTCCGTGTGAGAGAAACGACTCCCATGTCCCGGAGATAATTATCATGTCCTGGTTCACCCCCCCCACCCCCTCCAGCCTGTTAGCAGCAGCATTGAGACTGGGTGTGTGTGTTGGTGTGAGCAGTGTGACCCCTTTTCGGGAATAAACTGTAAAAATGATCTCTATCCATGTGCTAACCTTCATAAACATTTCATTGCATTTACTGTTCATGTCCCACCGGCCGTTTCCTTGGAAACCTATAATAGTCATATCAAACCGTTGGGTCCGTGGTGAACCACAGACCACCAGGAAGACTCTTAGGACCCTCTTGATAGTGTTCATGTTTGAAGTGCCTTCCTTTCAGTCATTTTTGGCTAACACTGGCTATATGTCTCCCCCTCCTGGTCATTCGACAAACTGCCTGAGGGTGAATTTTAGAGAATATTTTGTCCCTCGGTAGAACAGGAATTTTTAGCGACAGTGCTTACCTTTTGGTCCTGATGAAATTTCTTATGAGTTCGAGAGTAGGCTGGTGATATACGAGCTTATTGCTAAATTAAGGGAAGAATAATTTTTCTACTTATAACATTGGAAAATCTTTTGTGCTGATTACAAACACTGGTTTTAGATGAGCATGTACTTTCTTTCATCGTTCATAAATTTGTGGAAAATGTACTTTCTTACCTCTTAATGGCCCATTTTTTTTACCTATATTTATACAGGATTGCTGATTACTTAAACCAGTGTCTCCTATTCTATGTTTTGTTGAAGAGTTTAAAAAGGAAACATTTAACCTTTTTGACACATAACGACAAACCTTTTCCAAAAATTAGAACTGGCAGACGAGGCTTTCTGTTCACCAGGCATTTTGTTTTGGGTTTTAATGATCTGTGCTGCGTGTGTTCTGGTTTGAACGTGAACCACTCCTAGTCTTGGTTCCTTAGGAATCCTCTTTCAGCAAAACAAGTCATGATACTAGCCAAAGTTTGTGTCCTTTCAATTATTTCTAATAGAGAAATCTCCAAAACCTCAAAGGTAATTGATTTTAAGGTCTTGTGCTGCTCGTAACAGGTTCTTACTTATTTGAACTAATCAATTGAATTGAATTTCTATCTGATATTTTTCATTCAGATTCTCTTTCCATTCTCAGTACATGATGACATGAATATTCTCTCCAGATGATTCAGATGATTACAGAGTAATCACTATGAAGGAAAAAGAAGAACAGTGAAATTGATCTGAATATCTTTTGCACTGTTAACTATATATTTCAGTTCCCACCTGTGACCTTACAGAATAATGTATCAAGGTTTAATATAAATGCTGTATCCAATTAAGGGAAACATTTTAATGCAATGGGTCAGATTTCAAGCCAGTTTCAGTTACATTATTATTGAAGGAGCGTTTCTCACCTTTTCACTAATGGCCCCTAATGTACTGTGTGTAACTGGTTTCAGTCGCACAGCCCCACCTTGTGGTGTGAAGTTGCATTAAAACAGCCATCTCAATAAGTTATTCCCAATGTGCGCTGATGCTGGGTGGACAGTTAACATGTACATCTCCAACTTGCTTTTGACTCTAAGTCAACATTTTTGAGCTCTTGACATAGTTGCATAAACGTCTTATTTACACGCAAAACTTTCCTTTGTTTTGCGGCTTTTTGAGATATACTTATTTATAAATGTTAAGAACATTTAGCATTTGTGTTCTGCCTAATCCAATGGTTCTTTAGAATTTTTGACTGTCTGTTGACAGAAAGTTAACCTAATTAAGTCTGTTTCGCCTGTGATATACACAATCTTTGGGTGATACTATAATTTCTTCATTATGCAAATAACTGTTGTGTTGACGTGTAGTATTTATTAGCCGTCTGACATCCCAATGCGACAACCGAGTTTGGAGACGAGATTATCTGTAATCTATGAGCCAGGGTGCATCTGGGCTTGCTGGAGGGCTCGACCTCATTTTGTCAGATGCTTGATGTGATATTTCATCTGTGATTGGAGGGAAGGCGGTTGACATCGAGGGGTGTTGACGAAGGGAAATCTGAGTGATTTCATTGGACAGGGAGAGCCGCAGGGTTCTGCACAGGAATATCGTTCGACTCAAGCCGGCTAATGAGAGAGCTAATGATGACCCTCTTGGAGAAAGCAAACTTTCACAGGTGACCCTGTTCAACCCTAATTCAAGGACTGAGACAGCCTTGGGCTGCGGGGTGATCTCCACTGGGCTGGGAGAGGCATGTCACAGAGAGGCAGTATCCATCTCCTGTGATTGGCTGAGGGTGGCCATGACAACCACCAGGGTGGACTGAGGTCACTTGTAGCCTGATGTTTTTCTGTTTGCTTTGAAGGAGGAGATGTCATGCGTCATTTATGAATGTTTAACCACCTGGAAAAGGAATAACAAGTGTGCTGTTTGTTAACAAAAATGTACCTTTAAAAGGGTGTGCAGCTGTCTGTTCGGATAATGGCATGTCTGAATTCTGTAACTTTGATTTTTAGGTACTGTATCATCGTTCTTAATGTTTTCTTGTCGATATTATATTACAAAGTTGGACAGAATTTCTTTTCGATATTTTTATAACTATTTATTGAGTGCAGGGGCATAGTGAATCTGGAGTTTGTCCCAAGATGCACAAGGCAGGGAAACATTTTTTCAGTTTGCTTTTTGTCTCTGTAGGCAAAATACCATGAAGATTTTGAGAAGACGAGAGGACGAGGGTTCACCCCGGGGATGGAAGAGGCCAACATGGAGCGGATGAGGCGGAGCAAGCAGATGATGGCCGAGGCGAGGGGAGGGTACCCACACACGGGGGACATGGATCCGCGCAGACCAGGCATCATAGTTGGTGAGCCTCCTCATCACCACGGAAACGTTAAATCCGAAGTCACATGGGAAAAAAAGTAAAGGTTCAGCAAATGTCTACTTGCCTGGGTAGTGTCTTTTACTTTGAATTTGGCAATGTTAAGACTCCTAACCCCAAAAACAGTTCGAATAGATGTGCACATTTTTACATTATACATTTACTAATGGAAGAGTTCCTGCAATAATTCAGTCAAGGACTATCAACACAGACGCATACGCAATAAATGCAGTGAGTGCATTGAAATGCTGAACTGTTCCTCTGTAATACAGCAGTATATTATTCACAAGTAAAGACTTTGTGTGATAAATGCAAGCTCTACAAATGGCAAGATGATTATATAGTCTAAGATGCACATACAGGCAAAAATGTGCATAATGGATATTAGTAGATTAAAAATGAATGTGTAGAAATGCAAGCAGGTTAGAGTCCGTGCCAGGTTTGAGAAAAACAGCCATCCCAGCTTATCCTGCCCAGGGTTGGGAGGGCTTGGAGCAGGTAGCAGACAATTTAATCACACCGGCCACACATTATGGACAATTTAGAGAAATGAGTCAGTAACCTTCTGAGTGAAATCAGGAGGCAGTCAGGGCTGAATTGCAGATGAGATGAATGTTGCGGGGGGTCCTGAATTCGTGAGGCTCTGGGGAACTTCAGCCCACTACATCAAGACCGGGCTCAGGAGAAGTGTATCAAGAAGTTACAGTGCACAAAGGGCTGGTGATGCTATGGCATTTGTCTATGGTCCATACAGCTCCGGTGTTGCCTGGGGCGTACCACCCAACTGGACACTCGCAGGGCTATGGTTATATGCACCAGACAAGCATGTCCTCCATGCGATCCCTGCAGTCTCCGCCGCATGCCTCCGTCACGGTGAGTACCGGCACGCTCCTGGTCTTTCCCACAATGCTCTGCGGCACTAACTCCAATCCTAACCATGCAGAGAACCTACCGGGCCATCTATGACTACACAGCGCAGGACCATGACGAGGTGTCCTTCCGGGACGGGGACGTCATCGTGGGCGTGCAGCCCATCGACGAGGGCTGGGTGTTCGGCACGGTGCAGAGGACGGGACGCTCTGGCATGCTCCCCGCCAACTACATCGAGGGCCTGCGCTGAAACTCACCACTCCCCGGCGAAGTTTTGACACCTTAAATCGGTCAAATTGTGACATGGTCAGCTTTCGTCTTCTGCAGTAACATCCTTAAAACAAGGACTTACACACTAAATGTAAAAAATGTGGTTATAGCAACTTGAGAAATAATTCAATTAAGAAACTGGAAAATACTAAGGAAGACACTGTAAAATAGCGCCTCCTGCAGGACACACAAGCACCCCCACTACTCTTTACTGTGTAACTGACCACATCATCCATGTCCACAAATAAGGCCAACTGAAATATTTTAATGCGTTTTATTTTTATCTTTTTTTCCTACACTTGTCTCTTTTTTACAGAAATTAGGGGAATAATTATTTTTCATTACTATTCTGTGCAAGTAAGCTTGTGTAATAATTGTGATATTTTACTTAACTCCTTGAACACTTTTTTATGTTATTTCCAAGAAAAAATGTTTGACATGCCTTGAACTTAAGCGAGAGCGTTATGCCAGGTTCTAGGTGTGGATTAATAACTTATGCAAGAATAGATACTATGTATATTGCGATCCTGTGTTCTAGATGCATTTTTAGGGAATTTTTAGTAATGAAGTTCAGGACCTTTGCTTGGATTCCTGCAGTGACCATAAACATTTTCCTGACTAATGGCAAATCAAGTTGCATCCTGTCACACGATGGGTGACTCAGAAAATATCCCTTGATTGCTATGCTCGTCATGCCTATCGCTTTGGCATCAGTTTGTTTGATTACAAGCAGTTTGAGACACCGAGAGGTTAATTTCACGTCATTTATATTCCTGCACACACATATGTACATATGCATGTCGTGTTAATGAAGTATTGAAAAAAAATTTATCTGCGTGTTTAAAAAATGTAACACATTTACCACGGGAACGACTGTTTATTCATAGTGACCTCAACCATTCCTTGGTAGATCAGTTACCTTTGATTAGTTTAAGCTGGTACTCAAAAGGACCAATAATTAAAACATAAAGTTTATAATCTGTGCATTATAAATGCTCATTATATAAATCCTGTCAGAGATGGTAGGACGTGGCCCACATGATTCACGCGCCTTCAAAGGGAAGAACGAGGTATTTTTTAGCTCTTGATATCACTGGCGACTCTTCGGAAGTGAATAGATGAAAATCAATGTCAGATATGCTTTTTTTTTTTTTAACAAAAACGTCATGCAAGAATAAACGGCTTTGTCTGTCTGGCCTTGTGATTCATTGTCGAGTCTGTATTTCACATCAGCGTTACATAGCGCTCAGTTTGTAGCACAACTGCTTCACACCTCCAGGGTTGGGGTTCAAATCCCACCTCTGCTCTGCATACTGTGTATGAGTTTCTGTCTAGACATACAGCCAGTCAAATTGGTGTCTCTCTAGTGCCCATAAATGTTGACTGTATGTGTCATAGACTCCTGGCCCTGTGTAGGTTAACTGGTTAGAAGATGGATGGAATGAAAGGGGGAAAAAATAATGGAATGGAATCACTAATCTGATACCCTTGTTGGTGAGAGAGTTGGGTTCACCCAGGGCATGCACAGTGACAGTGTGAGGACCCTACACACACCTGTTTGGTCTCTAAGAGTCTGAACCCTGCTCCTCAGATGATGGAAGTGAAGCAGAGGGTGACGGCCCCATTAGGAAGGAGGAGCAAGGCTGAAACTCCCACTAATGACCTCATCATCTATGTGACCTTTGCCCTCCTGCTCTGATGTTGCACCTCAGTGACCCTTTCACCTGTGGATAATCGTTACACCATAGAGCACAGTTGTCAGTCCTGGGGGGCCGGAGCCCTGCACATTTTTGGGTTTCCCCTCGTTTAACACACCTGATTCAACCTCAATTACCACATACCACATTTTTTCAGCATTTGACTGAAAAAAACATCCATCTGCACTCCACACTGGATTTAATAAGAAAAAAAATTGAGTGGCTCTACTCTGGAAAGGCTTCATTCATATATTTGATGACGCTGCAGATGTTCAAGGTGACCCGATGAGTATGCAGCTGTTTAAAATGGCAGAAGGAAATTATTCGGCAGCACATCACAGCACGATGCAGCAGAGTCCTGCAATCATGCTGCAGTGATTGGACGCTTTACAGACTCTCTGCTTCTCAGGGGTCCTGTGACCCCCAACCCCCCATAAATGTTATCACTTCACCTCTTGCCGTTGCCTGGAAACAGTCTCTGCATTCCGTACCAAATGTGCGGGGTCGGTCAGAGCAGGATGCTGGAAACCGTGTGCCATTTCCAGCAGAGACAATCACGATCACATCACATTTAGGTATTTTGGTGGGAACCCGATAAATCACCCCTTACAAAGGATATAACTTTAATATCTGTCATATTACAGTCTCTCATACTCATAAAGGTTTAATTGCATGCCATCATCACACTGTGATGCCACGTGCAGTGCTGTCTGAAACCACGCCCCATCAGCACACACCCCGCCCCTATAAGCCAGACCCCACTACTATCAGTCAGTGCCCTACCCCTATTGGCCAGCATTTTCCCCTATGGCTCCATGCCCCATTCCTATCGGCCCTTCTTCATCTTGGCCACCTTCTCCTTGCGTTTCTTCACATGTTTTGGTGTTTTGTTCTTCCTCTTCTCCCTCTGCGCCTCCTTCACCAGCCGCTTCCTCTCCTGGGGGGAGTAATTAAACAGCAGGCTGTCAGAGTATTTAAATACTAAGGATGGGTTAGGTCACGGGCCTTCCCCCGTGACCTCTGCAATATTAATGAAAATTAATTAAAATCAAAACCAACCTCACTAATGCCTGCAATGTAAATTAAGTGAGTACACTAAAGCACATACTGACTGGCATGCCTTCTAGGGTGGCCCCTCCACTCAGCTCCAGACCCATGCAGGGTGAACACCCACAAAAGACGGCTGGCTTTTATCACAGTATCCACTCCCCTATAGTCCACATCCACTATGGCATCCCAGCTTGTGTCTGGGTCCTAAAGCCGGCCCCTCACCTTCTTGTCCACCTGTGACTCCTCCCCCTGCCCTATGACCTGGGATGCACCCTCAGGGTCCGAGCCATCACTCCCGTCACCCTCCTCCGAGCTAGAGCTGCCCTCGTTGCTGAGATCCTCCAGGAGAGTGGGGACCTGCCAAGGGGGGTGGGGGACACCATCACTCTGTGTGGCCCCACAGTCTGCCAAAATGTTCACTGATGCTTCACATTAGTGAAAGGTAGGACTTATATTCTTATACAAATATGTATTTACACCTTACATTCACATTAGGAATCCCACATGGTACAGGAATTTTACATTGTATTTGTCCAAGGTAACATACAAGTGAGGATCATAGAGCAGCAGTGGAGCAATTGGGGTTAAGGGGGACGCAACAATGACATCATTCTGCTAAGCATGGGATTCGAACCAGCGACCTTCTGATCATGGGTAGAGAGTCCTCCTCCTCCTTAACCTCTATTTTTAGTATCTTTTACCAAAGCATACAGAGATCACTGTAGGTTTATGGTGAGATGGGGGTGTCTGTACCGTCTGTACTCCTGAGAGATCCTTCTTCAGACCAGTCACTGTCTGGTAGAGGACCTACAGGAAACACGACACACAGAGCATGAGGTCACCATGACAAACCCATTGAGAATTGGACCCTAACCTAGTCTGGTGGGCCAGGGGGGTTACTCACATTGTCATTCTGCACATTCTCCCCCTTCATCTTCGCCATGGCGTCCACGTCCCGCTCATAGTGAACCACCTCCGTCAGCGTGCGAGGAATGTAGGCGTTTTTGAACACCTGCAGATTCACATTTTAAAAAACGTACAAGTGTAATTCTCACCAAACAATGTAACTAAATGTGTTAATTGGTAGTGAAGTTATGATGTGCTATTAAAGAGTCTGCAAACGCCATGCGATACCAGGCACTTGGAACACAACAGGCTGGATCTGACCGGGTTGGAGGTAAGATGGGCACTGTCCCTCCAGAACTTACCTCTTCATCCACCTTGTCCTGGTTGGACCTTTCCTCTGCCGTCCTTCCCGCAGCGATCTCCATTGCCTGCAGAGAGACAGAGAATCAGTCCTGACAGAGAGACACACACAAACACACTCACACAGGTTTGTAATTATATCTTTATGGGGACTCTCCAATCATTTCTATGGGGAAAACTCTAATCCCAGCATGACAACCTTAACCCCTACCCAGCCCTAACCCTAATCATAAGTAACCAAATACAAGACTTTTGTCATTTTTCGTTTTTTGATCGCATTCACAGAAAAATGGTCCCCGCAATGTAATATAAACATAACCCACACGCGCGCGCACACACACACACACACACACACACACACACACACACACACACACACACACACACACACAGACACACCCGTCTACTCTGTGACTCACCCTCACACCTATGGGCTGGTACCCACCTTATCATTTTCTTGAGAATTGGCCTACTCCCCCTTCTTCTAGTGTGCTCTATACACCACAAAGCTCCCCCAGGCTTTTGTGGGGGCTAATAATCTAGCGACTCAGGCCCCGAGGGCACCATAAGGGCTCCCCAGCACCGCATTACAAATCAGGGACAACGTGGCTCATATTAACATGTCTGTTTAATGACCTAGCTGAGCCCTGCCCTGTCCCCCCCCTTGAGAAATGGGCCTGGAAACCGGCAGGTTCTGGGGCTGGAGAAGGGCGTGTGATGCTCCCCCCAGTTTAGAACCAGGCGTGCTAAAACGGGTCTCATGGTGAGAGAGGTGACCAAATTACACAGGAAGGCACGCACGCACGCACGCGCCCTGGGTTGGGTAAGCCAGGTACACACGCAGTGACCCCTGACCTTCTCCAAGTAGTCGTCGATGTTGTCCCCTGTGATGGAGGGGTCTGTGATGAAGTCGAACAGCTCCCGCACCGTCATCACCGCAACCTTGTGCTTCAGGAAGAAATCTACAGGGACAGACGACAAGTACCCCTCCATCACTAGGGATAATCATCAAAAGATCCCAGTCACCCAAGCTACAAACTTTTCAAAGTGCTACCGTGAGGCTGGCGGCCTGATTCAGCAAGCTCAGGGAATTCTTCTAACCATCAGAATGAACACTGGTCAATAGACCCATTTACTGTATTACTGCCCAGCAGATCTGTGTATTTATTATATTTAATTGTAACTAAAGTTACATACTGTTGTTACTGTGTTATGATTGTACTGTTTGTCGCCACTGATGTGAGGCCTGCACACAAGTGTTTTTCTGACCTGCACACTTACAAATGTCAAGTGATGTGACAAAGTGATGTGATGAATAAAGTGATGTGACAAATTGATTTGGTTTGACAGCGGTGGAATCCTCACCGTTGATGTTGCTGCAGTCCTTGCGCAAAAACTCCAGGGCGTGCGGGTGGTCATGTTCCACAGACTGCGACACGTCGATGATATAGGCATCTCCGTTATGATACCTGCTCTCACACACACACAAACAAACTGGTTACTAAGAATAACCGAAGATGACTGACCTGGTTATCTCCTTCCTGGTAGGTGGAGGATGACTCACAGCATGTTGAACTCGCTCAGGTCGGCGTGGACCAGGCGCGCCTCCTGGTACATCTTCCTCATGTTCTGAATGACCTGTAGGTACAGTTCCCGGGCCTTGGACTCTGATAGCGCGGTGTTCTTCAGCAGGGGGGCAGGCCTAAACACAAGCACTGACATTAGAAATCATACAACAGCAGCCATGTCAACAATGAAATCTGGGCCTGTAGGGGAGAGATTTTTTTCCCTGTGAATACAGGTAGTTCTGGACTTTACGAGTTAATTCGTTCCAAATTATCACTCGTTAATTGAGAACTCGTAAAGCGGGAGGTATTTTCCCAAAAAAAATGTTAAAATAGAAATGATGAGTTTTGTTCCAGGCAGAGAATGTTATCAGAATTTTTTGCCATATCAACAAAGAAAACGCAAAAGTATTATTAGAATTAACATTTAATGAAAAATATACACACATTTAAGCCAAAAAAAAAATCCTTGGAGAAAAGCCAGCAAAAATACAGTGGTACCTCGGTTCTCAAACTTAATCTGTTCCGGACTCCGGATCGAATCCTAAAAAGTTCGAGTTCTGATC
>JAODJW010000081.1:13823248-13851772 GCA_026777045.1 Hyperopisus bebe | reverse complement strand
TGGGGGGTTGTGTGTGTTTATGTGTGTTGGGGGTTGTGTATGTGTGTGTGTTGGGGGGTTGTGTGTGTTTATGTGTGTTGGGGGGTTGTGCGTGTGTGTGTGTGTGTGTGTGTGTGTGCTGCGGTTGCTATTTAATCATAACAGCATCATGACATGTAACGTGGGTATGAATATTCATCACATGTTTTGGAATGTGGTGGCCTGAAATAAGAATCAAGTTCCCCTGAAACCCCCCTCAGAATAAAAACAGTAACCTCATTTTTGAGGATGGAGGTAACTATAGTGTAGACTGGGGTAAATTACTGACAGAAACCCTCCCTTTTCACCAGCATAGAGAGCAGCAAAATAACTGATCTGAGATTCCTAAACTGACATCAATGTGAACACTCAGGTGTTGCTGATGTTTCCTGGGGTGGGGTGGGGCCCCTGATGTTTGCCAGGGCCCTGGGATATGGCCTGGGACACCCTACGTGTTAATCTGCCCCTGAACATTTACCCAAGCCTTGCTGCCCCCCCTTCACCCTCCAGCCCTGACAGCCCCCCCAACCCCACGTGAGACTCTCTGCTCATCTTATTGTCCGCCTCTATTCCCAAATGTAAACAGTATGAAGCGTCTCTAAGCTGCACTGTAGGAGCTAGGTTTCCATAGCGATGAGAGGGCCCATTCTGACATTCAGCATACTTCACGCACTGTATATTTAGCTGCCTGAGTAAGTCTCTGGCCAGTGTGTTGTTCTCTGGGATGGTAATTATGTGAGGCGTGGGTGACTTCATTGGACTCCCTGTCCTCTTATTTATCGCAGTGTCTTGAGTTTAAGCACCTCGTGGTCCACTATTGCTCTCCCCTAAAGCACCATCCTCAGCCACTGCGAGGCGGTAAATTATTAGAGAGCCGTAAATAGGTCCCTAATTCACTAAATGGTGACTCCTTTGTAGGGGGGTGGAGGTTTAGTGTCAAGCAGCTGGTCTGGTGGAGCTCACATGGAGAGCGGCTGGGCTAGTCTTGAAGCAAGGTCTGCTTCACCCCATACCCTCAAGTCCAATGGGGATTGGCTCCTCCCATATTTGACGACTCCTACCACCCTCACCCTTACTGATTTGTCACAGCCTAAGTCAAGCCTCACCCCTTTCTCCAACCCCCACCACGGCATTGGCTATGACAAAAACCGCCCCAACGTCTCCTAACGAGGAACTGAGATCTGGAATTCTTGTCCGTGTGACATGTGGGTGGTGCCATTTTAAGGCAAAAAAAAACAAACAGCAACCCTCACTGCTCCTATGTGTAGAAACACCCCACCGGGGGAATCACGGGGGGGGGAGTCGCATGTTTCTCCCCACACTGCCTGCTGTGTCTCCTTGGCGTCCACGTTGTGAAACCCCAGCAGTAACAGATTTGCTCCTGCCTCAAAGGACCTAAAAATATTGCATTCCAGTTTTCCAGTTAAAATAATACAGATTTTAGCTCCCTGTAACTTCATATAAGCTTCTGCTTGGAGGACGCGGGTGGCTGGGCTGAGACAAATAATGCCATTGTATGAAAAACAGATAAACATACTAAGAATGCAGGGAAAGGCTTATGAAGCTCGCACCTTAACTGAAGACTGTACCTGGGAAAAAAGGGAGCAAATTAGCCCCTGTTAATCTGCTACATGACAAATGGAGCCATTATGTTCCTGAAGGCTTTCTGCAAAGCCGATACATCGACCTGGGGAAAATATATGCCTTAATTGCCCGCTGGAATATAAAAAAAAGTTGCTACAATAAAAACACAGGTACACAAACAACATTTTAATTAATAAATATAGCTTTAGATGTTGGTGGCTGGGGCTATGTTATTGTGCAGAATGGAAGACTGCTTTATACAGAGGGAGCGTGAGAGAGAGACTAAGCTGAATAGGATTCTGGGTAAGGTCCATGCGGATACACCATGACCAAGAAAGCAAGACAAAATCGTGAGCCTCACATCAGACAGACTGTCACATCTGAATGTTGTAAGTTTTCAGTCAGAATTTGATCTCCATAAATTTTGGAAGTGTGACTTCATCCTTCCCCCAGACCCTGTGATCCATTGTAACTCAGCTCTCCCTGAACTGGCTCAGTGATGTACGTCTCGCCTTAACACAATTTATGGTGTCATTTGTCAACTGTGGGGACATTTTAAAGGCTCTGCGGATATTCCCACTACGTCTCTTTATTGATGTATCTATTAGTATTGTGATCTCTGGGAACTGATGACAGGATGTGACATGGCTGGATGGGAAGTGGCTGAGAACTGCACATCACATTCGCAAAGATGTGAATCTCATTCTGCCGTGCTCAACACCACCAAATTAACATCACTTCAATTCCAATCCTTCTGGATCACCCGCGGATGGCCGCTATCCGACAGAGGCCTCTTAAATTCACCATTCTGCACTTTCATCGCCCGGCTACTCTTGTTCCGAAATGCGACCTGTGGGCGGCGCTCTAAGGTGTGAAATTTCACATTCGGCTTGTTTCCTGAGGTGCGAGTTTCTTTAAGGTTACTGCGGGGACATGGGTACCATTAGCGATCATGGATGCGGATTTACTGTCAAAAAATGCTGATCCAAATGGCAGGAGGAATCTTACTACACTATCCACAAGAAGGATGGAATCAGTTTCCTTAGGTACATAAACCTCCAGACAGAGTAAACTGCTTTGGATAAACACAGACTAATGTACTATAATAATAAACTATAAACTATAATAATACTTATGGGCCTAGAATATTGCGTTCCGATATTAAAGGAGATTATTCAGCATTGTATTACATTTTGAAGATGATAAAGAGGGGCTTCACTCTTTCTCGGGAAGAGAATCAGATACCCTGGGCCCTGAAGGTTAATTGGAGTCAGTTGTCCCTCTTGTAAGATTAATAATTGGCAATTTCTCTCCAGCGTAATAATTATGAGAAGATGCAGCATGTCCCTCCCTGGATTGGCTCCCAGACACATCTGCCTCAAACTGCTCCATGTCAATGTCATCAAAATTTCCCTACATAGACACTTTGGGTTGTCTTGACCCCTTTCTGTCCCCATAAACCCTAATAAAACATTATGTCCTTGCCCATCCCCATGTCTTGTGGTCGCATTCGCCGTCACAGTCGAAGTGTGTCTTCTAGGAATTACTGAGACTGAGAAAACATGCATACATTTGTGCTATATGGATTTCTGAGATGGGGAACACAGGTAAAAATATACACACATGTACATGGCGATGCTGTGAGATGCTGCATCTGTAAGGATGGCCAATCGATCTGGGCAACTGGGTAAGAGTTACGTAATGGGGATTTTATAAAAGCTTGGCTTTGCACTGCAAAAAGTTGGAAACACTCCCCAAAGTTCTTACTTTCCTCCAAAAGCAGTTATAGTCCATTCTCTGCCTTTCAGGCATCCTAAATGATCACAGATGAATGGTAATTAACCAATTACTGGTTTATCACCAAACGCAGTACAACCTACCGAGGAGTGAAAGGCTTTACCCCCCCTTGGCCATCTGCATCCACACCAGCTCTAACACACTCTAGAGAAGAGCATGACTCCTTCCTGGGATTAAGACCGCAGGCAGGTAGGCAATATTCTGGAGTAGGGGTGGCCAGTCTTATCTGCAAAGGGTCAGTGTGTATGCAGGTTTTTGGGGCAACCTTTAGGTCAGTTGTTCAAACCCAGGTGTGAGGACTCTTCAGCCAATCAGTCCTCTAATTAGTAATCTAATTAGAGCATTGCATTGAAAACTTGCATACACAGCAGCCTTTCTGGATAAGATTGGCCACCCCTGTTCCTGATGAATCTACAATTCTTGCCCCATCTCCACATGTCAAACGGTGAATTCTCACAATTAAGATGATCAAGCACTTGTATCTAATTCATCTGTCGAATAATTAAAAGCCGTTAGATCATTAACGGCGGCAATTACGCGGATTTCCCACAGCTCTGAGTGCCACGAGGCAGGATGGCAGGAGGTGGGCTCTCTGGGGAAGGGGGAGATGTCACTGGAAATCTTAATTATGACTCCGAAAATAAAAGAGAATCTCTGGTGACAAACAAAGTGGACTTTCCTTCCTGGACATTGTCTCATTTGGATCAGCTGAGGCAACACTGAGGCATGATGGGAAATAGCCCCTGTACACAGTGCACTGCCTGTGTTCATCCTTTAACAGCTCAGGCATCAGGGGTCGAGTTCTGAAACACTCTTTTAACATACCTCCTGAGAGACCAAAGAGAGATGCTCCCATGGAGGTATCATTTTTGATGTCTGATTCCACAATATGGCAGGATCGGACGACCTGTATTGACGGTGTCTCTCTTGGTTCCTGCAGACGAATCCCTCACCTCACATCCCTCTACCGCGCCTGCGATCATTGGGTAACGAGCTCACGGATGAATGGCGAGCTAATGTCTCAGAACCCCCGCACCATGAATAATTGAAGCTGCTTTTCTTTTGTTGCTACGTTTAATCCGGTTTTCTCATTCCTCAGATGGGGAGGCGGGGAGGGTTTGATAACTATGCTTTAGAAGTCCGGGGAGGATCAGAGAGGATGTGACCTGCGGGAGCGGTAACCAGCTTCCCTGATCTGCGTGCAATCCACATGAATACATTTATAATAAAATGTCGATATTTTGGGTCCCATCTTATTGGCTGCTGAGCGCCCTAGCTCTAGGGGCTGTCTGACTCTGTTTTCAGTGGTACATCACTTAGTGATGTAAGTGGATAAAAGTGCCTGCTAAAAAAAATAAATTGCAAAACCTGTACCTGGTTAAGCAGGCTGAATTGCTTTGGATCATAACAGTTCCCTTAAAATCCTGAATGTTTTTCAGATGGGATTTTGCTACACTCTTGCAATGAGTGCGGTCAGGTCATTTTGATGCTGAAACTTAATTGTTGTTGGTTTATATGGATCCTGGGGACCTTCTGCCTTGTGATACCAGATGTATAAATGAATCAGTAGGAGATGATGCATGCTAACAACACTGGGCGAATTAATTGCCGCCTTCCCATCGCGGTGCCACACTTTCCCGGCTTCTGCCGGCAGCGACTCTGCCAGGATTTCTGAAGGATGCCATAACACCAAAGGCATAAGCTTTGCGGTAATAAATGTTCCTGTGTTCGTCACACGCGGACATAAGTGGCTCAGCAAACGACATGATCAGAGTGACAGAGGACGGTAATGATGCTGTTTGGATTGTCTGCTGCGAATGTCGGTCGGTGAAGGATATACTAACCGTCTGCTTCTCACCCTCAAGCTGGGATTTGCAATCCCTGGCGAATGTGTGAGCAGACTAGCAGACGATCTGCATTAATTCTGGAGTAATTCATCATGGTGGGCGAAAGCAAAACAAAATATGTGATCTATATCAGAGCGCAGAATCGGATCTAGTTATGTATTATTCAGTGAACATTAAAAGACACAAATCACATTAGAGGCCATCACCCAGAGCAAAGACAGGCCAATGAAGGGAGCCGTTGCAAATTCACTGAAAAGGTAAAACAGCAAATTGTCCTGACGGATAAACCTCTCAACACATAAACAGCAGCCACTGGAAGATAAGAAATCTGCTGAAGAAGATCTTAATCTATCAGTGAGTTGAGTGGAAGCATTTGAACATCTTTGTAAATCAGGTCAAATCTGTACCATCATTCAGGCAGATGTGATTGAAAAGGCCGCATCATATGAACTGAAGATCCCTGGCCCAATTATGCAGTGATTGGCTCACTAGAGGTCACATGACCTCACACGAGGACTTCAGCAGAAACTTGGCAATAAAAAAAAAAATATGCAAAAGGTATTCATAGGGATATGTGGAGAACCTGCCCCTTGATTATTTTACTTGAACATTCTGTCCACCCAGATGGTCCTTATCTTGTCTGTATAACAACAGGAGCTGGAATCGATATCTCTATGCCCCAGTGTAAGCCAGTGGCATGCAACTGGCCTAAATCAGAAGCCGTAGATCCTCTTCAGGCCTAAGCAATCAATTACCAGCTGGCGCACCATGATAGAGATGATTCCTGGAGCCACAGTGTGAGCTTCCACCTGCATGGAGGGGTTAAAATCAACACCTGCACCCACATGTGTGAGATTCGGTCCCATCTTTTCCTCCAAGGCGTAATAAGGGCCACCACAGTTCGAAGTAGGCTGGGGAGCCCGTACCTGTCACTTTTGGCAATTTGTATTCACAGCTGTGAATGACCTCATTCTGTGTCATGACCACGAACAGGTGACTTGAATAGAAATGTCACAACCCCAGGGGAGATCTGAGAGTGAGTAATTAGAATAACCTTGCTCCTCACTTGTGAGCCGAGGACCTTTATCACAGGATGTCTCGGATAATGAACTGAACTCCAGTAGGACCGGGGGACATTACCGAAGGAACGTAATTAGAAATGTCTGCTGTATTTTTTATCTCAGAACTCAGGTTATGCACGTGGTGGGAGGGGAATCGAACATACCAGAATGTTCATGGTGTGATGAATTGTTGACCTCGTACCAGTGCACTGTTTTATAAGAATTCTCACTGGTGCTGCGCTACCGGCCTGGCTGCCATTTGTGGACCAGACAAGGTTACAAAGAGCTCCGAGAGAGCAGCATTTGGATCGGTACCTGTTTTTAGGTCATGCTGACTTGTTTAGTAACAGAGCATGAAGTACATCCACGCATACTTACCTGGACTTGTTCAAAATTAATTTAAATTTATAATCCTTAGCCTTGTGCCCTGTGCTTCCTGGGAGAGACTCCAGGACTATCAAAACTCTGACCAGGATAAACAGGTAGTGACTGGTTGGGTGGACTAGATTAGATTTAGCTAAGCATAGGTAGACTGGCATCTAAATGGGTGCTGTATTAAGGTAGTGAGTGGCTCAGCAGCCTGTCTTGCTGCCTGTGGTTGAGTCCCAGCCTTGGTACAACAGTCATGTGTCCATAGGACCTTGAGCAAGATGCTTAACCCACAGTTCTGGGGATGCTACACATGCGCTGACCCTGTGTTGTGATTTCCTGAGCTTTGGAGAGCAAGATAGGGTGGAAAAAGAATCACAATGTACTTGGGCAAATAAAAGATTTATTGCTTGTGTTGGTTTATTTTGAGAATGTGTACTGACAATGGCCAAAATATAGGATAGAAATACTGAAAACGACTTACAACTGAATTACAATCACAAATGTAGCTACAAAGGTGTGTCATATTTCGGTGAACACCAGTTAGCATCAGCTACGAAATTGAGTCAAAATGAACACTTTGATATGGAAGCTGCAGGTCACAAAAAAACATCAATGTCTAGACTTAGAGGAACAGTTTCAAAACTATGACTCCATAGGCCAAACAAGGAAAAACAGCATTGACAAATAGGAATAGTGTTGCAAAGTCAAAACTCACAGGCAGCAATAGACAGAGACTTAATAGGATGCCTGGTAAACATCACAAATGCTTAGTCTCAGGACCAAATCAGCACTGCTATGACTGTTGTGAGCTTAGCAGTGCTGGAATTTCCATCAGGGCTGCCACTCAGAAGTCGTTTGTACCCAAGACTAATACACAAAGCCTGGATCTTTGAGCAATGAGGGAAGTAATATGGTCTGAGGACTCATCTTTCACCCATTTTCCTACATCCAGGTGAGTTTACGTTTGGAGAAAGTGAGAGTGATGCCTTCAGCTCATAACGTTTGCTGCCAGCTGTCAAACATAGTGTGTGATCTGCAGTGATACGGGCACCTTCTCTTTGGAACTGTTAAATCACGTAATTATTTTGCAGTTTGGGGTCATTTTCCAGTTCCAGGTGCCCCCTCTGTTGGAGACACTGGTCCCTCATACTGCCTACTAAATACATTCAAGGGTTGCTTCATAAACCCCAGGATGAAGTCAAATGCCTTCCACAGCTTCTACAATTACCTGATCAAAACATTGCTGAATCTATATTGGATGTTCCGGAGCACAGAGCAAAAAGAAATCTTCTACCTCCTTCATCTCCAGTAGAATTTCATGGACTGAAGCTGTTCTGAAGGCAAAAGATATGATATTAATATGCTGGTAGGTGTTTCTGTTATTTTGTCCACCTCTATAGAATATTATTCCATCCATCCATCCATAATTGCATATCCAGTACAAAAGTATATGAAGATGTTTAAACAGAGATAAATGAAATTAATCCCTAACAATACAACCCTTCTCTTTGATCAGATGAGCTTGGCCCAGATGGGAATTTACTGCTCAGAGCTGTTTTTTTTAACTTCCTGAGAGAGCTACTGGTCATCATACACTTTACCCCAGTAAACTTTGCATTGTTTCTAATAAAAATGCTTTAAAATATACTTAATTGAGGAAACAAAAGAGGATAAAAATGTGATTATGAAAATGTGCGAATAATGAATCTTGTGGAAAGCAAATGATATGTCTATATATGTCTATTAATTATGATGTCATAATTTCATGATGTCCCAAGATATTTACAGACACTTTTTTAGGATTCTGCAGTTTTTTGGGGATCCAGCTGAGCACAGGAATGAAGGGAAAAAAGTGATTCAGAATATTTGCAACCAGTAGGAACTGCAGAGAGCCATCAGGCAGAGCGGTGTCTACGAATTTGCGTTTGTGGCTTATTCGGGCTCCCATCACCCATGTGGTGTGTGGTTTCTCCTTCTGCCTGACATGCTGTGTCACAATGCCTCACAGCTGTCGTTCCATGTGAGCAACACCGGTCCCACGAGACCCATGATTGGCCAGCCACGTGTCATGTGACTGTCCAGTGTATTCAGAGGACAGTTAGAGTTCTAGAATCGCAGGAGGGACCAGCAGCAGCCAGTGGCTCGTTGGTCTAGGGGTATGATTCTCGCTTTGGGTGCGAGAGGTCCCGGGTTCAAATCCCGGACGAGCCCCTTCTTTTCAGAGTCTCAGCTTTGCTCTCATATCTATATTTGTGTGTAGGTTTTGAAAAAGGAGATCAACATGTGATATGTGGAAAAAACACAGTCCAGTCTAGTTGTTCTCATACTTCTACAAATGGTAAATTAAACATCATTTCGTGTTGGTGCCGGTTTTGCTGTCGGAGATGGTGTTAAGAATGCTCCTGATTATGTGTGACTTTTTGTATTGACCTTCGACACATAGGCATCGCCAACCTTATGCTGCAGTATTGGAATTAAGTGATTCCCAAATACCTGAGCTGAACAGGTAGCAGCTGATTAATTAGTTAGCAGCTGGTATACATCTGCAATGTAAGCTGGTTTAATCTGTTTCAAAAGCGACTCCTCATGCAGGTAAATGAAATGCAAAGATTCTGAACATTTGAGCAAACCCTAGGCATTGTTCTCATGAAGAAAGTGATGACTGTGAGTAAAATCTCACGTACTATACATACCACTCTATTAAGATCTGTTGTTCCTTAAAGAGAAGGGTTAGGGTTTTAAGATGACATCACATGTTTGGGGATGTGACCTTGCCAACTGCCTCTTCCAACCATCCATCCATCCATTGATACACCCATGTGTCTTACAAATCAAAATTTTAATAAATCTAAAAAAAAGAAATTTTAGGGGGATCTTTTAGATTATGGAGATTATTCTCCAGAGAAGAGGCTGGAAATCCTAGACGCCCCTTAAAAGCTCACCCTGCCAGACTGGTGGCATGTTCCACCACCCCAGTGCTCAGACTGCCAGGGAGCTATACAAGCTCAAAGAATTTAGCACCCAGGACTTCAAAACTGAGACATAAGGCCAGCTATAACTGTAGCTTTATGCAGGGTTTGTGCTGAAAAATGGGCCATTTAAACTAGTCCCTGGCCTGTCAAGTATGCAGATTAATTTGGGAACTTGCCATTAATATTATATTAAACAGAAACTCTGCACTATTAAGGTAAAACAAAAGTCGATTGTTTAAAATTCACGGGAGGACTCGCCAGTCTAATGTCACAGGGATTTTATTCCTGTCGAGAGGGTGAGGGTGACACGAATCCTCTAGCAGATGTAAAATGTACTCCACCTCTAGTCCGCTGTGCAAAAAAACAACATCGCAGAGCCCCTCCCCCCTTCCCACAATTCCCAGTGGTCAACATTGACCTCTGTGGTTGCCTTGTGGAAAGCGGTAGGGGAGGATAACAGAAGACGTTGTTTTTTTATTATTAGGGGAGTGGAGATGATTGTAGACATCTACTGTGTTCAGCGATTAACGGGCGTGAAGAAAATATCCTCAGATTTCCAGAGTCAGCATAAATTTACATTTATGAGGTTATTGTGTGCATACAGAGTGGTGCCAGGAGGGGGTGTTAGAGAGCTTCTGTAAGGGAGCTGAGAAAGGCCTGTACGTGGAACGCCCTGTAAATGGAACGTGAACAATCATGTAACTTTTCCTTGGCGTGTGCTCTGAGTGCCCTGGCACTCCCACAGACACCGGCAAATTTACAGGGCTGGGGGGGCCCTGGGCTAAAGTCATTATTGGGGCCCTATCTAGGGCATAAAGTGCTGTTGTAATGACCAGAAGAAATATTAAGTCCCCCTACAACTCAGGACCCTGGGCTAAGTTTGGTCTTTTTCACAAACGGGAATATAGGTTAATTTGGGTCTCTAGATTGCTTGTAGTGTGGATACCTGGCCGGTGAGGGACTAGAACCCTACCCATAGTGGACCCCCATGTGCCCTGTGCTGCCTGGGGTTGACCCAGCTGTTGAAGCAGCCGAATAGAAATGTTAGAAGAGAGCTGTGGAATTCATGAGGTCCACTTTATGGACCCAAACCACCAGCAGGACCAGATGTTGCGTCATCCTGTGTTTCATGCCCATATGTCACACAACCCCCTCAATGACAGGCCAATCAGTCACTCCCACATCACTAATTAATCCCAAATCATTAAGGAGTCAAGAAAGTCTTTAATGAGCATTTGCTCAAAATGATCCAAAGGGTCTTGATGTTGTTGGAGGGAGTCAACGTGTTTGGCTACAGAGGCATGTTGATGAACCAGGCCTGGGTTTGTTCTTCAGTCTTTTTGTCTTTTTGCTGTCAGGGAGTAGAAGCAGAATCTACTCCATCTGTCCCTGCTTGGAGCAGTCTAATCCTTGAACGGCGTCACGCCATCAGCCTCCAGCAGGGGTCCTCACTATCCCGGTTCTGGAGGGATGGGTATCGCCAGACTGGGGGAATTATGTCATCCAGTTAATCAGAACGATGAGTAACTCAGTCAGGCTTTTAAGGAGCAGAATGGCAGAGGAATCAGATAGAGCGCGTTACCCTCTGTCCCGATGGAGGCTGGAGGTTGATCATATGGCGAATGACATCATACTAACACGCGCTTGGAAAATGTGAATGGTAAGACATAGCTGCCATGACGTATATCGTGAGATCACTGATACAATCACACCATTTTCAGCTCAGTCACAAATGAATAAAGTACCAGCGAAATCCAGCACAGAGAGACGAACCTCCCCAAAGGGGGAGGCAGAGGCTCCTTGGCATTGAGAATTATGGCAGGGCTGCAAATTTGGGGCTGGGGGGCTCTGGTTTGGTGTGAAGCACTAGAAGTGGCCCCCACAGCCAGACGGACACCAGGGCAGCTGAGCGGACAGACCTCAGATGCTTTCTGACAGCAAAATCACGCTCTGTGCTGTTTGCTGTGCTGTTTGTTAGGCTGGTTTTGTTTTTGGGTGTAAAGAGGAGCATTGTCATAGGGAAACAGGTCAGGGATGGAGGGTGGGCACTCCTGGTGGAGCAGGGGCGAGGTAGGGTGCCCACCTAATCCTTCATGGGGGGGGCACTATAAACTACTTCAGGTTTTACAAACTGTTTTTTAAAAACTGTTAGGCTCCTGTGTTTGTCTAATTAGTTCAGTTCTTCTTGTGCTGTGACTGGTTTGTTTCCTTGACCGAAAGACTCTAATTGTGTCACATTAACATTAGTGACACATGCATGATTATGAGAGACTGACCAATTAGCACACAGCAAGGACTCAGGGCTTAAATGAAATCCAGGTCCTTTGAATTGAAATGGTTGAAATGGTAGTTTTCAAACTCTGTCTTAGCTCATAGTGTCCCTCCTGGCATAGATTAGGTGGTTGGCCTAGGGGGAGGTCATGTGACCAAGCAGATCCCCCAGCAGAGGGCGAGGTGTGCTCATACACTGGACTTGATCCTATTCTTGTGGCCAGGAGTACAGAGGTACATAAGAAAGGATAATTAATGTCAGATATGTAACAGGGTCAGGAGTACAAGGCCAGGATCCCAGACAGCCGTGTTTTGACAAAGAACGGCTATACTCCTGAATTTCCTCGCTCTCCGACAGATTTAGCCGAATCAGGTCATGCATTTTTAATATACAGACTGCTATTTTTAGGGATGCATCTTGAATCTAGTTGTATTTCTTTGCTCTACACTGCACATTCAGAATGATTTCCAGTCCAAAACTGTATTGCGTGCAAAACCTCACAGAGCTGGGACAGTGTATATTACTGACCAGTACATTTTTTTAACTTACCAGACGCTTTTGTCAAAACTAATGTACAGGTGAGGAAAGCCTGGGATCAAGGAGAAGGAAGAGCCAGCATTCCAGGGTAAGGATAAGGGTCTCACTGATGGGCTCAAAGCTGATATGATTATTTGCCAGTCATGGGATTCGAACTCACAACCGTTTTTTTCCACATGCACAGGTGACTAGATTGCTGGTATGCCCAGAACAGGGGTGGCGAAACTGAGCCACGGAGAGCTGTTGCGGGTTTTTGGGATGACCTTTCAATCAGCCAATAATAAAGCAGTGGTTCACAACTCCAGTCCTGAGTACCCATTGTTATTGGCTGATTAAGAGGTCATCCCAAAAACCCGCACCCATCTATGGATCAGGTTTGTCACCCCTAACCCAGAACTTCTCCTTAGACTGCTGGAGAGGAGGTGTGATTTCCTACCAGTGAATCCTTGTGAGACAATGAGACCCAAAAATCTGAGCATTCATTTTGTCTGTTCATCGTAGAAACGTGGAAATGGATCCTGGTTACAGGGGGATTTAAGCAGGATATCTCTGAGGTTCTCGCACTAGAACAAGGAATGGTGGGGTGTCCACCAGAACTCTCAGAGTGTCTGAACACTGACATACACGGACGGGCTCTCCGCTATCCTCTCCGTACCGAAACACCTTCATGAGAAGGTCAACCCCCTTATCTTTCATGCGTCCCTGCTGCTGGCTGAGTGATTGATGAGGGGCCATCGCGTTTTGACACACTGCACTAAGCTGTCACGCGGCCGCAGTGCAGGGACGTTGTTCAGCACTGGAGTCTCTGGGCTGCAGAGCACTGGGAGTCATCCTGAGCTCGCCTGACTTTGTGTGTCATTCTGCTGTCCATCAGGGTTTCCTTCCACAGCTGAAGACGGCGATGGCGGTTTCTAACCCCCTTCCCAATCCCCCCGCCCCCAGGGCCTTTCTGCTTAACTAGCTTCCCCAAGCAGACACTGCGTGTTTAAGATTCAGATCCCAGCCCTGCAATCCTCTATTTGCAACACTTGTATCTGACGGCAATTTACTCCGTGTGATTTGAACATGGGTGGCGTTAAACCAGAGGTGGCAATCTCAGCTCCAGAAAGTACAAATCCAGACCAAGATTTTGTTTCAACCAACCAGTTGAGTACTCTGTGCCCATGACACTTTAAACTCAACTGGTTGGTTGAAACAAAATCTTGGTCTGGATTTGTACTCTCTGGACCTGAATCTCCACTTCTGCGTTAAATAGTTCATAAAAAGAAAAAGAAAGAAATCCCTTTATTCTATGAGGGCATAGATCTGCACACTGGGCACACCTCTGCGCCATAACACTGATTAACCCAATATGATCCCAGCATGCTGAACACCTGGTCATTCCCCCCTCTGGCCTGAATTTCTGAACTGGATGTTTCTCATTGGTATTTCGGCCTTCAAACCCCGAAAATTTGTGTGTGCACCCATAATTAAAACTGGAGTCCTCCACTGCACGCATTTCATATTAATCCTGGGATCTCGCCCAGTTGTGAGAGCAAAAAGACTGACATTAAGCAACAGTTATATGCTGGATGTGATTCCTGGGCTCACGTGCCAACAGACTGTTTAGGGGGGGCAACATCACAGCGAAGCGTTTAACTGCAGCCGCCTTCAATGCGTGGCATGGGAACACATGAGGTGGAGGGCCACCTTTCTGCAAAATGTCACCAGTCAGCAAGCCAGCGGGGACTCTGCAGCACAAAATCCAGGGCAGACTGGAACATTTCATTTTTGAAGTGTACTCAATAGATTCTTTGCGAGACGATGGCTGTGACGTTAATGTTAATTAGCCCAAACGAGCAGCGTCTTTGAAAGATAACGGGATGCTCTGGTAAATTAATACCATGTTTTTTGCATCAGAAGACAGCAGCACCGGAAGCAGTGAGTAAACAGGACTGCGGAGATGTTGCAGGGATCCTCCTTGGCTCTGCGGGGCTCAGCGTTCAGCCCTGCCATGGCTCTGCTATGGATCTTACTCAGCCGGGTGGTGTCATAACTCGCTCCGGGGGGGGGGGGCGTGTGCCTTCCCCACCTGAGGGCATGAAACAGTACCAATTCCATACAGATGTCTGCATCTCCTGGTGCAGAAGTGGGTCTCGGCCCCTGCCTGGGCCCCTGCCCGGCCTACACATCCTTCTCTCTGCTCTAAAAGAAAATGATGGAAAAATATACATGAAATTATGCTTTATATACCATTTGTACAAGCATGTGGTCATGTACATTGGAATGTTTTTTTTTCACATCTCATCTTGCTCTTTTTTGAGATATAAGTTTAGGGTCTGAGTGAAGGATCAGGGTTATCCGGCACTTTAGGAGGATCCCTTGGGGGATGGGGGGGGGGAGTTGTTACAGGCCTAATGGCAATATGACTGCTGCGTATGCGGTTTGAACCGGGGACCTTCCGATCAGATGCAGAGGCCAAACCCACTGGGCTTCACACCAGCCCTAGCTGCAGTGACGGAATTTTGCAGCCTATCTCCAAGTAGCTGACCACAGGTATCTGACTCCACCCCATTATTCATTGGGGCATGGGTGTCGCCACCATTAAATTAAGTCTTCATGGGCCACTGTGGCTTATGTCAAGTCATTCATCTGATTTTCATAATAATAATCGAAACTAGCCTAGAATGGGGGGGAAGGGGTTAAAACTGGAAAAACCCTCTTTAGATCTTGAAAAGATGCCTGCGAGACCAAAAGTATCTTTGTTAAAAAAGTAATCAATTTTTCAAGATTTTTTACTTGGGAAAAATATAGCCATTCATGAGCCCTTCCAAGAGGCAAAACAAGTCAACCGCGAAATCACTACCGCTTTAAATGTACATTATAAATTATAATATGAAATAGTTCATGTATTAAACAATTAATATTCTTCACTGTTAACATTTATTAAGCAGGATATCCACTGAACCACTATTAAATCCATCTGGAATTTAAAAATATAAACCTGTAAATGCACCTAAGTCTCTAGTTTGCATTACCAACCAGCGACAGCGTGATGAACATGAATCTCTAAGGAAAAGGCAAAACAAGCAGTTTGAAAACCAGGACGACATATTTAGGAAGACAACACTGCGAGCAGAGGTAATCATCCGTAATATAAATGTAAAGCAGAGTTCGTGTCAAAAATACATAATTATGTAATTTGCTGTGCGTGACTCACGGCACAGCCTTGCCAATAAGATCCTGATAAGATCGTTTCCAAAAGCATTCCTCCGGAGAACCCCGTGGTTTGTCGTGACTAGGTAAACTTTAAATCCTGCTGAGAGTGCTTGAAGGTAGACGGCGTGTCTTCACGGCGACGCACTTCCCCTGCAAACACGCCCCCATGTGCAGATGCTGTTACAGCCAACCACCACGAGGGGGACGCCAAGAACGAACCACGGAATTTCACCTTTCAATCAAATCAATTAAAATCAGTTCACTTGTTATAACGACCACCTGCGTCACTCCATAACCTCCCTTATAATATTTGGAAAAAGCCATCCAAAACGTAAATGTGGTTTCCGACAAGTTGATTGCTGTAATACATTACATTTTACATTATATATAGCCCTCTATATTAATTTTACTCAGCCCCAATTTACACATCTATCCGATATGTATTCAAAAAGAATGCTGTATTATAGTCCCAGCAAAAATTCTTACATGTAATACAAATATAATTTGCAGAATCCATAAATCTGCCGCTTGCTTATTTGGTCGGACTTTATCACACACACACACACACACACACACACACACACAGTTTGTCGGTTTATTTTCGTTGTGATAAGTAGTGCAACAGTCTCCCCGCTGACATTACGCGTAAATAATAATTACTGAAGCGAAACCCCAGCATTGTGAATGAACGCGAAGTTGTTCTTAAAATAACTCGTGTAGCGCCCGCACTCTCATCGCTGCGCCCCACGGTCCCCTAATGGCATTTTTACGTATTGCCCGTTTTAAATTAACTGTCTGGGGACCTAATTAGCCAGTAGTTAGATGTGCGCATGACTAAAGGGCAATAGACTGCGCACTGGGGGGAAAAAAGTCAGTTTACTCGCTGCTGTGTGAACTCTCCGTCCACATGTAGATACTTCTTAGGAAACGCCCGGACTCTCCGAGCTGCGTATGGTAAAATGATTAATGAAATGTCCATCTGACTTAAGTTGACGTCAGGGCAAGGGAACAAACTTTGCGTCTTTTTTATAGTTCTTACCCCCCACCCTTTGTTTAATTTTTCAATTTTTATCGTGTCTGTTTATCTGAAAATGAGAATCACGAGGGTGAACATCTCCGCCTTACGAGATAGTACGTTGGCTTGCACGTTCATGCGAGATGTGTGTATCACGACAGTCCCCTTAATGGTTGTATAAGAAAAAAGGAAGACAGAGTTTGTCTTATCCAGCAAATGAGAAAAATGAAGAAAAAGGGGGCCTGTCATAGTCACTTCTACGTCACCCAAGCGATGTGGGCGTGAAGCAAAAAAAGCATCACCACCCTTCACTTAATGGGTTGCGCTACTTCTGTCTTCATCGCCTCATAGTCCGCGAGAAAAAGCGTAAAGGAAAACGAAAGGCAAACGTTGCTGCCACTGGACGCTGTGGCGATGTGTGGTGTGCAAAATCTACTCCAGTTTTTCTTTACAGCTATTTAAGATGTGCATACTCCAATGGTTTTACTAAACGTAGGATGGGATTAACTTTGACCGGCAGATATATCTCACTGTTTCTTGCTGTACAGTTGGGTGAGTATCGGACAATTTATTTTTATTATACTTAAAAACAATTGCATGTTTGTGTGTATTGTCCGCGTGTTACTTTTCCACTTGACTTTAAAACGAATAATGAAACACAAATGATACTATGTGAAACTGCTTTTTATTCATAAGGCTTGCACAAAATATGTTTCCTGCAAAATATAATTAGCCTGCTTAGACGGAGTATTTTTAAAAGAATCGATACTACCGCTTGTGCTTCGTAACAATAGTGAATGCGCCAAACGTTAAGGATCAACGCAAATTCAAATATACTGGGTATTTGTGGACGCAGTTTCGATTTTGCATTTATACGCATCTTATTTCTTTCAGTTTGTCCGAAAAAATTGTCATATTTTGCTATCAAACTTTGTTGACTATAATCGATGAACTGTATTTTTTCCTTTACGAAATTTAAAGAGAACCACATTATCTTAAAATACATTGCATAACGTTACAGCTGGAGACGTACACTGCGCTGGCATCTTAATAAGCTGACAGCAGCAGGCACGGATGACATAAATACTTCACACCTAGGAGTGCGAGTTATGGTTGAAATATACTTTCTCGCGAATCTGCATCGACTTGCAAACGTTGGAACTGTTTGCGAAGCAGGTCACCGGTCATCTGTCATGAGTTTAAACACTTTAGAACGCTCAGGACCCCGGTTACTCAGTTACGCAGCAAGCCTTTGCACCAGAATAATTATCCCAGGAATCCACCACATAAATAAATAAATAATTAAATCACAGTATTACACGTTCTGTAGGCATGTGCAGCTACATTTGTATTTTTGAATGAAAATACTATTTACAAAAACCATTCGTTTCCCATTGGAATATACTCACTTTTCTAACATCAAATCTCGTGCTCACAATTGGGTCAAATTTACAATTAAACGCTAAATATAGGAATTGCGGATGTTGAGAATATTAGGCAAATAAGAAAACAGAAATAATGCTGTTCATTATACAGATACTATATACATTTACTTTCCAAGTTATTTCTATGATGGTTAGTCTATAAGCTACTGCATCTTATTGTTCGTAGGATTCCAACCACGTTTTTCAAATTAATAGGTGCCAGAGATGCAGTACTAAATGATAATACCTAACGGCTCTGTCTAGACTCTGTCTAGAAAAAAAATATGAAAAAATATCAAAATATATCTGAAAATAAAAAAGCGTCATACAGCCAATATGTATTAGTAATGTAGCCTAGTTCACGCATTGCAAGCAGGAATGTATTATAAATTCACTGATGAAATACTCGTATCTGTTTCGATTGCCGGACAAACGATATAGAATAAAAATGCTTAGAATGTCGCCCGCAGTATGGATTTACCTTATATATACAAAGGGAATTTTATGCTGGGTTGATGTCCCTGACCGAATTGGCTTATTGCAGATACCTAGGCTATCCGGAGTAATTACTCCCTCCGACTTTAACATCTGGTACAAAATCATATGCAGTAGTTGTGCTTCTTGGCTGTAATTTTCTCGAAATGTATTGTCTCAATTTGGTGCTATCCTATAGCATGATACCTTGTAACACGCAGATTTTTTATTCATATTGGTTTTCCGTAGTGTAGTGGCACTGCTTTATTTTAACATTGTAACTGCTTTATTTTACATTGACTTACCTGTTCTGTGTGTGTGTGTATATATATATAATTTGCCTTTAAACTTTAACACAGTAAAAATTGTTTTATTAAAAAATATTTTAAATGTTCAGCATTAAGCGAAAGGACAGTAACTTTTGGGGCTAATGCTGGAATGACCCCCGCCACCCAAATTTAAGAAAAAAATTTGCACAACCACTAAAAACGATATGCCTATCCTTCTATAATTGCCAGCAATTGTTAACGGTTTCACTGCGCAGACAAAAGATGTAACCTTAATTTGAAGCAGATGATTGACCTTGTCTTTATCTTATATAATTTGTCGGGTTTTTTCTATCGTTCAAGTAACAAAAATGTCTTAATATTTTTTGTTCGGGTGAACTCGATTATTATTATTATGATTATTGGTGTTGTTGTTCTTGTGGTTATTAGCAGTACAGTACTATTATTCTGCACTGTGGTCGTTTTACCTACGCGTAATTCTTGCTTAATGTCCGTCTTTTTGGTCTCGCAAATTGGACTGATCATTTGCGCCAGAGCGACTCTACCTTACGTCCACTCCTATCAGCACTGATCAGGATAAATAACACGTACAAGGTTCCGCAGTTTGACTGCAGCCACTCAACCGGAGAGCTTGTCAAATTGTTACAATCTGATCAATTGACTAAATCTCCTGCTCAACGAACCGCGAGCGGACGGAAGGAAAACACATGCTTCCCAATAACTGGCTCCTGCACGGAAAAAAATGTCCGGCCAAGATTAGAGAGGCAACCTTTTTTAGGTTGCATGTCCCTTGTGTGCGCCAGTCTTTGAGCTCCGCCCACAAAATAATTGAGGAGAGTCTTTCTCATGAATACGAGACCTGCATGAAGCTACCCTCTCGCAGACATCAGCTCACACAGTGTGTATAACGGACCCTTTACCCTCTACTGTAAATTAAGTCCCACCCCACCCCCATGCACGGTAGCACAAAGAAACACACCTCCCATCTAGATTCTAGACGAATTACCTCATCTTTCTTCCGTCGAATCCAGCTCGCGGACAATGTAACCTGCGTGGTGTTATCTCTGCAGTCACAGAGATGGGCGGATAGAACAATGCATGTAGCTTATTGTCTTCAAATCATTGAGAGAAATGCGCACTTCCCTCGGTGCATATACTACAGTAATCGAATGATATATGAAAATTTTAAATCAAATTGTGCATTTCAAAAAATAATAGAATTTAAAGTATTTTATACTATATGTATCAAGTAATTTGCCTAAAGCATGGTGATAACACATAGGCCTACATTATACAGTTGCATACGTGAATATAATCGCGTAAATCGTTTTACTCGTGAAGTGGCGTAATTAAAATAGGATTAGTTGACCATTACAAATTTAATTACTATTATTAGCGCGCGACGTTTAACATAGAACGTAATACATGTCTTTCCCTCTGATTTCAGTGTATCTGCTTCAGGAGGTGGGCGCTACAGGGAAATGTGATACTGTATTTAAAGGTTTCTCCGATTGCCTGCTCAGACTGGGCGAAAGCATGGTGAACTACCCACAGGAGTTGGACGATCGAGAAAACCTAAAGACCATCTGTTCGTAAGTTGCGCTCTTCGCCCTGCAGACTTCGCTTTGTACGGCAAGGGACACGTGCACCACGACCCAGTTAACGCAGACGGGGATTGGGAGACAGATGGCACGAGACTCCGCATTAATTCGGAAGCGCCAGAACCAGCAGCGGGTGTGGGTGTTCATGCAAGGTCCACATTCACATCTCACCCATTAATTGCAACCAGATAGACCAGGCTTACAAAAAAGGGGCGGTGAGGTCATCGTCAATTACGGGTATTGGACTACCATGGTGAAATCTCGGGGCTTTGGTGTCTCTGTCACTTATCAATGACAAATTGGAATGCCATACCCAAACACAATTGCATGTAGTTTAACGGTCATAATTTTTTTATGTTTGTATTATTTTGAATCGAACTAGTGAACCGAATTGCAAAGAAGGCGTCTGTTAAAAGCGAATTTTATTTATGATATACACTATTTAGGTTGCCTGATGCAATAATTTTGTCGAGCTTTGTATGTTCGTAATGTTTTTTTATTAAGTCACTTAAGTCACACCTCATAAACCGAAACTGCTAGCAAAAATGTTACTGGGTTCAGTTTGGATATTAGCAGATGAGCATGTGTTTCTGCGCATGTTTCCGCCGACCGTAGTCCGAAAATAGGTTACGACGCTGCTCAGGTGCGTCTCCTAGCCAGCATGCTGCACTACTGTGCAGGACAGAATAGATTGAAAGTGTTTGATTTCCCATGGGGAGAAAATATTATAACAGGAAAACTGCAATGGAGGCAAACCCTAGTGTCCCTGGTGTTTCGAGCACTCATTATTTATCGTGAATATATAAACTCAGGAGACAGCCTCATTCTCAATGAGGATGAACGGTACCGTCTAACAAACGCTTATATTTGGCTGACAAACACAAAATAATGCATAAGACGATTCAACGTCCAAGCATGCACCTCGCAGCCCAAGTCAAACCTGAAACACTGAAAATGTAAAATACAGAAATATTAGGAAATGTATTTATTAAATGTATTTAAGTGAATAAATATTCACAATAAAGTTGGCTATGACGATGGGTATTACACACAGTATAGTATTTTTTATTTTGCACGTTTTACCAGATATTACAATTAAAATATGTAGTAATGCATTCCTTTGAATTATTTAATTTGATGTTCTCATAGCCAAAATAGAGATATGCCCAGCCAGCCTATTATTGGTGTTATTATTATTATTCGAGAAATCTCTGTAATAATTCCCCCCAATTTGATTATTATGAGATAAATATCGTCGATTTTCGTGCTCTTTTCAGGTACTGGGATGACTTCCATGCTTGTGCCACCACTGCCCTTGCGGATTGCGAAGGAGGGGCCACGGAGCTGTGGGAAAAACTCAAAAGGGAATCCAGGAACCTGGAGTTCCGCGGTAGCCTGTTTGAACTGTGCGGAGGAGGCAATGGAGCGTCGGGACGTAGCGGCCGCTCCGGCGTCACGATGCTTCTGACGGCACTTCTCGCTCTAGTGACATGGCTCGCTTTCTAGGAAGCAAAAAAAGTTAAAATGAAATAAGAAGAGCAAAAAAGGAAAAACAACGTAATACAAAAGAGAAAAAGACTACCAACATGAAAATAATAAGAAAAACGTTTAGCGATCAAATGTATCAACTGTACACCTACTTGGAGTTGTATACACCAGAAAAGCAACTTTATTCAGACGAGACGACATCCTGATATTGAATCAAACACCGGCAGACCGTCCTCTGGGGATTCTCCGGGATCTTTGACCTGGGGTCAATTTCAACACACGTCTATTTCAGCAGCGCTTCAACAGGAATTACTACAACGACGGCATCTCACTCAAACACAACTGTGGTACCTACATCAGTTGATTCACAGGACAAGGAATTCAGCAATATTAACTGTAGGCAAATACAAAACGTATATTGTGTTGATAAATAGCATTAAAGCACAATCTGATGTCCCGGCTTATACTATGGTTAAATTTCAAAAATAGCGGCCATAATTCTACTCTTAACAATACATTACAAAATGCAGAATTGCAATTAATCCCAGGTCGGCTTCTACACGATCCAGTAATAAATGTATTTATTTATATATTTCCATTTGCCAAGTACATCACGTCAAGCCAAGTAAAAAATGGAGACCGACGGAGGATATTATTGCCGCAATCAAGTTAGACTCACGCGACCACTGTCCGAACAACGACAGCAAGGGAATTAAGGAAATGCAAAAACTGAGCACCCTAAATTATGGAAGACTGGTTAGCCTGGTATATATACATATATGATATATATACACACTTATATATATATATATATATATAAGTGTGTGCGAAGAATGATGTGACTGTTTCCACTGCACTTCACATGGTGTTTCTGACATTCCATGCATACAGATGAAAAAAAGAGATGTAACGTCACCACGACAACATGCAGGCTGCGAAATTAATTAGTGGAATGGAGTGAAATTTGCTAGCTTTATTTGATGTTGCCAAGGCATAGATCACGTTTCACTGTATTTTGTTTGTTTGTTTATAGAGATGTTGCATATTACCCCTAACTATTCCAAAACTATAAAAAGATAAAGGGGATCTATATATATATCAAATCATTTTCAGAAAAAAAAACAGATAACTAAACCCTAAAGATTTTAAATCAGAGTACTTATTATATAGGCATACTAAAACCAGATTGCTACAAAGTATAAAAATATATTAAATAAATCAGTTATTGTTTGAAACTTAAATGTGTGGTTTTCTTCGGGGGGTCTACATCAGGCAGATCGAGAGTTCGGTTCGGTCAGTGCGAAACTAAAGTTAAAGTCATTATAACTGGTTGATACGCGCGGAACGGTTTTTAGTAATTTAAATGGTCTATATGCATAACGGACTCGGTTTACTTTTTTGTTTGATATATCGGTTGTCTTTCGTAGTTAGATGTTTCGAAATACTGGCAATTAGGCCTATCATTAATCTCTTACATGTAAAATTGATACTGGGAGTGGAATGTGTGAAAAAGAGAAAAATCGAATGATAGTTCTATAAAAGGAAATACAACTTGTTTTCATAATTAATAAGACATTTGTGATTGAGTGACCGATGCCCCCCTCCCTCGGGGTTGGCAGAAAGTCAATTTCAGTCAACGACCTAATTTTAGCACGGACTCTGTGGTTTTTGTTAGCTTACATTTTAAATGACTGCCATTTAAAAAATTCTTCTACTGGCTTACTAATTTAACTTCAGCCCAACATTTGATGCAAGAAACAAAAATGCAATGTGACTGCGAAATAAAAATATATAAATGACTTATAAATTTTATAACGAACAGTATATTGTTCAATACAAATAGACGGTTATTCTTAAAATTTCGAATCTGTAAAATCTCCGAGGAATCCAGCTACATTTCGTTGGTTGGCGCAACGATTACACTACAAAAAAATAATCAATATGCCTAAATGTGTGTTAGTAAGGTGTAAGACTAAATGTATTTGAAACTGGTGTTTCGCATTTTGTAACTGAAATAGTATTTTGGGTTTTAAAAATGATTATTCGCACAAAGCTGTTTTCTGTCCTTCGTTAATGTAATTTCTGCTCAGGCCTGCGTTGATTTTAACTGCATAGAAACGGTACATCTATTCCATTATACGTTGAAGATTACAAAATATTTTAGTAGGCTTAAGACTTGAGACATGAAATTGTTGGCTTTCCATTGACGTTTAGAAGTTTACTGGATGGTAGCTCTGAAAACGCAAGGTTAAATGTCAAAAACTATAAATATCGAATTAATTTTTAAAAAATCGTTTGTAATCGGATTTTGTTAGCACCAAATCCCTCGTGTTTTATCCATTTTCTCTTAAAAAATATCAAGGTGGCTTGCTATTTTATGATTCCGGCTTTTCCATTTATCAACGTACACAATTTTACAGGCAAAAGAGCTCGTAGCATTAACCAGAAAAGAAATCTCGTTACCTTTCCTTTGCTATAAAATAGTAATAAATAACCTAGACATCTAATAAATTACTCATGAATTACTTATATACAATAACCACAAGAGTGAATTACAGTTTTACCCTCTAGCTTACCCAGACTTCAGTTTGAAGTAGAAATTGACAGCTTCAATTTTCCATTAATTTAGGTGAAACCAAACGAAATATAAAGCATTAAAACAGTTACATATGCACCTGTAAAATAAAATACATTTGAATACATCGCAGTCATTGCACACATTACAAACTTGTTCAAATTATAAATGGTTTCAAAGTTTATTCTGCAAACATACAATAGTGGCCCATAGTTCGATAGAAGGACAAAGTTATCTTGTATTTAAGCGGTCAGAGAGTTGCCCCGAAAGATGTAAAGCGCCGTATTATTAGGATAAAAGATAATTATCCAATTAGCCAGTAAGTAATTTGTTTCCATCACGTGACTCCTAACGTTTTGATTTACCGATTTTTAAATAGCGCGTCCTATTCTTCTCTCGCGATAACTCACGTCATCCCTGGAATGCTTGGAAGGAGGCCTGGAAAAGCGTAAAAACACGGGGGAGAGAAAGTATCAAAATTATTAGGTGCATGTTGTCAAAGCCTTTGTCTGGATGGGCGAACTTCTCCCCCTGATCGGTCCGATACTCCCGTCATTTGAAAAGAGGACTTAAATCCGCACCCCCTGCAACCCAAGACGAGTAAACAGCATAAAACATTAACATGGTCTGCGCTATGGATAAACACAAACGATTAACCGAGAAACTGTCATTATCTACATCACAAACAAAGCAGGATCTGTAAAACCCACCTGGCCATTCAAGTTACTCATTTTATTGTAAAGCAAAAAAAAAAAAAAACCAAGCTTCAAGGTTATTCTCTCTGTGGTTTTGTATTTTTCATGAGTCAAGGCAGCAGTTTACTTGCAGAAACATTTACCACGCATGCTGTTTTCTTCTGGGTGTATAAAGGACATGGCACTTGTGGTAACATCCTTCTGTGTTTCAGTAGGTAGGAAATGACCAGTTCTCACACAGTTGATGTCTGTGATATGTACTTCCAGGTCAAACAAACAGGTCGTGTGCACACATACATGTGGATGACTGGACTATGATGCCTTTTTATTTACATATTATGAGACTTTTTCAATGTATTCCTTTTCTTGAATTATTTATGTTTCATATTTTTTCTGCCAATGAACCTGTCAATCCTCATTATTCAGGCGATGCATTCTGAAGAAATTTTTACTGGTTATAGAACTGGAGAATAACATCACAAGCCCAGGCATGCTCTAGGACACCTTGCCAGTCTACAGCTTGGCACTGACCTGCTGGAACAATGGTCTCCAGGCAAATCCCATTGTTCATGTGGATATGGGGGGGGGGGGCATCAGATCAGGTATGCATACATTTGCACATAAAAGTCCCGTAGCGAATAATTAATGTCTCTGCAAGATGGTGTCCCCTCATTCATGCCTACATCGATATGTCCTCTTCCGGCTAATGTTCTGAAGCTACAAGCATCCACCAGCTTTGATGTCCACAAATGTCCATACCAGTGCATTGTGGGATATGTACCCTATTTTTTTTTTTTACATTGTAGCATTCTGTCCAGAATGATGCAGGAGGCAGTAGGACTCACAGAAATATTCTGACTTCACATTGACCAATATCTTCCGATCAAGCGATACAGATACAGTTTAAGATGTAAGAAACATGCTGTTGTGATTTTTTTCATCCGAACAGCACTGTGCCGTATTACATTCATACCACACAGACGACGGAATGCAATTAGTGGCAGAGGGAGGGGAGTGTTTCAGGCTCTGCCTGGCAGAACGAGAATTTGGGTGCTCTTAGATTACTGATAGTTATAATATGGCTGCAAATGGCATCACAAAACTCTGGTGGCTCCCAGTGCGATTTGCAGAGCCAATGTTACACTGCAGAAGCATTAATAATGTAGGCTTTCGTGGGTATTTTTATATCTCTGCCTGAATTTCAGGCATCGTGTGGAGAGGGAGAGGACCAGCATTCTACACCAGGGCTGGCCAAGTGCCACAAACAATAGCATCGATAACGCTTTCCACAAACAGCCCAGAAAACAAATTTAGAAACATCTTTTTGATGTTGGGTGTGACACGTTGTAGCAAACAGAATTTTGGCCCATGTATATTTTTGGGGCTTTCTGGTTCAGCGTAACATGTCAGCTGGACTGAAAGATGCAGCTGCAGTAAATCACATGTTAGCTAGCAAATCACACGTTAGCTAGCAAATCACAGGGTGATATGTGATTATTGTAATGCAAACTTAGGTGCTTTCTTCAGCCCATGTGCAAAATCTGAGGGACAGAAGCACAAAACAGAACAGACTCACTTTACATTATAGCATTTATTTGCTTATTATAAGCAAAATTGACAAAAAATATGGAATGTGCAATAAACTGTGATGGCTGTTTATTCCAAAATGGCAAAATTACAAACAAAAAAAATAGACAACAGTTGGCTGTAATAATACCAGAGTGGTGTTCTTTATAGTATTAAAGTATAAATAACTTACAAAATTATCACTCAGATTGCATTGGTACTATTAAGGCATTCCTGAGCAGTATGTTGACGCCAAAGAGATTATTTGTACAAAACTGGGGCCTGCTGCAATTTGTGATGTTTTCCAGTAGTTATAAAGTTTCGAATCACAGGAGGAGCTGTGAAGGAGCCTAAATGAAGCTCTCCACCCTGCTCAGAGTACTCTGAGTTTTACTTACACAACAATGTTCTGAGGACTGAAAGAAAAGTGATTTGTTCAGAGAGAAAACCAATCAAATGGTCAAGGTGGTGGGTCCAAGCAACTAGAGGAGGCAGGACCAACCAATCAGTTGTCTTGGTTCTACCTCCCCTAGTAGCTTGGAACCACCGCTGCTATCTGATTGGTTATCTCTCCAAATCATCAGTCATTTTTCTCTATGCCCTCAGGACATTTTTGTGTAGGTAAAACTTCCACGACCTCCACCCTGCACATCTCCTGACAGAGATGGTGGGGGCTACTGAGGATGACTGACTAGATGAAGAAGAACCATGAGAACCAGCACCCACTATAAATATGGCTCTGAAATCCCATACTGCAATTATCGCTTATAAAAATCTGTTATTTTCTTAGCCGAGTGCATCATTTTTTTGTGTGATAAACTCCGTACATTAATAGCTGTTATAAAGCTTACGTGATACCTCCTACACCAGAAGCCTGAGCAACCACCTTGCTCCCCTCTCCTGATGCATTGCTTTAAACGAATCATAATTTGCATTTTTATCATAATTCTTTTGACTTCCTGGCAGAGGCAGTGAAATGTATCTTCCATCAGCTCGCTTCCGTTCAGCTGATCCAACCCCGGAATGTTCTTTAGGGTAAATTGGCATCTTCCTGCCTTTCAACTTGTTATCCCCTGTTAAGTGACCACCTCGCCTTCCTTGAAAGCATCCAGAGGGTCATCAGGGGAAGCGATTCACGGTTTGACAGCACAGCAGGCCGGACGGTTAGCGTGTAGCTAAATGCTATTTACATGCAAAAATGAGGCATTGCCCAATAATAAGACATAACCCCACCAATCGAAGATGCAGAACCCATACTAGTTGCTATAGCTATTGCCAAGAAAACTATCTTGTTAAACTGGAAAACCAGACACACAGTAAATATCACACAATGGCCAAAAAACTCAAAGAATACATGTCCATGGAATTTAGTACCCTACAGCACCAAACCCTAGACTTAAAAAAAGGTTGGGGCTCATTTACCACCACATTGGACTTGCCTGTCAACTAAACCCCCGGAATGACACACATAATTACACTCACACTCGCACAGACACACAGATTGTTGCTACAACTCCTCAATGCAATCATACCCTAATTGTTGCATGTCATAAGCTCTCACAACTTCACAGAAAACCCCTAAATCTCCCAGTGAGTGTATGGCTTTGCTTCGCTCTGTCCTGTCTTGTATGTCTGTGTCAATCGGTTTGGTCTTACAACGTCATGTTTTGTCTGTCGTACCTACCATGTCTTACTTGTCCATCCGTGTACGGTATTGTCATAAAGGGGGTGAGCAGGGGTG
>JAODJW010000081.1:13790043-13816026 GCA_026777045.1 Hyperopisus bebe | reverse complement strand
GTGAGAGAAAGAGGGAGAGAAGGGGGAAAGAGAGGGAGAGGGGGGAAAGAGGAAGAGAGGGGGGAAGAGGGAAAGAGTGGGGAAAGGGAGAAAGGGAGAGAGATGAGGGAAAGTGGGTGAGAGAGGGAGCGAGAGAGAGAGAAGGGGGAAAAAGGGAGATAGGGAGAGGAGGAACATGGGGAAAGAGGAAGAGAGGGAGAAAGAAGGGGGAACGAGGGAGAGAGGAAGAGGGGGAAAGATGGAGGAGTGGAGAAGGAAACGATAAGGATGGAGATAGGGGTGAAGAGAGAGAGAGAAAAAGGGATAGAGGGACAGAGAATGGTAGAGTGAGGAAAAGGGAGAAAAGGAAAGGGGAGAGGAAAAGGAAAGAGAATGATAGCGAGGGGGACAGGGATAGAGTGTGACAGAGTGCAAGAGGGACAGGAGTAGGACACCCTGAATGATAGAGAGGGGGACAAGGGTAGAGTGTGACAGAGTGCGAGAGGGACAGCAGCAGGACGACCTGAATGATAGCAGGACCCCTTGAAGCTGCATCATGGCCGTGTGTCAGTGGCGGCGTATGACACAGAGACTGGCGTCAAAGGCAGCCTCAGTCACTAAGGCAGGTCGTTACGCAGGCTGAGTAATCATACTCGTGTTTACACAGCCTGATGATGGGATGGGGGTGGGTGTTTAGTATGCGATGCTGGCCGCTCCAAGATGCAGCAAGCTGACATTGAACCCTCAGCAGATTTCTAAACTCTCAGCAGCAGCGGCAGCAGCGACGGGCCAGCGGGCCCGCGGCCAGATTGGATTTTCTGGCCGCCTTTTTTCCCTTTCTTTTCCATCTGGCTCGCCCTCGTCTTGGCAGATAGGGGGGCCGGAGCGACCCGCCGAAGAGACTCTCGCCTGAGACACGGTGAGGGCTTGGAGCCTTTCCGAATGCCTGAGTTACAGCTGCCTTTGTTTTCCATGTGGGAACTCCGTGTACTCCGTGTGTAAGTGGTGCGTTTGTTTAAGCAGAGGGTGACTTAGCAAAACCGCAGAGCATTTAGAGGACGTGCAGTGTTGCCATTGATCTAAAACTCCGTCCTCTTCCCTTGTGGGGAAAATAATTAATTGATCAAAAAAGTCACATATATTGGAGCCACTGAAATGAGCTCGTAAATGAGTTGTTGGTGAATAACTTAAGTTCTTTGGTCTTTTATTGTGAAAACAAACATGACCGGAGATTCTGCGGTTCTGGTATCATCTGCACAGATCCTGTCACGGGACACTGAGAGGAGAGCATGGCCGTGGAAGTGAGTCAGCTGACTCACATGCAAATGACTGGTACTATTTACCACAGACGACAGAGCGAACGGCCAGACTGCTCTTCAGGCCGGAGAAGGCTTCTAGCTGAGAGAGACTACTTCAAGGCTGTTAGGGGTGTGTTGATGCAGTGGGCCTCAGTTGTGGATACTGGTGGGGCGGAGGGGTACTGTGTAAGACTGAGGGGTTTTGACAGAGGCAGTGATGCCAGTGGGGCAGCAACCATGAGAGGGGTGTATGAGAAAACACAGATGTCACAGGGAGTGACATTCACGGGGGGGGAGGGGTGAAACGTCATGTCAGCAGGGCGTGGAGAGGAGGCGGGGCCTGGTGACCGCCATGCGTGACAGAAGCGTGTGCCGCGGTGTCGTCCTGGCAGGGCTCACTCTGCCCTGCGTATGGTGCCTGTGAGGCTTCCAGCATCCCTAATGAAGCAGGGGCAGGGGCCGGGGGGGGGGGGGGGGGCAGGTACAGAGGAAGGAGTGCCTCAGGATTATGTGACGAAACAAGTGGGAGGTGGGAGACAGTGAGTGACGGAAAGAGGCTGTGTTACAGTAACATCTCAACTTTACTCCAGGGCCTGCTGCCATCTCACACACACACACACACACACACACACACACACAGTCGTGTAATCATCATCAATCTTTGGGGACCGCTCATTCATTTCTATGGGAAAAATGCTAAGGCTAACTATGACAACCATAACCCCTACCCAACCCTAACCACAACCAAACAAAATACAAGAGTTTATGCATTTTTAGTTTTTCCATTGCAGTCACGGATTTTTATAAAATAAGGAAACTGGTCTCCATAAGGTGAAAAAAATGGGTATTCATCATGTTGTGGGGACATTTGGTCCCCACAAGGTAAGGTATACCTGGACACACACACACACACACATACACACACAAACACACCAAAGTGGATTTCACTCCAACTTGGGAAATAAATGGCTTGGAGGAGAAAATAAGTTACAGTTCATCATTGTTGGGGGGTGGGGTTATGAGAAACTGGGGATGAAGTGTCAGTGATGGGGGCTCAAGCCACACGGGTTATGTGATAAAGATGAGGATGTTTGGGTATGTGTGTGTCAGTGTGTGTCTGAGTGCATAAATGCCTCCAACACACACCAGCTCCTCCCAGAAGCTGATCCCAGACCAGAGCACATGCTAGGTGGCACATGGAGCTAGGCAGTGGGCCCCGCCCACACAGAGAGCAATATGAGCAATCAGCAGCGGGAACCGGCCGCCGCCCACCCCGCCTGCCCTGGCGTGCCAAGCTGGCAGCGCCTGCCTCAGGCGGCGGGTACGGGAGCCGCGCTGGCCTATTAACGCACTTCCTCGTGATGTCAGATTGCCCATGGCGAGGGGGGCCGCAGGTGGGGGGCCATTCTCACTCCTGCTTCCAGCTCCATCCACTTTCCACACAATCCCCCCTCCCCCCCGCACATGAGTGGGGCGGCCCCACATCACGGCAGCGAAGACACCTTCATCCGCCTGGACGCCTCCCCTCCAGCGCGTGAATCACCGCCGTCTAAAAATACCTGCCCCGGATTCGGCGAGCCGGTGCGGGCCGGCTTCGACATTGGCGGAGCCAGATCAACTCCCCTTACAATATCCCTAAAATGCTGCAGAGGAGTGCCTGGGTCACCCCTGGATGGCGTGATCCACGCACTGCCCCGCGGGGGTCGTCTCAGCTCCATCAGAACCTGGTATTTATTTGCAGAGAAAACATTAGTCACAAGAGTATCGGGTATAAAAGTGGATCAAGGAGAGGAATTAATCACCGACACACGAACCGCATTCTGGCGATTAAAACAAAGACAGAAATAACCTCATTGAGTCTAAATATACATTAATAAATCTGTCTTTTACTGTTTATAATGCTAACTGATCCATGTGTGTGTATGGATGGGTAAATACACAATGATGGAAAGTGAGGACACATAATGTAAAACTGGAATCCAGAAAAGTACTGCTGGGCACGTGTTACTAGATGCCAGCAGAGACGTTTCGAACCCCAAACCCTCGAGGTGTAAATGCCCCCCCTTTACTAGAACATGCCTTGACACACCAGAAGACACGTTGCTGCTGTGCTTGGCTATGTATGCTCCATGTGACCCCAGGCTCTGGTCCCATTGGCTAGTCCGTCTACCCCTGTTTCTTGGTGACGTTGGGCTCCCTGGGTCTTGTTTTAGTTTCTCAAGCTTCATGCTTGTCTCTCCCTCCAGTTAAACCGTTTTGGAAATACAAGCACAAGTGTAGAGCTCAGGACTGCCATTTGGTCCAGATGGGGTTGCCGTAGCGGGCATCCGGCGGACTGTGTGGGGGGTAAATGGCAGCCAAAGCGGCAGCACGTGGGGATCGCCGCGTGATTCACGCTCAGAGCGCGTCCGACACCCCAACACCGTGCGACTAAGTGAAACACCTGTCAGCGATTCTCGCTGAAGCACAGCTTGGGTAAAATGTGTCTGTAATATGAACTGGATTTCCATGGCAACGGCGCCTTTCTGCCATGTCTCAGAGCCTGTGCTCCAGAATTCCAATTCCGCCTCTTTGGCTCTAATGGAGATCCGACCCTGTCCGTATGATCTGAGTCCTGCGGAGATTGGAGGTTGCTCCCTGTGGACAAATAATGAAAATATAATTTTAAAAAACCACACTAGCAAGTGCGATCTGCGAGGGACTGGGTCCATGTTTTAATTCAGGATCTGAATCACCTCTGTATCAACAACCTGTTTCTGCTGCAGTGAACGAATCATGTTTTTTGTAACTTGCGTTGGATTTATCTGTTGCTGTGGCCCCTAAAAATATAATTGCCCTCCCCCCCCCCCCCCAAAAAAAAAAAAAACCCTGCAATGACTGAGTTGGTGAGTTGGAAGGACAGCTAACTGTGGTTAGGGCAGCCTCCTCCCCCCACATCGCCACTGTGAAACACTGTAAGGAGGGGCAATAGTTTTTGCAAGGAACATGTGGCTGGCAGTGTTTACCGTCACGCAGCTAGAGCTGCCACCTGCAGATCTGTCATCAGACGTGAGGACAGGAATCCTGGGCCGAGGGAAGCTTTATTGGGAATGCAATCCGCCACAATCCGAAGGCAGCAAAACTGCATCGAGACAGGAGCTCGTTAAGCTGGAGTGAGGGTGAGGAAAGGTCTGGAAACCGATAAGGGGTGTCTGCCTTGAAGCGGTCTTCTTGACACTGCGGTCTTTCTGCCCCAGTCATACAAGAATTTGGAGCGTATATTCCGGAAAGATCAACAGCTTTGTCCCTGATATACTGCACACAGGCAGCATGTTAAATGCCGTGTCAGATCAAGGAGTTGTTGGAGACTTGATATAGATTAAAAAGCTTCCTTTAGTGCTAAAATATGTAATGAAAATCTTATGAGTCGGTTGCAGAGCATGACCTGGAAGTGCGGGAAAATACTCTGATGGAGACACGTGCGGCTTTGGAAAGTGGAATCGCCTCGGGTTGCCTCAGCAAAGACACAAACTCTTCGGGATAAAGTTTTTGCATAAATTAGATCCTCTATCAATCAGGGAGAGGGGCAATGGCACACGGCCCTGTCCTTTGAGACAAACGGACGAAGCAAGGATAATTTACATATAAAATCATCCAAATTTCAGAAATGGGAGCTTGAGAAAATTACAAATGGCTCCAATCTATTACCTCGGGTTAAACTATTATGGGAGTGATGAAATGGCTCTCAAAGAGAGAGCGAATATATTATCCTTTACAAGCAGGATCTCGCCACAATCATCACAGTGTCTATTCTGTTCATATTTTGAAATGTTTTCGCATGGTGATTTACCATCGATGTCACAATGCTGGGTGCAGGAATGACGGGCTGGCAAGGAAGTGACATGGACCAGGCACCCGTAAACGCACCGCGGGCTTTATGTGCTCCGATCTCGCACAGGCATGTAGGGTAGGGAGACACTGTGGCAGGATGAGATACCGCAGCGAGATCTCGATCCTCCATTTGGTTACTTGGAGGGTGTTAGGCAATATGTAAGAAATTTGGAATTATTTGCATATTCCAAAATAATATTAATGTGGAGAAAGAGCATTACTATGGCATGATAGAGGGCCATGCTCACCCAGCAGAATGTCTGCAAGCTCAACAGTCAATAACTGTTGCCAGTTAAAGATAACAGCTGCCCCCAAGACCTCTGACACGTTACGATCACTGGTTTCCACCAGCACACGCTAACGCCTGGCCGAAGACTGCATTCTGGTAACTCCATTAATGTGGAGAAACTTTCCCCAAATTTATGGAGGTCCTTGTTCCATCAGTAGCATCTCATCATCACCCTGGAACTGGGCTATAGAGCTCTGACAATGCCGGGACAGCAGCACGGCTCCCTTAGACCTGTGCTCCTTTAGTCTTTTTCTAGATATGCTGTCTGCTGGGTTTGCAGGTCCAGCTCCTGTCCCCATAAGGATCCATGAAACCCCCTGACACCCCCCCGTCTCCTGCCGCATGCATCCTCTTCCTGGCAGCTCCCAGGCTGATGTCAGGTACAGGCTCCAAGTCACACAGCCTCACATGCAGATATGCTTTTTAAACGTGTCAAATCTGGGGAAGCAGCAGGGGGGTGTTGCGTGTTTTGCGTGTACGTGTGGCCGGAGATGTATGGGGTGTGTGAGGGGGACCGTGTTGGTCGATAAGCTTCCTTTTGTTTATAATCGCCGAGCTGCTTGATGAAGTAATCAGGCAGACAGTATAATTAAAAAACACAATAATTGTCTGTAGTTCCACATTGAGAATGTTGTTGACTTTTCGAATGCCCATAATCTCATTGTTGACTTCCTGTACACATTCGACAATTAAAATGTGTAATTATACATTCTGGCTCTTCCAGACCAAGCAGTGTAGCATCTGAGCAAGATTCAGGGCAAAGAGGAAGTGTCTGGGAATAGATTTGTCCTGTTTACATCCAGGGAATAGGGCTAGTTTACAGTGTTGTATAGTACAGTTGCTTATTATGTTACGCTGTCAAAGCTAACCATTACGAAGCTGTAATTCTGGGTGATTAATATTGCTGGCTTGCCTAGGCAGCGTTAGGCATCATGGCACTCTTAATTAATCAAATGCAATTACCTCTCTGTTCATATGGAACTTGATTACATTTTTGCAGGTGGAAAATTTTTGCATATTTTTGCATAACTAGAAATCAAGTGGCTCAAATGATTAAAAATGTTTAACAATTGTACACTTCTTACACTGTTGTACCTGGAATGTACTTTTATACCCTAAACAGGCGATTATGACATTATAATCCCTCTGAAGATAATTATGTCAAACTGTTATTATTAGGGTGCCAGCCTTCACTGGGATGCTGAATGACAGTCAAACTGCTGAAAACACCCATCAGAAAAACAATAACAGGATGAAAATATACTTAATTGGTTCACAGCTTTGTTTGTTTGTTTGTTTATTGAAAAAACACCACTGTTTCCAAATCAGTGGCCTGTACTATGAAGCGGGGTTACTGGCTTATTGGGGTAATTTGTCGGGTTTAAGGTCCCACAGTTTAAATAGATTTCATATTTGTTCAGTTACATTATACCCAGACTACCTTAAATCCGAGAAGTTACTCCAATAAGCCAGTAACCCCACTTTGTAGTACAGGCCCCAGCGCAAAAAAAGTTGAAAGTTGAAAGAGGCCTTGTGCTTGTCCTGTGCCCCTCGAATGTGCCCCCCGAAACTGTGGCTCCACCAGCAGACAGAGAAAAGAGTCAGGCAGGCTGCCTGCTCCACATTTCTGGGCCCCCGCTCACTGGTCTCCTCCCTGACGAGCTGCACTTCCAGGTAATGCAGGAGAAACAGCCTCTTTGATTTATTTATGTTCCAAGTGCCCTATTCGATATTTATAAACACAGAAATCACAACTGAGGGGACTTTTTCAAATATTTATCCAGAAGTGAAATCCAGGAAGCTTTCGATTAGCGGCCTGTCAGAAGACGTAATGACCCGGAACGTGCAGGGCTCCAATCTTCCGGGGTCATGTGACCATGGCTGGACACCATGGCAAAAGTGTTTCTGAAGTAGGTGAAAACTACATAGAGTTATCAATTACATATTGTATGTAATAACATACAATATTTGGGCAGGTTGGGCACCTGAGGCAGGCTGAACTCCTGGTATGATTAAAGACGGAATGGGTCCTCCAGATAATCCATTTGGGGGGTAAGGGCCATGTTTATGACATTCCCGTATCTATGAAGTTTGTGTCTTAGTATGTACCATATATAGACAACATCCTCCTTCCTGATCAACAGCTGAACAGAATGGGAGAGTACTCTTGTACTTTGTAACACGGGACATGCAAGGTGTCAGCAAAGTGGGGAAATTAAAAATGGGGGTTATCTGCACACCCAAACATGGCGTGTGTGGTGTCACCACACGTCTCTCGAACCCTTCTTCTCTTTTCCACTTTATCGTCTTCAAGCACGTGGACTTACACCCACTGCACCGGCATTGCTGGCATCCTTTTCTGGTGCACTGAGGCTTTCGGCTATAAGATAAGCACAATTAATGAACCAGTAAGAATGATTACTGCAGGCACTCAAAGGTCACTTGGCCTTTTCTCATCAACAACCACATGACAACCTCAAGATGTTGAATGCAGGATGCAGAAAGTGCACTCAGAAGACACCTGATGTCAAAACAACTAAATTAATCTCAGAAAACATCATAATACATTAAAGCCAAAAGGGGAGGATCTATCCACCACTGCATTTCTGTTAGAAGGTCTCTGGGACATCAGTTCTACACTTTGTGAGATTTCTAAGGAGTGTTACATAAGGTCATTCCTACCCTCGGCCATTAGACTCTACAACGAGCCACCCTCTGAAGGGGGAACAACCAACTGTCTGAATGCACCAGAACTGCCAAGGCACATTCACAGAACATTAATTTGTTCACTATGCAATATTATTTATTTCTGAGCTGCTACTACAGAATACCGCGCACTATTTCCCCTGACATTCTTTGCGCTGTAACTGTTATTGTTGTCTATTTTTTATTGTTACTGTCTATTAATCTCTGATGTGTTTTGCTGTATAAATGTGTGTATGCAGGTAATATAAACCTGCAATTTCCCTCAGAATTAATAAAGTATGTATGTATGCAGGTGTGTCTGTGTGTATCCATATATGTATGCAAGTGTTCATGTATGTATGTATATATGTATGCATGCAGGAGTATATGTGTGTATGTATGTATGTATGCAGGTGTGCATGTATGTATGTATGTATGAAGGTGTATGTACTTATGTATGCAGATCTATCTATCTAATCTTTTGCAGTGCTCAGTGGAGCCTTCCAAGAAGCCTTTATTCTCACCCATCTCTCTAAGTGGATCCCCTCGCTGGTATCAGACCCACTGAAGCAGCTGTTGACGTCATGTGGCAGGGGCCCATCAGGCCCCATCCCAGCCCATCTGCTCGCCAAAGTAAATCCTCTAACCTTAATTGGCACTAACATGACTGATGACACTGGCTGCAGTTCTTCTTTCACACGCAAATGGTCCCCCAACAGATTAAGGTCATTGCCACAGAGTTATGAGTCCCCGCATAGCCGATTGCCGAGGGAGCTGCAGAGCGGCACTCGGACGAGAAAACTGGGGGAGGGGAGAGAGAGCGGGAAACAAACACATGTGACTTTTTATGACACCCTAGAGGAGGAGTAGGAGGAGTTTAGCTTCATATATCCCTCGCACTGGATTAGCAAGCTATTCTGGCCTGTTTAGACGGACAGCAGGTTTATAATTCTAATTAATCATTACAGTAGAAGAACGCTGATAAAATCCAGTGAAACTCAGGCTATGCCCCACAATACAGGGAGCTAGTCATTCTGAACCCAGGGAATCAGCTATTTAGAAAGAGATTTACTGTTCTCATGCAGAAATAATTTCGCTCATATCAGATATATCCTTTGGATATTAGAAGCAGGGTAAGACAATCTGCATCCTCCCGCTTCAAAAATTACACAGAAAACAGAACATTTAGTCCTTGCTATTCCAGTTACTGTATATAGTTAATTTTTTTTTTCATGATATGTTTTTCACCCATAAAAATACACCCCCCAGTAACTCTCCATAGGATAAGCATTTGGGGGGTGGATGTTATTTCTGGTCATGTGATCAATGGGGGGGGGGCGGTTCATGCAGCACAAAACAAAAAACAACAAAACAGTAATTCTGCTAATCTATGGGCATCTTATACGATAAAAGTCTTTCAAAGTTTTTGTTTTTATTTTTGTAATAATTGCGGATGGAATCTCCTCATTCATGTAGAAATCCAAGGTACTTAAACATATCAGATCTATTTGCGTATCAGAAATGATTGTTTAGTCATTAAAGTCTGTTATATGTTCTGGAGACCTGAGCCATGGTGTTTCCCTCCTCACTCATATTACTTTCTGTTTACTTGGTTTGTCCCTGGTGGTCTGACCACCTCAGCTTGAGGGTTATAGGTTTTTCACTTACAAAACTGCTTTTCTGTTTGTATGCTTGGCCAAACATTCGAGCCTCAAAAACAAACAGGCATTTATTTCAGGTACAACTTCCCCCTGAGCCAATCATGTCCCTGCTTTTATTTATGTGGGTTTACTACAGCAGATCCTGACTACTGTTAGATCCTGCCACAGTACTACTGGGGATCGTCTGGGATCCCATACACGACAAAGGAGATGGAAGAAGCCAGTTCTTATTACTGTCAGTTCCCAATGTAGATCCCTTGGCTGAGAGGGGAGGGGCAAAGCCCCCCTAGAAGCATCAGCGAAATCAACGCTGACATACGCTAATGGACAGGAAATGTAAGGACACACTATGAATTTATCGTCTATTAGTCCCATAAAGATTGTTGACCAATTGTGAACAGTTGCCAGAGCATGTGGGAATGTAAAACAAGAAATGAAAATGTGGCAATACAGCATGACATGACAATCAACCTCCTTTTCCATCACCCGACTCCTGCCTCTATTCTTTTATAATTTAACTGTTTTGAGTTTTTAGATTTCTTTTCCATCTTCCTGACACCCTTTGCAAGGTAGTGGGGAGGGGGGTTTGTTTTCAGATGTTGAAAGTGCACACTTGGTCCTCCTGGGAAGGACAACTGCCATCTGAACATCTGCCGTGGCCCCCGCCTCCTGAGAAACGGGTTTGCCGAATGAGAACGCTCCTCAGGATGCGTCCTGTGCTGCTCGCTGGACCCGTATATCATTAAACCACCCACTTAATCATCTCCATACTCGAGGGCTGCCAAGGTCAGAGGCAGTAAAACGACTGTTAAACATTCGCGAGCTACAGAGGCTGTGGTGATTTAATGGGCCAGGTTTAGGTGCCTCTCATTGTACCTGTTCGATTTGCCAGTCAATCCCTCCAGCATGATAACCGTTCCCTCCAAATAGCTACGGCGACGGTGTTTCCCACTTTGAGGTTTGTGGGAAAGTTGGCTGCCTGCCAGAGAAGTACAGGACAGTTTTTTTGGTTACTACCTGCTCCAGATCCCCAGCTTCTGATTAGCTGCTCTCTCAAAGGCTCCATGGATGTGCCACGCCCCTTCCCCAGTTGATGACTGCTTTGTGCGGCTGCCTGAAATTGCAATAACAGTGGCTAGCCATTCCTGACCTTAAGGAGAGAGAAGTTTAGAGTGGAACAAATTGATACGATCTTGCCATGCAAACACAAGCATCGATCTGTTAAACGTGACGTGCAGAGTTCACTACCAAATCTGTTCTCTGGAATAGATCACTGTTTATTGACAAGCTAAGCTGTTATGGAGGTCACACCTGGATGAATCCTCCAGAAGACATCCAGGACCATGTGCTCAAAGGGAAGATAATTCACAATGTATCTGTTGTGTATTCAATTGCCTTGTAGACATTGTTGTATAAGTCATGGAGTTCATAAAATGTAAATGGCTGGTAGTGGAGGATGATAGCTCTCACGTACACCCACTCTTTGAACTCCTACACTCCGTGTGTGCGGCTTATTCGTGTTCATCTGCACTTGCCCACTCACTCCTTCGCACAGCTGGCTCCTTGCAACGTCTGCTACTGTAACCAAACTGCAACTGTCAAACCAACATTAATGAGAAGCCAAGTGAGTCCCAGAAACTGCTATGGGTTTCATGGGTCCAGCAGGCCTGATCTTTCTTAATCGACCACAAAATCTGCCCCATGAAGGGGTGTGGCCTGTCCCTGCTAGTCAAAAAGCAGACCGGACACTTTGGTCCATTAAACTTCTGGTATCGTAGCCTGACAAAGCCTGCGCAGTGTCCTGGTGTGGTGATGAACGAGAGGTGAAGGATCCAAACCAAAAGAGAGGATGAGGAGGAGAAAGATGATGGGAACTTCTGCTTCAGTGCAGTACCTGCAATAATGTGGAAAACAGCAGGGCTGACTAGGAATACCTTCTGCGACAGCGCCGCTGTTTCCGTGGCACCCTCCCTTCCGAAAGCACCGTCTTACACACTCCCCTCGTGGCTGCTTCAGAGTCACTGTGCCTGACAAATCTAGGCCATGCAGTGAACCCCCCCGGGATGACTCTCCTCCTACCTCCGCAGCTGGAGACAGATTTGTGATGGTTTCATGCTTATGAGACGTATATGTTTCAGTTTCGATTTGCCATTATCCTCCTTTTTCAGGATGCTATATGAACTTGATCCTTATGTCAAAAAAGTGTCGTGGAGAGGCCAACAGATGTGCTGCCACCACGCGCCTCTGTCAAGGCCTGTTAATCTCAGACCATAGTTAACGAGCTCTGACCCCCCCCCCCACCTCTCTGGCAGAGCCCCTCCCACCCCCATGCCGTTAAAATAGTAAGGAATACAAAGTTCAGTGAAGGGTTTTTCCTGACTCCTTTAATATTACATGAGGCAGACTGGTTAGAGGGACTCTTACTCTGTCTCCATTGACAGAAATCTACTGTGTCTCTGGCCAATAGCTGAGCTCCTAAATATAGAGGGTTTGGGGAATTTAACTCAAAACGTGGCATTGACTTCCTGGAGATCTGGAAGTTACTGTGACCAACGTGCTCGGGTGAAAATGACAGCCGGCACAAACACGAGGCAGTCTGTGCAGAAGCCCGTGATGCATGAAATGTGCCCTTGTTCCCATGATTCCTCAAGGACTGGAACACGGAATGGCAGCATCCAGAACCCCCCGCCCACCCTGCTTTTTGTTTCCTATCCTGCTTTATACCTAATCCCAGGGTTCTGTCTTCGGGCAGTGATTTAAAGAAAGCCCAAGTCTGGAATCCCAGAATCCTATGCACCTCTTATTCAGGACAAGTGTCTCATTTTCGTACCTGTGATGAACCTTCTGCCTTCTTCCTGATTGGGACAAGCTCACTGAGTAGGCGGGGCCTCTGACCCCCCAGGGTAATGGGACTCCCGTATCTGTGGTGCTGCCATGCCCTGGAGACTCTGGTGGTCCGGCATCGCTTTGAACAGGGATGAGAGTGCACCGAGCTACCACGGGGTCCAGAAAACAGTCAATTAGGACTGGGGCTGCCTATCTGTCCCTTGCCCCTCGCAGGATTCGGATAATGCCAAGGTGTGGGAGGGGCGGGTTTTGGGACATCAAAGGGGAGTCAGGTAGAGCAGTCCACTTTTCATTCCTCCTAATCAAAGTGATCGTGGCTGTACTATCAGGGTGGGGGATAGTGAGCAGGACGGGGATTCAATTTGCATCATCTTAAGTGCTGTGGTCCCCCGGATGTCGCCGCTCCCTCGCTCTCACACTCCGTCCGTATCTAATTATACTTCACAGACATCACAGCTTCCAGTTCCCCCTCTTTGAAGTCAGGGAGAACAGAAAGAAGACGCCAGTATCTGGCTACAGAAGGCGGGGATAAAGGAGAAGAAAAAATCAGAACATCCCATTAAAAGTCCGATACCACTTAAACGAAAGCTGCAGGTTCTGATACTAGAGCCTAGCTCCTTCTGACCAAGCATTGGTCACCCATGATGGCGAAAGTCTCGCTCATTATTAATGCTGGTGAGCTAAATACAGCCCTGTTATAACCAGCTGTAACAACACGCCAAGAATAACCTGGAACTGCGATACAGCTGTATTCACACCACAGAGACTGATACTGACGAATCACACCAGGACTGCAGGAAAATTCATGCTAAAAACACACACAAGAATATCAGGAGAAACCACGTCTGTGCTAAACCTCAGTATTAATCCACAGAGCTGAACACTCACAGTGAAAGAGAATTATGAGCCTATAATAAATCATGCATAGGATACAGTATTTAAGCACAATAGCCGTAAAAATGTTATTAATAAATTAGTGAGAAGATGAACGGGACTTATTGTGTCGAGTTAGGCATTTAATATGCATTTTTTTTGTATTAATTTTACTCATTATGCATTGCTTAATGAAAGTTTTAACCCTTTATATCAAAATATGTAATAATAATAATCTTTATTTATATAACACTTTTCATACATTGAATGCAGCTCAAAGTGCTTCACATGTGAGATTAAAGACAGAGAAGCAACTAACATACAGATCAATGAAATTATAGGAAGATGGAATAAATCTACATAAAATAAACATGCGAGAGTTAATAAAAGTCAAATAATCAGATAGATAGATAGATAGATAGATAGATAGATAGATAGATAGAGAGAATAGAAATGAATGAAAAGGTCAGAAGATAATAAAATATGAGCTAGCAGAAACAAGAAATAACTATTATTGTATCTTTCTTTTGCTTCCTTTAGTTATTATAAAATGATACACCCAGTAAAGGAATGATTGTAAATGATCTCCTCCCTCCTCCCCGTTTCAGCAGAGGTCCGTCGCTTGGCACCTCCCATTCACGTCCTGCAGATGTTGCCAGCTGGCTGGGCTCTGTTCGTACCTCAGCTGGAGATAATCCTGAATGGGCCACACAGGCTCACGTTAATTACTCAGGTGTGTCCCAGCAGAGCCTTGCTATGTCAGGCAGGCCCGTTGCTAAGCCGCAGAGACAAAGACGGCTAATTGACCATCCTGAACAGATCCAAGACAATGCATGCTGCTTTGACTGGTCGTAGATGGCAAAGGATAACCCCCCCCCCCAATAAAACACAAAATAATCTTATTATATTCATTAAACATTCATTGGACTTCTGTTTGAAGACCCAGAACCCTTAAAACTGGGGCTCATCCACTGCCTCGGCAGAGAAAGGAAGTCGCCACCCCCCTTCCCTGTAGAGAAGAGACGGGATTGGTGCTAAAAACATGGTCTCAGAGGAAGCCAGGGGCTATGGCCTCTGTTTGTAGAATTCATGATGGAGGGAATGAGAGTACCATTACTCACTGGCGGCAAGGGATTCCTGTGAGAGGCGCTCTGGAGTAGGCGTGGGGTGTGGGGGGCGGGGGGCGGCTGAGTGAGGCACTGCTGTGCTGTCAAAGACACAAAAAATCCTCCCCTTACAAATTTAGAGCCTCAAGACAAAATGCAGCTCATGTCACTGCCACAGTGTGCCCCCTGGAGTGGACGGCTGTTAGGGCAGCTGTGAGAGTGCTGTGTTAGGAAGGCGTCTGGGCAGCTGTGAGAGTACTGTGTTAGGAGGGTGTTAGGGCAGCTGTGAGAGTGCTGTGTTATGAAGGCATTTGGTTTGGGCAGCTGTGAGAGTGCCGTGTTAGGAAGGCGTCTGGGCAGCTGCGAGAGTGCCGTGTTAGGAAGGCGTCTGGGCAGCTGTGAGAGTGCTGTGTTAGGAAGGTGTTTGGGCAGCTGAGAGTGCTAGCCTCCTACCCAGGGTTAATATAGTAGTATTCCTTGTTGTCTGGGGGAGATTTGGTCTCTGTTATGTATAGAGCCTGTTTATCCTGTAGACTAAACTGGTTTAGCCAGTCACAGCCCCACCCCTACTTGATGGGTCCTTTCAGCTCCCTAGCTGTAATCTCACCTCCTACCTTTGCTGCACAGTACAGGGGGTCAGGGGCGAGGGGGCAGGAGGAGAAAAGCAGATTGATTTCGACAAACTAATGGGTGACTGTGCAGACTATAGCAGCATGACATGGGAATGTTCCAGGTTACAGGAGTAAGTGGGCTGTGCTCTATAAGAGCGTCAAACCCCATGGGTAGGGGGACCATCCCCTAAAAGATTAGCCTCTGTATCAGCCAGAATCCCCTGTGCCCTGTGACGTTCTCTGCCTTGTGCCATTGTACTCCGCCTTGGCCCCTGTGACGTCCTCCGCCTTGTGCCCTGTGACGTCCTCCGCCTTGTGCCCTGTGACGTCCTCCGCCTTGTGCCCTGTGACGTCTTCCGCCTTGTGCCCTGTGATGTCCTATGCCTTGTGCCCTGTGACGTCTTCCGCCTTGTGCCCTGTGACTTCCTCCGCCTTGTACCCTCTGTTTCCTGGGATAGGCTCCAGGCTCCCCATGACCCTGCACTGGGAAACTGGTAATTTATGGCAAACGGATCCTTCCATCTGCCAGCAACACGGTGACGTACCGCGGCAGCAGTGATGCCATTCAGCCCGATGGGGATCTTCAGAGCAACGCTCCATAATGAGGACGATTTAAAACCCTGTACCCTCTGAGTAATTCCTGCAGGTGTCCTAGGTGTTTAATGAGTTACAGCTGACTTGGGGGTGGGAGGGTGCAGCCATTAGACTCACTATGCAAATAATGTCATATGTTTAGCGATTAAGTTCAGAGGTGGAGAGTGACACTCACTCTTTTGACCCATAATGGCTGCCGTTCCCTGGCCGGCCCTAAAATGCCTGGCACATTCCCACCGAAAGGTAATTAGCGAGGCTAAGTGCTCAGACAGCCCGCTGCCCTCGGCCTGTCCTGCGGGGGTCACGTCCCAGCTGGCTGATAAACACACTCATCCCAGCGCTCAGATGCAAGATTAAGGAGAAATGAAAAGTCACAATGAACATAATGGAGCCCTAAACAAGGAGGAAAGGCAGAGAAGGGGGAGGACCTCTTCCCCACCCCTCCACCATTGCTGTGCCCTTCTCCATCCAGATCGGTGATGTAAATCCCACCAGCACTTTGGTTTGGGTTGCCTTCACCCTGGGGTGGGCGAGCCATGTCCTCACCCTCACCAAGCAGCAGGTGAGATGAGACATTGATAGTCCAGTTCAAACCTACTGCAGTGCAGCACAGTCATCACGGGTGGCCTGAGTAGGGGGGTCTTATGGGTAACAGAGACCCCTCAACTTACACTACAGGAGGATCGGCTTGCTCGGTGTGCATTGTGTGTGAAAAAAGGTGTGTAGGTATGAGCGAGGACCCATTTCCCAGCATACACGGGGAGGTCATCAACCGAGGCCATCCTCTTCAATAATGCATGGGACCTTTGGCCCAGCCCACACAAAAAATGAAATTATAACCGTGTGTGTGTGTGTGTGTGTGCGGTCCAGGTATACCTTACCTTGTCCCCACAACATTTTTTTTTTACCTTATGGGGACTAGTTTTCTGTTCCCCTATGGGAAAACTATTTTATAAAAATCTGTGAGTGCAATAAAAAAAAACCCTTGTATTTTGTTTGGTAACTTATGGTTATGGTTAGAGCTGCGTAGGGTTTAAGGTTGTAATCTTCAACATTAGCAGTTTCCCATAGAAATGAATGAGCGGTCCCCAAAAAGATATGATTACACAACTGTGTGTGTGTGTGTGTGTTTGTGTGTGTCACTGTCTTTTAGTAAAGTTGTCAGCGTGTCAGCACCCCAACGTCAACCCTGCGTTTAATCAAATTCTCCCCGTAAGAGAGGAGATGATCTCAGCCTGGTGACAGATGTGAGCAGGTCGCAGCGACCGCTGGAAGCTTGTGACTTCAACAGCAGCCCTCCTGTGTCACGCACCTGCCCCTCTCTATCTGTATCATTACCCTAACAACCATTAGTGATTATGACCTCAGATAACGATTGGTGCTTAACGTACTCCTTCACACCTCCTGTTAAACATCAAACACAGGGGTTTGCTCAGGGGGTCCCGTATTTGCTCCCGCGGATCCCCTGATGCATGTCCAGCGGCTTATTAGCAGGGACTGGCTGTGTCTGTTGTTCCCTTTTGCATGGTACAGATTGCATTCAGTGGTGGTGGGGGGAAAGGGGGGGGCGTGGTTAGCAGAGAGGGTCAGGTGTCCAACCTTTTTTTTAGTGCTGATTATTTCATTCTGTTCCTCAATCCCACAAAACCTCTAAATGGACTAGTTGCGGTTTGTGTCGGCCTGGTAGCCCCTGCTGTGGTTTTCAAAGAAGGTATCCTTTCTTGCGCTATTCTGGTCCTGCCAGGGTTTGTGCCTTTTTGTGTGCTAAAATTGCTGTTTTTTCATTGGTTCGCATTTCTTTTGTGCAGTATTGACCCCCACCCACTGCCCCTCCCACTGGTCCGTCCCATAATCCCTTACAGGAAAGAACCCCAGAGCGCAATGACATCCCCGTCCGGTTCCCGAGTCATATGCTTCTGTCGTCCATCCTGCTCACTACCTAAAACATCAGCAGAAATGCCAGCTTCAAGAAAGCAAAATCACAAAATGGGGAGGGGCTCCCCTAAAGCCAATCGGGACAACAAAAACAGGCTAACATGGGAAAAACACGCAAGGACAAGGAAACCTTAAAACTACGCACGTGAAAAGCATCTGGAGAAGCATGCAGACCTGATAGAAGGCCGCAGATTCTTGGACGAAACCACACAGGCTGCTCAGCAGCACGCTGAACATTAATGAACTAACTAATTAATTACTGATACCAGTAGTAATGAAACAACCCTGAGAACTTATATTGCTTTGTTTTCTTGTTTCTTATGTTATATTTCTGTCTCTGACAGCTTGTGCTCTGGTGATTCTGTAAAAGTTTCCCTGCAGGGGCTCCCTGAGCAGATTGCCAGCCTCACGGCGGCGGCGGCAATGGGCTGCCTTCCCCGGCGCTCCATAAACACGGGCGCAGGTCGCTCACGCCAGAGCCGGTGCCAGCGGAAAATGAATGGGGGGAGGGGGTGTGAGAGACCAGCAAGCAGACACACGGGTGGGGAGTTTGGTGTCGACACAAAATTTACTTTAAGGATCAAAAGTGATCAAAATGCAAATAAATATCCAACAAAGGAAAATCCAGTGTCCATTTAAAGGTCAACAAAAGAGAATCAAACGAAAATTAAGGTATAACATATACACTATAATAGTGAACATAACTGATGTACCAAATAATGCACTGGAAAAACATATATACTGGGTGATCAGTCCAGCAGCACACACAAGGAGGAAACATCACCATATTTACACATACATGCAAATACATCAATCAAAAGAATAACAAATTTGGTCCATCAAAATATACAAATAATTATAAACAGAAACACTAAACAGAAAATATTAACTATAAAAACAATTATGCCCAAAACCAACTACCCACCCACCTGCCGTTGGTACAGCCCATGGGAATTTAAAAGGAACCACCATGACCTGAATTGTTTGCCCGTCGGAAAGATGTGCAAACCACCCCCGCAAACTACTTGGTATGCTCCTCCAAGTAATGTACCCACCTGGTTTGCCCATCACAGGGGGCAATTGAAATGCAGAGAGGAAGCAGTGACTAAACCCATAAAGAAACACAAATACACATTAACAGATCAACAAAGCTGAGGAAACGTGTACCATCCACACGTCATTGCATGGTGACTCTCTATCATGGTTTTTTTAGGTATCCTCTTGAAACACCATGGGAAATTGCCAACTCAGAGTCCACCACACACAACGCAACCCAACAAGCTTATGCTATGTTAGTTAGGTTGCATTTACCCAGACAACCAATCAAGTGGGTTCAAGAGGATTAGAAAATGCCGGCTAGAATGTGACTTCGGTTTTAGCTAATTGTGCTGGGTTGAATTATGCATTAGTCAATTTAAAATTAAAATAAATTTTAAAAATAATTTAAATTAGGCCTTAATCTTCACCAAGGGGGCATGGTAGTGCATCTGAGGGGGCCCTTACACTCTCCTGTGGCACCGGGCCGAGTTCACACCATCTCACACCGTCTACATCTACAGCTCCATGGACCCTATGGGTCACCCACAGCAGGTGCCAATCAGGGGGGGATTCAAACCCATCATTTTACTAACTGTCTACATGTCTGGAGAGGGGAGGTAAGTAATAAAGTGAGACTTTGAGAAAAAAGAACGGAATGGCCTTAAAATAGAGAATAGAGAAAAGGGGATTTATCTAATGGCACTTTTCCACTGGCATACAGGAACCAAGCTTTACCCAACCCAAACCCGAGTGGTAGCCGAGCTGTACCCAAGCTATACCGCCAAGAGAGACTAGTTACAGCACGGTTCTACCTCGCTTCGTTTTTCTACTGTAGAATGGTCGGCTCGGTAAAGGTGTTTTGGAGAGCGACAGTCACGTATAACCGAAGAGATGTTTATTGACTGTTCACATGGTGTGCATCATGATTTACTATGTGCTAATTCTCTAACATATCTTGTGAGAATCACCATGTTATGTTACCATTAAACAGTAGTGGGATTAGCATTTGCTTGCGTAATTTTGCATTACAAATCCATTTCGTTCAGCTGTTCTATAGCACTTTTGTTAAGTAGGAGGTAGGAAATTTCAAAGTTCCGAGTTATCGGGAATGCATCAATACATCGCGATTAGCAGTACTACTAATAATGAATATTATATGGAATATGCCCCTTTTTATCCATTCATATCGACGCAGAATACTGATATCTTTGTGCATTTTGACCATTCAAATAGTGGTGACACAACCAGCTGAGTTTGGTCACGCTTCCAACCCTACTAGTACCAGGGCCATGTCAGAGCGGGTCCGGCTTGGGTATGGCTCGCATAATTTACAATGGAAAACTGTCAGTGTTGTGGTTTTAATCCAACAGTCCCAAGATTTCGGTGATTAAATTCTCCGACTGCCGCAGGATGTCCCTCCCGCCTCGGTGCTGCGGACTCACGTGATGCCCCCGTCTGGCTGTCCGCCCATCCTGCATCTGCCCGGCACCTTGATGCTGTGCAGCTCCCCATTCTCGAGCATCGCTGCCTCCAGTCAGCCCTTCGACCTTCTACCTCCTGCCACTATCAGAAATTTCCGGAAGCCACGCCCCCTGGTCCGCCTCTCCGCCTGTTTCTTTCCCTGCTGCCGTGGGTGGTGATTTTTGGGAAAACAAACTCGCAGGAAAGATGCAGTGTATCTGCTCCATGTTGGGAAAATAACGGAAGTAAAAGGAGCCTGAAAGGCCATTCCGAGTCTCTGTTCCTGTGCAGCTACTCAAAACTCTATCCTGGCCAGCTATGCGCCAGATTCTGATGCCATAATGATCTGTCTGCACGCCACATGTGCCGTAATCACCAGCTACACTGCCAGCATACAGTCATAATAACACACTGCCATTATCCCCAACCAATAACCCAACAAGCAAAAGCATCAATCTAACGAACTACGGTGGACTATTCACATACAGATCCATCTAGAGAGTCGAGGCAATTTCGCAGTGGGCCCACAGCATGGACAGCCATATTGGCATCGCTCTGGACAGATGCATGCAGGACGAAATGTACTGGACAATGTCCTGTGAAGATGACACACATATAACAAGGGGACAGGGTCCAAACCATATTGAAGAACTTTCTAGATGGAATAACCTGATGAAGAGCTGTGATGGAAGGATGCAGGGTCTCGGTACTGAAATGATGGAAGACCTGAACTGCATCGCGGTTCTGAGCTTTACTGAGCAATCAGACTCCACCCCCCTGCCGAACGCACCCAGAAACCCAACCCCTTGCTGATTACATCCTCAGGATCGCTGCGAGGAGAGGCTGTGGGACTAATGGATTCTTTATATGCATCATGTTTCACCCCCCACCCCTAGACCCCACTAGGGCTGAGAAGGGGTGGAGGTGGCAGTGGTACCAGGAAAAGCTGTCTTTGAAGAGTTCAAAATGTCCACTGGGCAATCAGTGTACACGGGTGCAGAAACAGAGGTCAGGGAGAGACCTGGCTGGCCTCTTCACCACCGGCAGGCCGAATATCAAGGACTCAGAACCACCAATGAGGGATTTACGGATTTATGAGCCTTTCCGCTCCAAAGACTATGACAGGGAGCCTATTACTCCCACAGACAGCAGCCATGGGAAGAGAAATCCTAAATAATCCCTCAGATTAAAGAGGTCACCCCACCCCAGTAATTGCAAGTTTACACTTGTCATGCTATTATGCTACGTCATGCTGCTGTCATGCTATTATGCTATGTTATTGCTAACTCTGTACTGCCTGTTACATCCAAGCTTAGATTGTCCCTTTAACGATAGCGAGTTCAGTCGCTGTGCTAATCATTTCAATCGCTACTCCCTGTGCCCTCCAGGTGAATATAATTCAAAGCCATCGTTGGCTGAGATGATCCTCATTCCAGCAAATTCCACCCTTTATAGCTTTTATGCATATATATATACCATAAATTGCCCTGATGTTACTATTCCCAGCATGAAGAAAAAATTTTTTAGTAAAATTGAATTTTTTTCCCCTGATCTTCTCTGTGACCTTGCTGGTAATGTCCTAACACTGAAAGTGTCACAATGCAGAGAAGCAAAGTAAAATTACTTTGCTCTGGAAAACCAAAAATGGCTTTCAGTAAAAACACTCCGAATCACTTACTCTGAGGTCATTGCTATTTGATGTCACTGTAACCCCACCATCGATTAGCACAAAAACACTGACACACTAAGGTGATTCATCACCATTGGTGGTGCATGTATTTAGATTTACATGGTGCAAACATGAGGGTGGCACACTGTCGCACGATTTGGAAAAAAAATAGAATGAGTGTGAATCAGCTCTCAGCTTGATGCAACAATTGAAAAGTATCTTTAAGAGCGTAATTGGATACATATGACCATTCTGGAGTTAATCAGTTCATTAGGCAAGTGGAGAAAAATTAAGAATTTAAAATACTGCTCATAAAACGCTGACATTTAAGTACATGTAACCAACGTAAAATATCCATCCATCCGTCCATCCATCTTCTACTTGCTATGTTGGTCTACTTTCCATCTTGCTGCTGGGATGCTCAGGCCCTCATAGACACATCCCCCCATGTTTGCCTGCTATCCTTCCAGGTATCCCTGACCTGGGCCCTGGGATGCAACACAGGCCACAGTGGACCGGAAATTGCAGCCATTCAGAACCATGGACCCACAAAGCCAATGACAAAAAAAAAAACAGGAGTAAAACGCAAACATCCTAAATCCAGATCCGAACACTAGGCGCTGATGCCAATAAAATGCTAAAAGCCATGGTGATCACTGAGGTGCAAGCAATGCTTACTGCTCTGCTTAAACTTAGAGCCAACCTGAGAAGAACCACAGACTGGAGCAGGATCACAGACCGGAGCAGGACCACAGACCTCAGCAAGACCATAGACCGGAGCAGGATCACAGACCAGAGCAGGACCACGGACTGGAGCAGGATGACAGACCGGAGCAGGACCACAGACCTCAGCAAGACCATACACCGGAGCAGGATCACAGACCGGAGCAGGACCACAGACTGGAGCAGGATCACAGACCGAAGCAAGACCATAGACCGGAGCAGGATCACAGACCGGAGCAAGATCATAGACCAGAGCAGGACCACAGACTGGTGCAGGATCACAGGCCGAAGCAAGACCACAGACCGGAGCAGGATCACAGACCTGAGAAGGATCAATAGACTGGAGCAGGATCATAGACCAGGCTGAGTAACTTGACTGTAAGTCGAGGACATGGTAATAAAACATCACACAACTGAAACAAAGGCAGTGTTAGATATAACTGACAAATAAATAAAAATAGTTTGTACATATACATAAAATGTATATAGAATAAAAAAGACACTAATCAAAATCTGAGATTTATCTGCTCTCTGGGGGATAGTTCTGGTGAGAAAAGTAATGAAAAAGCAGAAGAATCTTTTTTCCAAGGATAAGGTCACTGTTCCTCAGAAATGTTAAAGCGGCTAAGAAATATTACATTACTCCGGTTAGACACAATTACATAAGTCAGTGATGTAGTGCTGAAGGATGTGACATTAATGGCTGTTCCCCACGCCCTGCCCCTCTGCGTGAGGGAAGCGTGTGCCAATTAATCCAGGAGCTCACAGCCTGGAAAGGAGGCTCTGGGGCGCCGGGGGAGGCCTGTCACGGACTCCGTGTCTAATTGGCAGTGAGCCGGGGCAGGGTGGCCAGCGGAGAATCCGGCCAGGCCTGGTGCTCAGGTTCGCACGGCTGCCCTTTGCTCACGGCCCAGCAGCACCGGGATCCTCAAGCCCATGGAGACATGCCCCCCCATGTTCGCTGGCTATCCTTCAGTGGTCTGTGAAGGCCCCCCCCCCAGCTGTGTAATAACCCCCCCAGGAGGACAGCAGACACTGTTCCCAACAAGCATAGCAGAAGACGTTCTGGGACCCTCATGGATTATTGTCTGTTATGAGCCTTGTAGAGAGTAGCTGATAATCTCCATATCGTTGCTGATCCATGATGGACCTCAAGGGCAGGGGGAACCATGGGAGATAGATAAAATGGCACTGTCCCCTACGATGGGAAACCCAGCCACACTTCCACATTTAGATCCCGTACTATGTTGAATATTCTCATTAATTAGATTCTGAGTGTGTGTGTGTTTGTGTGTATAAACACTCTGTGTGTGTGCTACCCTAAACCTCTATCTATCTATCTATCTATCTATCTATCTATCTATCTAATTGTGCATACATTCCACTTGGTGTACTTTGCTTGTGAATTCTTGCGCCAAAGAACCTATAATGCATATAAGCATATAATATATACTGCATAATGAAAAAATAAATTCAGGATTTACTTTACATGTGAGCAAATCCGGCATGTTTATCTCTCATTGCTGATTCTGTAGGTGTAAATCACTCGTCTCCCACCACAAAAGCACACGGTTCACTCGGCAGAGATGTGCTTTCCTTTCTTTAAGTGTGAGCGGCTACACAGCGTGATACTGTGCCCGACTATGCAGACGACTCCAGGCTTGGCTGGGCGGGGGAGGGTCACCAAGGTGTTGCATCGTCTCCTAGACTCACCATGACGGGGGCGTGGAAACCTGCTCATGAAGGAATCAGAAAACAGCCGGAGTGAGACTCATCGGGACAACAGTCTAATGTATTCATCCATATAATCTCCACCTTCACTTAAAGCAAGTTTTCACTTATTTTACTACACAAGGAGAGCTACTGCCCTTCAGTGATGTGTGTGTGCACTTTCTTCTTAGGTAAAGGTGCTTATGAAGATCAGATCATCTTCAGTCCTCTTCGTCCATCCAGACTAACCCCCTTCAGGAGTAGTTAGCTACAGGTCCTGCCTCCCCTCAGCAAAGAATCAAAAAGACATCCAGTTTTGTAGGAGAAGATTGCAGCTAACAGTAACTTCCTAAGTTCTAATTTAGAATGTCCTTTATCCTTCATTTATGGCCTTTCTCTCCCTCTCCACCTCCTCCTCCATCCCAATTGTGGGAACGAGCATCGGATGGAACGAGTGGTGTTCCAGAGCCCCTGATTTCATCCTTACATGACCAGTGCATCAACCCCAAGCCTTGTCAGCAGTGGAGATTAAAAGTTCAGTGGCAGCAGAGTTTGAGACCCCAAAGGTTATTAGCTGTTTGCAAATGATAATTGTTGTCAATCAGCTGGCACAGAGACACTGGTTCAACCCGCTTTGTTGATGTTCTCCAGAAGCTGCTGACAGAACAGTTTTGTCTGTTTTTTTTTTCTCTGCTAGCGGAGAGTGGTGTCATTTTTTCACAGCTACAGGGTTCTTAAAAAAAATAATGAATAAAATACGACCCTTCATACCCTCAACATAACTGCCTACAAAACACGTTGGTGATTTTCTCATTAATATTTCAGCATAGCTGAGCCTCTTTGAGTTTTAATCCCGTTTTAATGCGCTGCCAGTCTCTGCATGCAGCAGGAGGGACTGCAGATCAACCCCATGCCGATTTCCTGTCACAAAAGTGCAGATTCGAATCCCAGCAGGATTCATGCAGAGGAAGACCTGATGAGGAAGGGCTGACATGCTAAAAAGGGGCGGGGCCACAGGGGCACCAGCTCCAGCTGATAGCTGATTGGTCCCCAGAGTGCCCTCTTCCCTGGTTGGCCCCTCTTTATGAATTACAACCCCTCTTATGTCTCCCATGTTATAAAATCCTACAATCGCCCATGAAAAGGAGAAAACAGTAAACTGCTGAGTTAAAAAAATAAAGCAGAATAACAGGCAAAGTGTCTGAAGCATGACAATGAGTGAACTGAATACCTCAACAAGCACATATGGTTCTGAAACTTTCCACCTCGCATTTACCAGCAGGCAGAAGTGGCCAGGAGCCCAGATAATGGCTGCCACTATCAGCATCCGTGAGGCTCTCCCAGACACGATCAGTTGTGCCAATGCTGTCACCAACCTAACACGATTCATAGTTCACCGGATTTGAACCGGTAGCTGGTTGGAAAAAACAGAGACCCTGCGCTTCAAGCTGCATGTTTAAGGGAAACACTTTAAAAAAACAGCAGGAAAACAGTGTTGCGGAGAAGTGCAGCACGCAGCTGAACAGATATCAGAGTGACAGCTCTAAGGACGCTAATTGGCTAAGCTTGGGTGAGGAGGCTACCTACAGCCACGAGTTGGTGGAAAAAATGGGGTGGGTTGGGTGGGGGGGGGG
>JAODJW010000081.1:13770251-13789943 GCA_026777045.1 Hyperopisus bebe | reverse complement strand
GTTGGGTGGGGGGGGGGAGAAGCAAGGTGGCAGACGGTCACATCCCCCGCAGCCCCCTCCTTCTTTGTGCTAATTAGGAAGTCCCATAATTACGAAATAGTCCAATACCCCCTTCCAGCCATACAGCATTAACTCAGAAGCAGCTCACCTCCCCGGTGACTTCCGGCCTCTGTGCCGAGCGGGAATCGATCTCATTCAGAGCCTGTTTATTACAGTTCACACTCGATTTCCTGGGAGACGCCTTAGCATACAAATCGAATATGTTTATAGAGGCGTCTGAGCATTGCTACAGCTCCATCAACGGGGCCTCCTCCAGCCCATAGTGCCTCGTGCCGTCGAAAGACATGTCGGGATGCACCAAAATGAGAGACATGAGTGTACGGCACCTTGGGGAACGTTCTGGAAAGTTCTAGAAATCCACCCATCCATCTTCTGAGTGCTAATCTTGGTCAGAGTCACAGAAGCACTCAAGAAATACCACCTGAAGCATCACTGATGCTGTATATCTCTTTTCTTATTATTTTCTGACTCCATATGACTAACATATTCTGAATGTTGAAACAAATACCTGCTTTATTCAACATGCTCCCAGGTTAGTTCTATATGGCACAAATGAACTGCTGTAGTTTACACCTTAAACATAAATTATAATCACTAATCCTACCATCAGCTGCAGTCGAGTCTTACCCTGGTAACTGGGCTATAAAAAAACTTTCTTTCTCAAAATGGGAATCCACACATGCATAATGAAGACTCCATGGGAGTCCCCCTTGCCACCACCCAAAGGGCCAAGTTTACCAAGGTGTTAGAAGCTGACCTGAAAATGAGCAGTCCCTAACTGTACCATACACACACTGTAAGTTCTTTTTATCCCGAGGTGTGCATTAAACCAGAATGAAGACTTCATTAGATATACATCAGTTTAACGAGCCAGAAATGAAGATGTTCCCTCTTAAAGTTAGCACTCCAAGGGAGCTGTCTGTGTGAAAGCCCAGAGGCCCAAAAGCGTGCTGAGCAGCAAACTGACAGTTCCTGTCCTGAAGTAAATCCCGAGATGGAAATTTGTACCTGGGGGCAAATATTAAAGGATGGACGCTCATAGAATGGGAGGTCTGAGAGCAGAGAAGGTTACTGGACAAGGTTTTAAAACAGTGCCCTTCATTCGTCTTCCAAACACTTAACCAGTGCAGGGTCACAGTGATCCTAGAGCTTATCCCAGGAAACACGGGACACTAGCAAAAGTAACACCAAAATGGGATGCCAATCCATTGCAGGGTAGTCACACACGTACCTACACCTTCAAACACACACTATGGGCAATTGAGAGTTGCCACACTGCCTCACCACATGTTTTTGGTCTGTGAGAGGAAAGTAGAGTATCCAGAGGAAACCCAGCATGACACAAGAAGAACATGCCAACCCCTCATAACCAGGGCAAGTGCTGGAATCAAGCCCCCCAACTCTGGAGGTGAGTCAACAGTGGCACCCCCAGCTCCACCATGCCCAAAGAGAATCTCAAGTTGGATATCATCATATTATTGTATAGTCTTGCAGTCATCTTCTCTGTCATTATTTTCCTTATGTAGATAAAGAGTGTCCTTCCTTCAATGCAACAACTCCTGTATTCTGCTAATCAGACCTGGTATCAGATGTTGCTTTTAACGTAGTCGATCAAAAGGTTTCTCCCACACAATTACTATCTTTCCTTTCATGTCAGCCTTAATGGGGGTTCATTCTTGCATTCTCATAAAGCCACAGTCTATTCTTTAGCAGAAGCCAAAGTTGATGGCTGATGGAACAGCTAATCCTGTAACAGACCTACAAAACACCTAAACCCCTTCTTAATTCCACACAAGAGTGTTTATCCTTTAAGAAGTTACAGCTGAAGTCAGCCATGCTTGTGACACTGTGACAATGGCTGCTGAGAACATTCTAGGTGCTCATAGTTCCGTCCAGAGCTGACAAAGCTGGAAACTAGGATAGCAGATCCAACGGAGGACGTCAGATTCTAAAATCCCACTTTACACTGAAGGCAAAAGGCAAGCGCCCCAGACGGAGGTCACCGACATGCCTGCAGAGCCGTTGTGACTGACATTCTGGAACCATCCGTCGAGCAGTGACAGGATAACCATGGGCTGTCACTGTCAGCATTCTGACTACGGGGCGTCCCTCAATCTGCGACTTGGCGGGGTGGCATCCGCAGATAGATGCGGGAGGTGAAGCCCCGTCTGACCTCAATTTGTGAAACGAGCGTGTCGAAGCTGTCCGTCAGGAATGACTGTCCTTCTCAGACTGATTCCAACAAAAATAATGGCACATATTATATCGTCCCAGAGGCCTGTCACGCGGTTGTATGAAACAAAAAACGTGCCATGGGGATGCTTGGAAGTGGCAGCAATTCTGTGTTTAAGGAAAACACTGCAAAGCAATCAGAGTGCACTTTTACACTTAGGTATTATGAATCTATAACAGATTTAAGAAACAGGAGCGGAAAAGTAATCATTTTTGTCGATTTCTGCCACGGGCGACTCACAGGGACAGCGGTTATGAAGACCAGGCACACTGATGAGATCTGCAGACGTTAATCAATAAATTATACAGGTATCCAATTATAAAATGCCAACAAACAGCAGAAGATGAATGATGGCCACACATTGTCAGGGAATCGCAGCTGTTTTTTCCAATCAATAATTAAGTTTTTTAATACAAATTGTATATATTGAGTGTTCTCACACAACGATGCTGAAGAAATAAAAGCATGCAGTAATATTTGATCAGATCATTAATTCAGAAGACTAACAGAGATTGAAATAACTTCTGAACATATAAATAGCCATTATTATGCTCTAAATTATAATTAAAATGAAAATTTCATTGTTCAGTTGGGTGCATTCATTTGTTACTTCAGTTTGAAATAGCTGGCGCAAATCACATGATATATTTTATGAAGATCCTCATCGACTGTATTGATGAACACTGATTTCATCTGCTCAAGGATGTCCATGGTGTTCACAAAACCCTCCTCAAACGGCCGAGGCGGAACACTGAACATAGAAGAACATGGTGCAAGCTGACCTTGGTTCTCAATCGCATCCCATCTGCTAGTAGCCCCCAATGGTGACACGCCCTCCACAATGATGGCCCTCAGCCATCCTGGCCATCTCCGAAATGTGCCATTGACGGGCTGAAGTCAGCACCCTGGGAGGTGAGAAAACTCAGTGCCCATGCTGGCTGAATAGCTGATGTGATGAACATGCCCCTGTGCCCCCCCCTCCCACATTCACACCCACAGTTAGACTTGAGACCTGGGCCTGCTCGATAATCATGAACCCCTTTCCAGTGGGGAGGGGGGAGGGGTTGTGATGTAAAATGATCAGCTGATGGATTGAGCCCCTTGTGGATGTTCTCATCAACACTGTCTGACAAATACGCTTTTTTCCTTTTTACTGCAACCACGAGGCAGAGGGACGACAGTATAAATGAACCCATGTGCCTGTCTTGGCCCCGGTGGGGGGAGTTAACATGTATGTAACGAGTCAGCTTCTTGAAGGAAAACGGGTGCCAGCTGCAAGCTTTTGTTCTCGCTCTTTCCCCTCACACCTTACCTCTCCCTCCATCTCCGTCCTCCTCTTTCCCCATCCTCCTGAGCTGTGCTTCTCCCTCGCCCCTCCCAAGCTCCTGGAACAGACCGGGAATGAATAATTTATGAGACAGCCGAGGAGGAGGAAGGGGAGAAGAAGGAGTGGACGGCAGCCACTGCCGCGGCCATGAGGAAATAGTGGCCAGTGTGTGAGACATGGGCGGGGGGAGGGTCATGAATAATGCAGACCAGGCTGACGGCATCCCCGGGCTCTCCGCGTGAGAGAGGAAACCCGGGAGGTGGGGGAAGACGGGAATGAGAGCTATGGCAGGATCCTCTGACTCCCTCCGCAGAGTGGGCAACCAGCCAAAGGGAGGGGGCAGCAACAGAGTATGCCGCACAACCAGCTTCTGGGCCAGCACCGCCCTCAGAAAAAAAAGACCCTTTCCTCAGCCAGTACCATGGCTCGTAGCATTTCCATTTTGCCCTGGCACATACAAAACATTTGTTCCCTATTGCTCAAATAACACGGAGAAGCTATCCTTGATCACTCTGCTACTGGACGCTTCCCCTCTCTGCGCTCATTAACAATCCCCTGCATCTCAGCGGCATGGCAGCTGCCACGACAGCCCTACAGTTCACTCCTGTGGTGCGTGAGACTCTTCGCCGAAGCACCTCGGAGGCCGTAGGGCAGTATGGGATGCCACTCGTTCCCACACTTCATGTGATGCTGATAAAAGAAGAACTGCTGGATAAAAACACAGGAGTCTGTCGTCAGACAGGCCAGGGATGATGTGCATCACGGCTCAGTGAGTGTGAATCTGCTTGGGCACATCCATGCACATCACAGATCAGGAAACAGATGCGGGGGTTGGTCTGCAGATCATCTGGCTAAACATGTGGCTCCTTCCCCCCCTACCCAGGGATACACCATAAAGGTGGACGGGATCCAGACCTTTGATCCACTGGGAAGGCTGGTGCCATTTCAAGACTTAAGCCGACTTAGAGCTCATAAAAAAAAAATAGTCCCAGTACCCGTGGCTATTAAAAGGATCGACAATGTACCTCCCCACTGAAACAAATTCTCGATGATTATTTAATGAATCTAATGGAGACATCTGTTGAATTACTGTATCTTTAAGGTCAACGATTCTTTAATTGAGCCCAAAGAGATCCTAAATAAATTTAAAATGAAAGGAATTCAGAAGGAAATCGACATAGCTGTGATAAGTAACCCAAAGTAGCTTACAGCAGCGATGTTGCCCTGAAATTATTATATAGGCTATGATTCTGTATCAGTTCCTCCACAGGGGTCACCTGTTGGTCCTGAGCTTGATGTAAGATCACATGACCTTGGTTAGACCCTGCCTGTTTTATCTGCAGGTTTTAGTTAGAGGGGAATGCAAAGCAATTACTACATAGGTCAGACCATTAAAAGCAATAGGGGAGGCGGGGGGACAGGGGTTCAACAGGTGTACGAAAAGTAACCAGAACACAAAAATGCTCAATAAATTATGACTAGCTCAGAATATTCAAACATCATTAATTCTATGGCAGAGTGGCAAGGTGACGGGGGCTTCGGACCCCCATCCATTAACCTGTCAAAAAAAACACTTACAAGTAATGAAGTCATAATTAGTGGCCATAATTTCTGTCACACGGACGGTAATTAGCTTTGTAGCCCATTACCCCCAAAGTTTCATTTTGTCAAAGACTGCAAACCTTCCGTCACTGGTGTACCAGAAAACATGCGGCGCTTTCCGCATGCACAGTGAGCAAGGGAACGAGAGAGGAGAGGTTTCATCTAAAAAAGATTAAGTGCAAGGGCAAACTTTACGTTTACGCCCTTCCTGGCCGCAGGCTCTTTCTTTATGACTGCCTTCAATTTCATACCAAGACTGCAGGCCGCGAACCTCCCCCAACGGCATGCTCTTCCTCCCGCCACTGCTGAAATGTTGTTAATGACACATTTACAAGACGCACCAGTTACAACCAGCTAGCTGACCGAGCAACAAAGAGCAGATTACACCCTTCACCATGAGAAATCTGACCCACTAAAGGCTGTATCCCAGCCCCTGGGGCCTCCATCAACCATCACCATCAGCAGGGACCCAGTCGAATGTGGGGGAGAGAGCAAAAGCCAAGTAAGGTGTATCTATATAACAATGCATGATATTCCTGATATTCCTATCATTCCTGGTTAGACGCTTCCTCCAGAATTCCTGGCCTGAGTTACAAGTCTCTCTCCCTGATCCTGACAGCTGTGTTTCATCTTTGTGTGATGTTTACTGCCTCCCAGCCCATGATAAACTGCTCTTCATCATCTAATCCCTCCTGTGTCCTGGCTCTCACCCTTCGGACCAAAGGGATTCTCAGCAGCTTTCCTGTTCTCTGCCCGTCGCAGAGTCCCGAAGCTTCCAGTATCTTAAACAGCCTCTAGGAATGATAACTAGTTATCAAAATTCTCTGTAAGTACTGGGGTGAAGGAGTCAAGGAATTCCCAGACATACTCCCTGACAGCAGACTCCTCTCGCCAAACAAAAAACTCAAACAAATAATGAAAACTAATTGCACTGTGGCTTGCCTCCTTCAGTGTCCCCTCTAATGGACACATTAGAACAATGAGGAACGTTAGGCTAACAGCACAACGCACACAGTCAGTCTTACTACACTAATACATTTTCCATCCCTACTTGTCCTATGCAGGTTCATGGAGGTCCAGAGTCTCTCCCAGAAGCTAAGGCAGGGAATAACATAGGATTGGAAGCCAACCCATCACAGAGTATACTCACCAGTCATACCTAGGGGCAATTTGGCAACTGCAGTTCACCCTAGCATGTTTTTGGACTGAGGATATCAGAAAACCCAGAGGAAACCCCGTGATGACACGGGAACAACATGCAAACTCCACACTCAGGGAACTGGGGCGTGAATCCTGGTCCCAGAGGTTTAAGATGACCACACTAACCAGGGCAGCCTATTTGCTTATAAATTTTACCCATCTAAAATACTCATACACTTAATTTACTCAATAAATAACAATTTACATAACTGAGACAGCTGTAAATATTTGGAGCTTCTGATTCCTTGTGTGGAGCGGGATGGTGGTGCAGTGGTTTGCTCTATTGTCTCACACCTTTGGGACCTCAGTTCAAGTCTCCACCAGGGTTGTGTGGTGTTTCCATGTTCTCCCCATGTCAGCATGGGGTTTCCTCCAGGTACTCTGGTCCCCCCCCCACAGTCCAAAACATGCTGTGACTAATTGGAATTACCAAGTTGTGAATGGTGTATAAGTGTGCTCTGTGATGGCTTGGTGCCCCATCCTGGGCTGTTCCCTGCCTTGTGTGTTCATAAGCTCTGGACCCTCAGAATACAGCATACTTAAAATTGATGGATGGTATAATATTGCATAAAATTATTAAGTTTAAAATATTTGACATAATAGGTAAATGTCCTCTAATGGTTATGGACATTATGATGATATAAAAGGAGATACCAGTGTCCTGCTTTGGAGGTGTGAACTTATCCAGTGGAGCCACCACCCCATCAGGTCTCCCCCAGTGCCTCCAACCCTGAGAGAAAGAGCCTGCGGAAGGAGATGGATGTTCACTCAATATCAAAGCGAGGGGGGATTACAGAAAAACAGAAAGGAGAGATGCACAACAAATGGTGTCAGCAGCATAAAAAAGAGAACATTTATAGACTGTATGACTCAATGAAACTGAACTTGGAGTAATTCTTTTATCCAAAAGTCACACATTCAAGTAACTGTCTAAAATGAATACCTGGTAAACCTGCTGATCTCTCAAAAAAACCATTTCCCCTTTTCATCAGGGCCCCTTGGAAACTTGTCAAAAACATTTAAAAAAACAAGTCCATGGTAAATTAGATTGTATAATGTCCTCTTCCTCTCTGATAACTTTATATCTCCAAACGATAAATCTGTCCTAATTATTTTCTTTAATTTCCAGCACTGTGGTCTGACTCAAAAACTGTTGGCCCAAAACTGTCTATTAATTACGCAGACCTAATAAAACAGACCATTAAACAGACACTTAATGAAATGTGCCTGGCTGTAAAATAAAATAAATTAGCATGTGTGTGTAGCAGGGAACATATCAAATATCCCCGAAATCAAGCGTTTCCCAGAAAACTGCAGTAGTGCATTAAAATATTTAATGCAACTGCTTTACTCAGTTTAAAAGTAACATAAAATGCAACAGGAACTGGTGAACTTAATATTGTCATAAAAATAAATCCTTTTTTAAAAATAAAAATAATAAACAAGCATGGTCTGAAATGCACAAACAATTGAGAGCATTTCCAGTGAGTAATGCATTTATGGACATGGGAAGTGCTTCCTGCTCTTAAATGCAGAGCTCTGTGCTTCTGCACAGTCCTCAAACCAGATTAGAGGCCTGGAATGCATTTCCTGTGAGGCATCTGTTGACCGGGGGCGGTGTCGTTAACTGAGCGAGGTGAAGCTCTCCTCCCATCAATCGGGTTGCTATCTGAGTTCCCCTCATGACCCACTAACGTTCCCCTGTCTGTTGGGCACTTTTCCAATGTGAGAGCCTCGGCAAGACGGGATATAGATGATTTGAAACACCTCAGCCATCTTGGCTTGGTCAGGATCTCACTGGCTTCAGAAAGTGCTGTGAAGTTCTGTTACAGCCCACTCCAGGCACCAAGGCCCGGTAGACCTTTCTGTGCCTATGCAACTGAAGTCCATCAAAACGATCCGGAAATCCATTCTGTGTCCCGCGGAAATACAGGCAGTCTTGAACTTCCTAACATGCAGACTTTCACCACAGGTGTGATTAACAGCGGCACACAGAGAGCCGCTCAGCATGGGACTAAGTAGATAAGCGGTTGCTGAAAACACAACAGATTGGAGGACTGGATGCATTGATGCATGGATGAGTGCATGGATCAATGCTCCTTACAACTGATAAGGTTTAACTATCATGTCACTGGAAAGATGCGTATGGCCTCCAACAGGAAATGACATCCTTAGCTGAACATTTCACAGCACCTTTCATTTTTTGACTTCCTGCTTAGCTTAAACTTAGTCTCAACCTCCAATACATTTAACCAGCACCATGTTCCTGGGCTGCAGAGTCAAGCCTAGCGTGACAGTTCCAACCCAAGGATTCTGGAGTAATGATAGGAGTGGCTTTGATCTTCATCATCAATCAGTAAAGTCTCCTGTTTACTTAATTTCCCAAAAAACATAATGCTTCAAAAACTCAAGATGTGTGTAAATTCAGCTGCTAAATTGAGGCCAAGCCCATGATGTCAGTGAAGCCCAGAAATTAAAGGGATGGCCTCTGGGCCTCAACACTGGCCCTAGTTCTAATTGGGAACAAAACCTCATTAAATGTGCCCCTTTAATTCTTCATCCGAAGCAACAACACCCTCCTCTGGACTCCGTCCATTCTGATTTCCTCAGTTTCAATCCAGATGAAGGTGGCTCTCTTCCCATCACTGCAGCAGACCATGTGTGATCTTCAGTCACCCACCAACCATTCAATTTAAAACCAATGCAATAAAGAGTTGCATTAAAATAAAATTTCCCTCAGAAGTCAGTATGGGGATGGATTGAAGGCTTGACACAAGCATGGCTGCCTTCAGGAAGCCGACGGGATCAAATTTAATTGACCAGAACTAGCTGAGAAAAATAACCAGCATCGATTGCAGCGGGTCCTGGAGGGAAGGAGAATCATTAAACTTTCATTCCACCGGTGAATCAATTTAATACGGGCTGATCAGGCTGGGTGCCATGGTACCGAGTCCACTTCGTTTAACAACATTTAAGACTTACCGAAGAAAGCTCCAGTGGAGTGCGGTGCTTACTGACATCTCACTTTGGGCAGGAAGCACCATCAGATAAGTTTGGGGAGTGATATGGGATGGTGCATCTTCACACCTGAGGGAAGACAAATACTTCCCAATACCCCCAAGAGGGCAAAGACAATTATGAGAACCAACATGTATACAATTCCTGGAGGTTATGTGTCGTTGTGATCCCACAGTTAAAGGGCTCACTTTTGTCCTGCAAAGATGTGAAGGTTTCGCCACCTTAGTCTCCCTTGGATGTCAATCAGGAGAATGCCCCCCCCCGCCCCCCCCCCCCCCCACTACAGCTATAGCAGCAGTAGGGCACCCCTCAGTCATACACCTCAATCACAGACAATCCTACGCCTCCCTCTCATGACACAGACAGAGGGTCTACAGCTCCAGCTTGCTTCATAGCTCAGTCTTCATGCCCCCACCCTCACCTTCCAATTCCGTCCATCTTTAAGACATTTACCTCTCCCTCTTACTGTCACTTTTTCGATTTCATTTCTCTTTGCGGAACATCGGAGAGAATGAAATTTATGAATGAAAACGCAGATAACCCCTGCAGCTTAATCTCCCTGCTCCCAATTCCTTATTTTTTATAATACATGACTGATGCTCCCCCCACCCGAACGCCCGCCTGCCCGCCCACCCCCGGGGCACCCTCCTTTTCAAATTCCCCTCGACTGAATTGTGCCTTTAATAAAACATCAGGGATCAAAACCAGAATGGGTGGAACGGTGCATCGACAAAGAGAGTAGAGGAAACTTCCGGAAGCGCGGTTTATTCTAGAAAACACGCCGAAACATTGCAAACCTTTTCCATGTGATCAGCCGAGCGGATGGCCTCCTTAGTGCCTCGCACTGGTTTTGACACTAAACCTCAAAATTCCCGGCTCCATGCAGCGTCCAGGCCACCAGTGAGATGGGAGACTCTGGATCCCGGCTAATTAAGGACCAGAGAGGAAGCGAGGGAGAAACAACCATGAAGAAGCAGGGCATGTGGACGACTGGCCCACCTCCTCGGTTCACAAGCAATCAGTGAAACGAGAAGAGCATCCTGTGATTGGGAGGGGGGTAGCTACCGGTGTCTAATTGTATCTCAGAGTGATGGTGATGAGAGAGACTGGAGCCTTGGCAAGAGGCAGAACACAGATTTCTAAATAAGCATCAGAAATGTAACAGGCATCAGAGGAAAAGATCAGAGTCTGATCAGAGAGTTTTTTTCTCATGCTATGGAGGTTTGGGGTGTCATGAGAAACAAATCCCAAAGAACAAAACTTCTTGTCTTTTGGGGGGGGGGTGCTGAGGCTGAGGCCTTGGTTACTGGGAGGCATGTCAGCATTCATCATGCTTTGATGTAAAAACGCCTACTAGGGTGGCCATTTATAGGCCAGAGCTGGCACCAGGACAGAAACCCCTCCTCTGGCTCCACCCACTGCCACCCAGACAGCACATCATTCGCCATAAGTCGTGACAGACAGCTGACACGGCAGAGGGCTTCAGCCAGGGGAGGGGCATTCCTTCCTCCGGTGCTGTGGTTTCTATGGACCTCCAGTCCCCTTCCAATCACATAATGGTTTATAGATTTCATTTTAAAGGGCTTGAATTAATCAGCCGGGGAAAAGAAGAAGTCAGCACATCAGAGATGTCAAGACTAAAACTAGCGGGTCAGAAGAGATCTCAAGATTCGGGGATTCCCCACGGTGCTTTAACGGTATGCCTTACCCCTGCCATGTCGCTGATGATGCACTATGTTAGCAGAGACTACCTGAAAAGGTGAGGGCATCATCAAACTAGGGCCGGGCCGAACCGGTGCAGGCAGCGCTTGTCCTTGCTCCAGAAGATCCGCGGATGCGACAGAGCTCCACAGCTAGCCAGTCTAGGCCCAGCTAAAGGCTCAGTATATCTCGATGTCGGTTCCAGCTGCATGGAGGGATGTCAGGACAGAGGAAAAGTGAGGCCAGAACCCAGAAAACATGTGCAGAACTGAAAACAAAAGGGGGAGAAAAACACAAAATTTGTCACTGTATTTTACTGTATTTGACTCTCCCTGCCGGCCCCTGGAGGATGGGCTCCCCCTTTGAGTCTGGTCCTTTCTTCCTTCTAGGGAGTTTTTCCTTGCCACTGTCGCCTATGGCTTACTCACTGGGGGCTTTGGGTGGGGATGCTTTAAAGTGCTTTGAGACGATGTAATGTTGTGATAATGCGCTATACAAAAATAAATTTGTTGTTGTTGTCAGCATTCCCATATTTAAGCAGCCACATGTCATTCTCTGTGACATTCGTATTGTGACTGGGGGCGGGGCCGGAGCCTCCCAATCAGAAAAGCATGTAGACACACCATGAGTCACCAAATTCCTAGCCGCTAACTGCAACATCTCACAAAATATATTCATTTACATAGGCTGGCCACTTCTGGAAAATAACTCCTACACACAGATCACCTCCCCCTCCTCCTCCTCCCTCCCCGAACATCTAGTGTAATTAAGATGTGATAAAATGCAGGGGCGGATCTCTCACAACATCTGCTGCATGCTCGGGCGGGGGCTGAGGGCTGCAGAGAGGTGTCACTAACGGACTGGAAAAAAATCTGCAAAGTTCAGGAGTGTGGAAGCCCAATGGGGACACACTTAATGAAATGTGATTACTCCATATGTCTGAAACAATGGAACTTATAATGTTTGCTTTAAATGGGAACCGTGATGTCCATGTGAGAATACCGAAGCCACAAACTCTCTGGGTTGGTGAGCCAAAGGTATAAACAAAGAGAAACCTCCGTTCTCTCCAGATGGGAGACGCTGTGCTTAGAGAAAGGAACTCAGCTTGTCTGAAATGGTTTTCGCAACCAGAAACATCGATTTGAAGAGTAGCTATCCATTAGCAGGGTGAATGAATGAGGAAACACTGGCGTTAATATAACATTCTAAATTAAGCCACAAATAGCCAGCATTACGCAAATCAAAACAAGTATGTATCTATATCCTTTATTCCTGACAGCCAGAGGTGGAAAGTTCAGGTCCAGAATGTACAAATTGAGAAGGTTTTGTTTCTGAGTACTCTATGAATATTACTCTTTAAACTCAACCATAGGTCACTTTTGGGATCGCTAATAAATGAGCCATTGATCCTCTTCTTATTTTCCCTGCACTGAAGCTCCATGGAGGTGTCGTAGCTGGGGTGCTGGGCTGGGATGCAGTTCAAACCCCCAGATCCTACAGCTTTCCACGATAACAACTGCCTGTCCCATCTCCATCCACACATACCTCCAGAGATTCCTTAAGCTTGGTGACGATGTTTCCTGTGGATGTTTTAATTTAAGATGGCGAATCGTCATGACTTTATCCCATCCCCCCATCCCAAAGCTTGCAGATCCTACCCAGATCACATGACCACGACAGCCAATCACGATGCAGATCTGTGAAAAGGATGCGAGACGGACAGCTGGGAGGAATGACCTCACGTTTCGTCATATGGCTCGTCGGCAGTGCCGTGATGTCACGCCCCCCCCCCCCACGGTGGGTGAGGAGAGTAGGGGTGCGAGGCATTGTATGGCATGTCTGATGTAATTCCTCCCGTGATGACATCAGTGTTTTTCACAGCTCTGGTAGACCTTGGCAAGCCTGCGCTCCCCTGCTCGATGCCACTAAGCTGGTCCAGGTCTATTAATATACCCCCCCCCCTTCTGTTACCTATCCCATTCTCTCATACCCTCCCTCTCATCTCTCTCCTTCCTTCTTTAACTCTTTCCCTCTCTCTTCTCTCCCTCATGTCTCTCCCTCATTCCTCCTTTACCCTCTCCTCTGTTCCCATCTCTCTCACTTTTACCTTCCCGTGTCTCTCTCTCCGTCAATCTTTTGTTCCGTCTCCTCTCTCCCTCTTTCCTCCTCAGCTCCCGTTCTCTGTGTTCCCTTCTATCATCAGTTCCCATGTCTCATTCACTCCCTCTCTCCCGTCTCTCACCATCTTTCTTTCTTTCCCTCTCTTTCCCTTTCCCCTTTCACTCCCCCTTCTCTCTGTTCTCCTCACTTGCCATCTCTCACTCGCACTCTCTCTCCCTCCCATTCCTGCTCTCCCACGCCGCGCTCCCTGGCACCTCACGCTGTTTTCTTTCCTTTTTTTTGTGGGTGCGGTGCCCTCGGAGCGGTAGCACGCTGGCACCCCAGCTCACTGAGAGCTTAGAGCGGGCGGGGCATGGTGCCGCGCTGTACGTGTTTCAATTAGCTGCTCATTAGCAGGCTGCAGAGTCCGGCGCAGGGCCCACGGGGAACCTGGGAGCTTTGATGGCGGACGGAGGGAGCTTCTGCCCCAGCGAATGACCTGCCATGCACCCTCAGGTCTCTGGGGAAGGGGCTGAGCCTGGGCCCCTCTCTAATGGGTCACACACAGCCCCCTCACACATGCACGTACCAGCTGGCGTGCTTCTGAAGAGATGCATTATTTATTCGCCCCTGTTATTTTACTCAAGCCAGTTGGGGATGAATGGAACCCCCAAGCCAAAAACACAATGCCACATGGGTAAATTTGTGTTAGTATGTATTAGTGTGAGGGTACAGAATTCCCTACACCAGCACAAACTGATGCCAATTATATAATTTCAGTAATACTGGTACGTAGTTTCAGTGTTGCATCATTTCAGTAATACTGGTACATAGTTTCAGTGTTGTGTCATTTCAGTAATACTCATAAATTTGTGTTGCTTGCCTTAGTATGCGGTACAGAATTCCTCAAACCAACACAAACAGATGCCAATTTATTTATCATTTTAGTAATATTGGTACATAGTTTTAGTGTGTCATTTCACTAATATTGTTGCGTGAATGGGTTGTTAGTATGTGATGATGTGAGGTACAGAATTCCCCACACCAGCACAAACTGATGCCAATTTATTTACCCTTATGAGAGCTGACGACCAAAATGTGAAGGTAGTTGACATGTTTTTGTTGCTCTGCCTCTCTTTTTGCTAATGTTTCCAGGATGAACTGAGGAAAGTCTCTCCAAGTCATTTCAGTGTTGTGTCCTTTCAGTAATACTGGTCTGTATATTCGGTGTTATGTCATTTCAGTAATACGGGCATGTATACACAGTGTTATGTGATTTCAGTAATACTATTGTAGGCAGTTTCACTAGTTATGTTGTGTACACAGCTCCACTGGAGAGCCACTGTATTTATTTATTTTGCTTTAACACCAAAATGATTTAAATGTGTATAAAAATTTAGTATATTTTTAATGCTGCCTTGTTCTTAAAAATCACCATAGCTTTCTGTCATAAAGAGATGTGACATACTGCATAATTTAAATATAATTTTATATTATTTAGGCACTACTACACTGTGTTAATTATTCTCTTTAAAATGTACTTAGATAAATTATAATTCAGCTACTCCTTTGGTCTGTAGACAATAAATTCAAACATTTCTTTGAAGTTTTTACTCCAGCGGTCTACAGAATTATGATTAATTTGTTATTTGTTGGTTGACACTGAAGTTTTTCAGTTTAGTTTTTTTTCAGTGTAACACTGCTGCTTATCACCTCTGCTATCTTGTCTACATGTTTGAGCTATAAGAATTGGGAGAAATGAGGGAAAATGTCTAACCTGGCAATACTGAATGTTAAAAAAAATAGTTTGGTTTTATATAATAAAGGAAACAAATTTAAAAGTGTCTTTTGAAGCGTCTAACCAGATCTACAGAAGCTTTTGGCCTAAAACAGCTAAGATGTTAATAACAGAAATCATGTGGATGACATCGCAGGGATGCAAAACTTAATCCAGCATATGTAGGCATCACTAAATAGTTAATGTATTTCAAAAGTGAACGACTTAACATGACACACCAAGGGTCAGGAGCAACATTGCGCACATCATCAAATGAATCCCATCATCTTGCAGCACTGCCAGGCCCTGTGGCTCTGCCCCCTGGTAGAATGATGTCATCAGTGGCGCCTGATCCGCCATTGCAGTTGTCCCTCATTTCAAAAATGCTTCGTTCCGCTGCCTAGTACATTCCACCGAAACCAGAATGCCGTGTGAAGTTCAAAACTTAATTAGTAATACGACACCGTTAATAATACCGTCTCATTAATAATCAAGGGCTGTTTTTTTAGGCCCCATTCCTGCCTCGTCTTGGAGATCGATGCGGCCTGAAACGTGAGCACGGTGGGGGGATCCAGCTGCCCCTCTCGCCATTGATTCAGCAAAGCCATGAGGAAATCTCACTCCTCGGCTGAGATGGCAATCCCCCTTCATGCTCATCTCTGACAGCCGTATTAAAGACAGATTTCCTGCCAATGTGCTTCTGCGGGGAAAAAAGTGCCTAAATTGAGAATAATTAAGAAGTGTTGTTTTCCGGAAACGTGCAACTGAACAGTGTAAAATGAGAAGCCGACACCTTAGCTTACAGTGGATGCTTGTAACTAGTGCAGCAAACGAGGACTGGCTGGTATCTTGTTAATATACTGACGGAAATCCTCAAGCGTGAACTCCAATAGTTTCTGATTCAGAATAATGGATTCTGATCACACCGGGCACAGCCCTCGCTGTACTGGAGGAAAACACCTATCAACCCACCCCAAACAGAATCCGAGAGGACTGACCCCACCCAGGGCATCGTCACATCAGGGTGGCAGGGAAACACGGCCCAGATTCCCAAAATCCCCCCGCCCCGTATCTGCCACCATCATGGAGACCGTAGCCTGCAATACTCAGAGTTGCTCCAGTTGAACGGAAGTAATTGCCGCGATTGCGCTTGTTTACAGGCAGCAGGCTCTGGAAAGTCCTTCCCCTCGGCGACTGTGGCACCCCCCCCCCATTACAGATGCCTTACGGTGCCTTCTGGGAGGTTCAAGGGAAAATGAGACCCGAGAGCCACGTAGATTCTGGGGAGAAGATGCAAGTGCTGCGGAAAGAGGGAGCGGAGCTGGAAGGGTGGAGGGAGGGAGAGGGAGTGGGGATTGGGTTTCAGCCCCCCCCCCCCCACACACACACACATTTCAGGAATTATTCATCTTGAAACAGTAATGGGTGGCACTGCAAAAAGAATATGGTAAAAGTCATCATCTGTTCCTTCAGTCTGAGCATGAGAACAGAGAGCTCACTTATACATGGACATTTGCTACACAGAAGATGAAAGTCCCACGCTAGGGTGCAACACCTGTGGGGATAAATATCATCATCATCACCTTGGTAAAGCGTGTAATCATCTCCATGGTGACACATACATGGCTTTCACTTTAACCCCTTTAGTGAGACACCTAATGCTCCTCTCCATTCACACAAATAATCCCCCTTCTGTGAAACATGCTTATCTCCATGGCAAATCATGTAATCACCTCCTAACTGAGACAGACGTACATGTAATCAATCCCCCAGTGACATAGTTAATCATCTGAGGCTTGGAATCATCATCGCTTTCTATAAATATATTTATCAGAAGGTTTATAAATACAAATAACCCACAAATTAAATTCTCTTGGCAAAACCGCCTGATCTTAGCGACTTAATGAATGTAAGCTAATGTCTTTGTGTACACTGTCAAATGCACAGCAAAGGTAATTAGGATAGTCCACAAGAATTAAGATTCTTTTGTTTACCACCAACGTGTGCTATAGAGCATCTGTGCATTCCTATAGTCAACATATAGAATAAAAATATTCTGTATGTGGTATTTCGTAATTGTATAGTAATGTGAAAGTAACATGTTGTGTGAAGGTAAACACTGAATCAGAAACTCATACATGGTCAAGTTTCCATCTACTCAGAGCCACAGTAATAAATCAGAACGCCTCTCTGCATGAGTGGACAAAATAATTAAAGGCTTTGTATGAACAGAAAAAAACAAGAGCAGTACGAAGTATCACCAGAGTCTTGTCTTATTTCTAATTGGAAAGAGCTGGTATTTCTGCTTAAATAAACTTAAACCAGGCAAGGCGATGGACGTCCCCTCACGTCAGCAGGACGTTAAAATCCATCGCCTCTCCCCAGATCCCCAAGCATCACTCGGCCATAAGACCAGCACGTCCCGGAGCCGTTAGCAAAAGTCATTACAATTAGATGGAGAACATGGAGCCATTTTAATTTTGTTAATTGTATCATTTGGAGTGCTGTCATTAGAGACATTGGAGGTCCCCACCGTCCCTGCCAGCTTCCGGTGACATGCGATGGCTTCATATTACGCAGGGACCTCCGATCGCAATTAAAGCAGCCCATCGGCCGGGGAGGGGGGGGCATGGCGATCTGACGCTCGGCAGCGACTCTTCTCTCCGTGTGGCCGCATCCTCACACTACCGCTCCACCAGGAGTCGTTCCCGTCCTTCGGTTTCGCAGAGGTTACATGGAGCAAAAACTCCGACCGCTGACACGGCAGGGAAATGGGAGCCAAACCACGAGGGGAGGAGAGCCCGCGCGAGCTTGTTAACAGCCCCGTCCAGATGATTTATTACTAATCAAAACGCGGCACAGAAAAAAGGAGTCCTTGTGTACTTGTCATAAAAAGGCAGCCGTAACTCAGGCTAACTGCCGCTTATTGATGGGTTTCCTTGGTTTTTAAGTGAATCCTGACAGGCATTAGGGCAACACCATGCTCACATGACTCCTCGGGGAGCTCTTGGACTGCGGATCCCATTGACACAATCAGGCTCTTTCTTAGAATGATCCAAGGAGCTCGTGCCGGGTGTGGAGCGCTTGGATTCACGGGGCCACGCCCACTCCATTCGCTCATTCATCCAACCAGAAAGACTCAATTAATACGTTTATTTTTCGGTTTTACCATGAAGATGGATATTATATAATATTCAAAGATGCCCAGTTGAATTAAATCCATTAATGCATGTTAATAATGTGTAATACGTGTAAAACGAGAATTTTCAGAAAGTACATTTTTCTCTGGATTTGCAGTGAGTTTTCCCGCTTTCGTCCCTCTGTAATCATTCCTTTATTATCCACGTGATTCCTCTCCTCCCTCAGCTGTCCGTGCTTCTCGGGGGTAGAATTCTCTGTCCCACTTCCCGAGTCCGAGCCGGGATGGATTACACTGGGGGGAGGGGCGCGCGGTTGCCACGGCGCGTCTAGATCAGCAGCGCTTTCACGCGACGCCGAATTAAACGCCTAGTACTGTGTAGGACTCATTTCTACACGCACTGGCTCACAGACACTGCGGTAACAAAATCTGCCATAACGCATTCAGTCTGGATTTAAAAAGGTACAATTAAGAACTGTTAAATTGTTACAGTTTAACTCATTTCCTGATTGAGGTTAATAATTAGCATTTAAAAAGAGTTTGACTACAAATGATTCTATGCAGTATTAGTGGTTTGGGACAGTATTCTCTACTGTCCTGTTCCTCGTTTTACTTGCTGATTTGATCAGTTAAATTTTTTTATCCATCCATTTTCTGTACCCACTTGTCCTATGCAGGGTCCGGAGTCCATCCCACAAGCTATGGCCAGAGGTGGATATTTCAGGTTCAGAAAGTAAAAATCCAAATCAAGATTATTAACTTACCAGTTGAGCCTAAAGAGTCAGTCACATAATATTCAATGATTGGTTGAAACAAAATCTTTTTTTTCTGGATCTGAAATTTCCACCTCTGCATTGCAGGCACAGGGCAGGGAATAACCCAGGGCAGGGGTGCCAACCCATCACAAGGCACGTGATTTCCTTCTATTACAGAATATTTATTAATCCAGCCTAGCCACTGAGGGCAGTGATGAAAGCAAAAGCCTCATTCAGGGCTTTGTGTAGCAGGGTGGATTCACTACCCCACCCCCCAACTAACTCAGAAAACTCCCACTGGGTTTGGGGGAACCTCAGATGTCATACCAGAGCCTCGCAAGCAGTGCTGTCACGTGACCTTAAGATGCTGGCTCTGGGAAACACTTTTCTGGGACATCGGAGACCCCGAGCAGGACAGGAAAAGCATATGAGATGCCAAGAAGCTTCTGGGCCTTCCAATCTGTTTTTTTTTTGTCCCCGAAAATTAATTACATGAGTATTACAGAGCCGGGATGTGGGGTACGCGTTATTAGATAAACCACCGTTCCTGTTTCCCATTATGCAAATGGAGCCTCCCCTTCCCCCACCTCCCACCCCTGTCAGCCTCTGCTCCTTATTTCATTATAGCTGCGTTTTTAATGAATTATTGATTCCCGCACATGTCGGGTGGTGCACGTCACGCCGTGCGCCAGGCATTGACGAAGAAGACAGAAATCACACGGTCTGCTCACGTCCAACAGCGCCAGGGATGGTGTGAGCAAGCGGGAAAGGCCCCCCCCC
>JAODJW010000081.1:13689050-13711574 GCA_026777045.1 Hyperopisus bebe | reverse complement strand
ATATGGGGGGCAGGGGCACCGTAAGTGGGGGGGGGGGTGGTTAGGATGATTCCAAGAGCCCCAGAGTAACAAAGGCCCTAAAAAATTTGAAAAATTTCTGGATTGGTCTAGACTGGGTGGTTGGTTTTAATGTTTTGGTAGTAGTAATAATAATAATAATAATATTTAACAATATATATTCAATAATAATAATATATAACGATATAGTAATTATAATCATATTACTTCTGGAAGAAAGATCATATTTTTTTTGTATTATATATTTATTGTATTATATAAACCATGGAAACTGTCCACGTATATCAGTGAGGTCCAGTCCAAAAGGGCAAAATTTATGCGGCAACTCTATAGCAAACAGCAAGCTGGTGTCTGGAAAAATCACACCCTCCAAACCACTAACGGTCATTGGGCAACTGAATGCTTGCAGCAACAATGATGCGACCAGCTTCATGTCAACATACTCCTGTCCAGAACAACACAACACCTTAAGCCAGGCCTTGCTGTGCTCCATCACCGGCCTCTTGCTGCCCGAGGACATACAGTCACTGCTGGAGAAGCTGCGGTAAGCTGCGAAGCCGTCGTCACCCAGCCACCATTTAGCCCGCCCAGGTTTAGCCACGCCCACTGACACTATATGCAACTGTTCTCATTGCTATGCTGTGTTCTCATTGTCAGGAATTACTTTGAGCAGCCCAAGCTTACATCCTGGCTGTCGTTGGTGGTGCATGGCTTTGCCGACAGCCCCGTGTCCTGGGGGATGGCGGAGCACGGCTTCCACAAGGGCGGTGAGAATTTCTACGGCTTCGTGGTCTTCGGGAACCAGGACTACTGGCTGCACATTGGCACCGGGGCGAACGACACTTGCCCTCCGTGACACGTCTTGCTGGTCTGTCAAGTTCTGCACGATTAAGAGAGCAGCCAGGTGAGCAGAGGGCCTGGAAGACACTTGAAGTCACTCTTCTCAGTACTGTTTCCCAACCTGGTCCTTGGGGACCCCCAGACAGGAACTGGGAGAAAGTAAAAACATGGACTGTCTGGGGGTCCCCAAGGACTGTGTTTGGAAACACTGGTGTAATGGACCAGAGATGGCGTTCCTGTCCAATATGGACATAAAAACAGTGTATATTTACCTCCTCTTGAGGTCTGAAGCTGTACTGAGAGGAAACTCTTTCGTTTCGGTCCTTATTATGACAGTTTCTACCATTTAATACAGATTGTGTAATAATCTAAACTAGTGCAAAAGCATCTGTGCTGTAACATTGTTTCTAAAAGTACTGCGAGTGGAATGACTGGTATAACAACCTGGTCTTTTTCCAGTTGCAGTTTTTTTTGTGTTGCACAGTGAATGTTTTTAATAAATGAACAAAGAGAATCAGTCATGATGTAGGAAATGTTTATTTTAACTGGTTTGTGTTTCACAGCTGAATATTTCATATTAATCTGTAATATCTTCGCAGATTGTACAGTATAATATTTGTAGTTCATTAGAAACAGGTCCCCAAGAAAACTGCACCAGGAGGTGAGGCTAAAGGCAGATACACTGTAACTGCTCAGCCTGTAGGGTGGGCTATTTAAAGGGGAATTCCCAGCATAGGTATTTGACAGTACAAAAATAGATTGGATATGAACAAACCCTCAGCATATCATCAGGAGTAATTTAAAGGTAAACAGGTTTATTCTCTAGTAAGAGCATAGGCTTGGTTTCAACAATGGTAGGGACCAAATCATCCCTGAACCCCCACCCCCCTACAAACACACACACACACACACACACACACACACATGGTATTACCACAGTATTGGTAGGGACATCTCTCTACCGTACATAATAAAATCTATGCCCTTGTTTTCTACAACCTCACCCCTGTCACCACGAAACACATACTGAATTTTCACACAGCACTTGGAGTACGAATGCTGTTAATTCACAGGTATATTGGTAGGATTGGGAGATAATGGAGATTCCACATCCATTAGCACAGATCTTGCTACACACTTACCAGCACCAACTTCCATCCATTTTCTGAAACCACTTGTCCTATTCAGGGTCGCGTGGGATCTGGAGCCTATACTGGAGGCTATGGGTGAATAACTCGATCCCTGGTCCCAGAGGCGTGTGGCGAAAGTGCCAAACACAGCACCAGTATGCTGGCCACAGTGGCAATTTGATTCTCTATTTAAAGCTTTTGTAACAGAGAGAGGTATAGATTCACTCCCGGATGCTTCATGTCCCAAAGTGCAGCAGTCGTACCGAACACACGGGCCCTAAAAATGCAGTGGAATGGGACCGTTTTGGGGGAACCACATGACCAGCAGAGGGAGCCGCCACTGCCCACCCTCAGCATTTCCCCCAATAAAGACATTTTTCAAATGTCAGTCTTGTGAAATATTTTCTATGATTAAGGTTATTTTCAGATGTACATACAATGCAGTAGTTTATTAAAAAAATCAGTTTCCAGGACAAAGCCTGAACTTTCCCAATACACTATCACCCTGCTGCAGTCCGCGGTCAGCTGAGTGTTTATTTCACATGCCTGTTCGTCCCATATATGAAGGTCAAGGGCTTTGATGCCCCTCTTGCCAGTTATAAATATTACATAAATAAAATGCTGATTTAATGCATCAAAAACACTCCAAACATTCAGCATTCATCTGCACATCACACATAGTCAGCCTGTTACAACCCGAGAAACCACACAGAAGATGACATTTCTGGGAACCAGGTGACACAGTGGAATACGGGAAGCCTTGATGGTCAGCACCTCAAGAATGGTGGGGGAGGTCAGCTTCTCCCCGCTCCCCGGGACCTCACAACTCTCCATCACATGTGAGTCCCCCCCCGCTCACCACAAACATTGCAGTGCATCACATTACATCCAGAGCAAAGCGACATCTTTATTTTCCCATCTTCTCAGAACAACCAAGTGACAGTTTAATATTTAACTTAATAAATTTAGAAAAATGAACCTAGACCACACATTTATATTGCCAATAAAAATATTTGGTGTAACACATTTTACCTAAAAAAAGAAATGTCCTAATCGTGACGGACTGTGACTAAGATTAAAAGCATACATTAGCAAGCTACTTAAGGGCGAATCCTGTATAGGCCTCATTCTGATTGGTTAAACCAGAGGCATTCAAACTGCAGTGTGCACCTCCTTGGTGGGGCATGAAGGAATTTGCAGGGGGATGATGGGGAATAAAACAGGGAACTGTGCGGGGGGGGGGGGGGGTTAAGTGGCAACGTTAAGAAATTTTTAAAAATAGAGATATTTAGAGTGTCCAAAATTTCCTAGACTTTGATAAGTTGTGCACAGGAAAACAGGCACATCCTTCTTATTTAGCTGCAAGGTTACATTTTTATTTGGGGTCAGTGTGTGTCTGTGTGTGGAGGGTAGATCTGGAGGAATATATCAGCCCTGGGGGGGGCTGTTAAAAAAAAAAGTTTGAATACCACTGGACCACTGGGTTAAGCTGATATTGCAAGGTGGATTGTGGAGGGTCTTCTGGACATCCAGAGGCTACAGATGGCAAAGAAACTGGAAAATTGATAGAAAGGCAGGACTGTCCCACCCCCACAACAGTGGCCCCTCCCATCATCATGGTGTCTCACCTGCACCTACAGATGACTGCACCAAGGTGCGTACTTAATTAGTAAGGCTTGTTCGCTCATACAAAATTAAAAGCAGCCCAACCTTCAGGCTTAAATACTAGGCAAGACATGACTTGTTTGCACTGCAGTTCATCCTCCCAAAGAGCTCCCAAAATGGTGAGCTTAACAGTGCTGGAGTTGCAAGTCCAATATTTTATATTTGGATGAAGGGCACTTAAGAGGCAAAGGATGCTAGGAAGGTGGGGGTCAGAGTTTCCTAGGATGTACTTCATTCAGCTTAACACTTGTAAGGGACCCCCTTCTTCCTTGTCTTTTCCACACATGGCTCAGGGGAGGCCCATGGGGGGTCCCAGCTCTCCTTTGCAGTGATACAGATCCAGTTATTCCCGCAGAAACACGCACACAGAATTCCGAGACACCATCAATCCCATCGGAGCGCAAAGTCACCACAGCTAGAAATTGTCGACCTTCTTCTGCAGGTACTTGAGGATCGAGTCCAGGCCTTGTGGCGAGCCCCACACCCTCTTGAGGGCCTCACACTCACGCTCATTGGCCTGTTCCAGGGCGGCCTTGGTGCTGCTGCGCACCAGTGCTTTGGACTCCTGCAGGACCTGCGAGCCGAGGCACCAAGGGACAGAGGTAGAGGCAGAGGAGAGGGCAAATTAATACCTGAAGCTGCCTTGAGCTTGATTTAAGAAAAATATATATTCATTAATGTCAAAGCAAGGCCAGTTTCACTTGTATTCAGAATGGGGTTAATTTAAAAAGATATATGAACAATATGCTCAACATATGGAAGAATATTTAACGTACGTACGTGTGTGTGTGTGTGTGTGTGTGTGTGCTACAGGAAGGTGGTTAGCCTCTATCTTTACAGCGATGACCCAGAGGAAGCCACGTCCAAGGAGCACAGATGCTTCTATGATGCACACATGCTGTTACCTTTCAGACAAGGTACACTGACTGGGGAAAAATGCCTAAATGTATGACAAATAAAAGCTCTAAAAATGAAAACCTTAGAGAACACATTAAAGGGAATAATGCAATTCATAAATTCCCCTTTCCTATGTAAAAAGTGAATTGAAACAATTAAAGTATCTCTCACTACTAATGGTAAGGAGTCATGGGCTGATCAGGGGATACAGACCAGCAAAGGTCACCCTGACATTAATGTTGTTTCATAAAATTGACAAGACATTTTGCTTAAGTTCACTTTAGTTACCGTAATATAATTTCTGCTCTCCACTGGAGCTGTATCTAGTTACATAAGGGAGATTTTGGGGCATTTAAGCAATTAATAATTAGAAAACAGACATTGGACAAAAGAAGAAAAACATGAGCACAATCTTTGTGAGGCTGTGAGGAAAAGCAAGAGTCACAAAAGAATACAAAAAGAAATCGAACAATTGATGACTTACGAAGGAATTACAAGAGACTAGCTCCTTAATGCGCACCATGACCTCCTGCATGAATGTCCCTGGCCAGAAGACCTGGGACACCAGGCCCTTGGTGCAGGCCTCCTGGGCCGTCAGTTTGCGGCCACTCAGCAGCATCTCGCTAGCCTGGGGGAAGGGGTAGGGACACTGTCAGCACGCAGGACTTACGTCTGTCCAATATTATGCCTGTTATCATTAACAACACAAGTTACAGTGTCAGCCCTCTGCAGAGAGAGGGGCACCGTGAAGGTGATTTGTTTTGGTATAGTGCTACTGCCACCTAGTGGCTCAAGTTGTACTCATTGGGTAGGAAAAAAGATTGAACGAGCAGGGCTGTTTCATTCTGATCCAACATTTTTGCATTCACCAATCCATCTCCATATGAGGCCAATTCCAAAGGCACGGTTCAGTATTCATCATCACTGAGAGCACTATCTAACTGTGTAAACCTCAGCAATGTCATTTTTGCATTTTTGTATGCAAAATATGACATAGCCATTTGAGGGTAACCAGTGACATCACAGGATGCAGATCAGAGATCAAAGGAATGGTGTTTGTGATGACTAGTTCGATAACTTTCTGGTTACATGTCACTGGTTACCTCACCGAAAATCATTATCTGATCTGAAACTTGGAGAAAAAACAGTGTGACATGGATCTAACAAAACTAAACTTGCAAATTCATGCTAGAACTATGCCACCTGATACTGTGGAATTTCCCAAACTTTTAAAATACATTTTTGCATTTTACACTTATGTGTCTGTTTATCCAAATATCCACTGCATCAGGGAAAAAAGTGTTCAGAGATTCCACTGAACAGGTTGAGCTCTCAAGCCGGAGCAGAAAGAGAAAAGTGGAGAGCTGGATGGGGGAATAGAGATTACAGACGTACTCAGAAATGCTGGCAGAGAGAGCAGATGGATGACGCTTGTGTCTGCCAGAAACTATGCATTTTACAAACAGCCAAACATTAGCTCAACGTCTGTTGCTGAAGCGGCCAGACAACAACTAGATGATACTAAACAATGATTGCATACAACTGTAAAATGGAACACCCATGTTACAAATGTAACATGAAAGACTTAGGTTTAGTTTTTGTCTGAATTGAGCTGTGTAATGTTGCAAGACACGCAGAAGAATCATTAAAGAGGGGAAAGAGAAAGATTGAGGGAGTGTGGGAGAGGAGAAACATATTTATATAAGGGATAGATGAATGGATGGATGGATAGACATTTTATTAATACTGAAGGAAGTTGCAGGTTTACAGTATCACAATGGCCACATTTAGGCAAGTTATGGATTAAATAATGGGAGGACAATCAGCTGAGGGGCCACTCACAGAGGCCACGCCCATGATGCGGGGGAAGGTGATGGAGGAGCAGGCATCAGGTGTCTGGCCAAAGGTGCTGTAGGGTGTCTGGAACCAGGCCTTCTCGTTGGCCCAGACAACGTCACACAGTGGCAGGATGGCAGCAGCCAGGCCCACCACCGGCCCATTCACCGCTACCACGATGGGCTTCTTGAACTGGATGAAGGTGTTCACGAAAGTCCTGGGCATGAAGAGGAGACAATCACCTTGATGAGCGTCAACTGACCATTGCCACGGTGATCTGGCAGCAAAACACTGCCCATGCTCGTTATGGGCATCCATCCTGCTTTTATAACTTTTCCTGCACCACTGCACCATGGAGTAGTACCATCACGTAGGAAGACCCTCTCCATTTTCCCAGAATGCTCTTAATTTTGCTCTTTCTGTTTATTGACTAGTTGTCTTATTAGGTTCTTTGCTGGAAAGATGTTGTGTTGCTCTTGGTCAAATTCTGCTTACACTTGTACCTGGATATTCAGCGGAAGCTCAATCTATCTTCCTAGATGACCCCTTCACAGCCGTTGTTTGTAATGTTCTGTATTTGGACAAAAGTGTTCGCTAAGTAAAATATATGTAAATGTAAATCAAACTGCTGCTGGTTACAAAGAGCAAAAACAGTCAACATCAACACATCCAGACTCTTTCTGCATTAAGAGATGTTCTCAGTTAACTTGACGTCACTATCAAACAGACAAGGCAGGACAAGCATCAGGAGGTCCAATCACTCCCATCAAATTCTACATGTGTGCCAGGGATCCTGGAGGAACATGACGATCCATAGAAGACAGAGAATGTGACCATCAGTTGCAGAACATGGAGAACATCTTCAGGATCCAGAGAACACTGAGAACGTGACCAAGGTTGCAGAACACAAATAACGTGACTGAGGCTGCAGAACACAGAGAACATGACCAGGGTCACAGAACACAGAGAATATGACCAAGGTCACAGAACACGGAGAATGTCTTTAGGAGCCAGAGAACACGGAGAACATGGCCAGGGTCGCAGAACATAGATAATGTCACCTGGAGCCAGAGAACAAAAAGAACATGACCAGGAACCATAGAATATGGAAAACGCGAACAGGAACCACGTCCCCACACACAGCGGGTCCCAGAAACCTGACAAAAGGCATTGCTTTCCCAAATCACCCCCTTCCTGTTATATATGTCCGTCTGACTTGAGAACGGGGTGAGGCCTGGCCTCCCCAGCATTCCTCACCGGATGGACTCTACCATCTTGGAACTCTCTTTCTTCCTGTCGTCTGTGAGCTTCCGGATGAAGTAGACGAAGTCCAGGCCAAAGCAGAAAGCGCTGCCGACTGCGCTGAGCAGCACCAGCTTGCTGTCGTCCACCGCCGCTGACCTCATGGCACTCTGCAGCTCCCGCATCACCTGCACCGCCATCATCATCATCATCTGAATATTCATTGCAACTAAGCATCTTTGAGCACACAATACATTAGTCTATATTAATGCACTCATTATAAGGTTATCCATATACTAACATGGACATCATTTTATGAAACACTGAGGGTGTTTCTCAATATGCCTACTTGACCGTACTTAATTGTGTTCTCGTGTGTTTTACAGGATCTTTCATTGTCAAAGACCAGTTACAATATTCAAGAACAGAAATAAAAACCCCCGGATTTCATTCTTGCCTCGAAACAAAAAAAAAAGTTTAAATTATCACGAAACAAAAGGGTGGTTTGTGGTTTTGCACTGTCAAATTTTCAATGGTATACCATAGTAGTATTGCTACACATGAGCACCTGAAGAGAAAACACACAGGCATTATTCTGGTTGACGGACCGCCAGAAAAGGCAAAAGACTTTTAAGTATCTTTTGTCATTCTAGATGCTAAATATAGTCATTATTAAAGCCATAAAGTTGACTAACTGCTATGTTAGAATTTCCATAATACTAATTCCATAATACCACTTAATAAGCATAAAGATTTATACAAATTGTTAACTTTTTGGTGTCACAATATGCATCTCATTACTATTTTAGGCAGACAATCTATTTAAGGAATTAAGGAATTGTGGGCGAAAATAATGTGCGTATAGTGTCGAAAAGCCGGTGACCATTATCTAAAGCACTACAATAACATACGGTTTGCTGTTGTCAAAATAAAATGAAATTAAACGGTTGAGTTGATTTTCTGGAGGAAAATTATTATTTAGATTAATCGACCAATCATTAAAATACTCCACAGATTAATCCATAGAAAAAGAGTCGTTAGTGGAAGCCCTAAAACAAGAACAACCCCATGATTCATTGCACCCCAAATTTGTTCTTGGAAGGCAAGTTAGCAAGACTGGTCTTGCCAAGACCATAAGTACAGTTTTGGCGTTCTTGGTATTGAGAAACACCCTAAGTAATCTTACCCTCCATTAGATTTATTACATAACAGTTTGTGCTTAGAAAATCTATTCATTTTACAGCCACTTACCCAATACAGGGTCGTTATGAACCCATGAGTATCCCAGAAAGCACAGGACACAAGGGTGAGGACACCCATCACAGGACGTCAACACAACAACAATAAAACACACAATCGGCACCAATTACACACCAATTACAGTAAATGTGTGTCTTTGGATAATACTAAAAACTGCGGCGTGTCGTGGACAAGCGAGACTCACGTTGGGGTTCAGCGAGTTGTTCTCCGAGGATTTGGTGGAGAGTAGGATGTGCGTGAAGCCATCCTGCTTCTTCACCATGATGTCGCGGTAGCGGTAGGCTCTCTCCGTCTGCCGTACGCTGAAGCGCAGCCGTCTGTCGAAAGCCGAGCGCTCCTCAAAGCGCTGCTTGGGCACCACACCCGACGCCCCCATAGGGGTGCTCTGTTGGCTCGCTGAGCCATTAGCTGCTAAAGCTTCCATGAAGGAGGACGAACCTGTGGGCAGCAAAAAGGGGGTGTCACTAGGAAAAGATGGGGAAGGCCTGGGAAAGTGTCTGGCACAGGGACCCAAGTAGATATAGACACAGACATGAACATTCTAGAAGTTTGCTCAGAGAGCCAGCACACATGTGAGACTTCAACATCAGCTCTTAACTGTCATCCAAATACAGCAGGTCACATGACCTTCCCTGCCATGTGAATAGATCACATGACCTCACCCACCCAGCTGTTACTGCTAGCAGAAAAAGTCACATGACCTTATCTGCCCAGCTCTAATTGCTTACTATACTGTATTTGTCACATGACCTTCCCAAATCAGCATAGGAAGAATGTGAGAAATGGACCAAGTTGTCGTGGTGAGGCGCTGAATCTACCCAGCTGACAGTGGCAGAGGAAGCCCTACCTTTGCCGTTGAGAGACTTCACTTCAGCGGGTGTGATGGGGACCTGAGGTGGGGGGAGCATGGTTTGGGTCCGCGGCCGGGTGCCCATGCGGGCTCTCTCATCCCTGGGCCCCAGCAGGGCCCCCACAGGCTTTTCTAGCAAGGCTACCTCTGGGGGCACAGAGTCGGGCTCCTGGCCTGCCTGCTGGAGGCTGTGGGCAGCCTCACTGGGCGACATCTCGCCAGCAGCACGGCTCTTCATAGGGCTCTTGGGCACCAAGATCTTGATGCCAGACCTTGCAAGGTCCATGCTCCGGCGGCCGGTGCCCACACCATGCATTCCAACCATTCCCGGGGCCGTCTCAGCCAGGCGGCGGTACTTTGCAGCAGGTGGGAGATGCTGTAGGTCTGATTCACCGTTCAAGTCGCCAGAGGCAGGCAGCAGAAGCTGCTGTTGCTGCTTCTGAACAGAGGGGACAGCAGCGAGACTGGAAGAGGCGGCCCTCGGGCCATCGCTGGGTTGCTGCTGCGGCCTGCAGATCTGCTTGCGGGCATTATTAGCGGCGCCAGGCCCAGAGCGGGGGGTAAGCCCATCCTGCTGTAGCTCGCCCTGGAGCCGGTTGAACTCGTGGATGAACTCCATGCAGTTGGACAGGTGCATCTCCGGCTCCCACGTATCGCCCTCGTAGCCATAGCCCTGCCAGCGTACCAGGTACTCCACCCTGCCCTTCTTGCTCTTACGCTTGTCCATGATCCGCTCGACCTGGAGGGGTAATCAAATGCCTTTTATAAAACCATATGTATCAGACACTTCAACCAAGATGCTAATATACTATGTCACTCAAGCAAGTGTTCACAGAGTAAGACTAACCCTATCCCCAATCCCACCCCCCAACAAATTACACTGCCACCCCCGCCGGAAGATGGCTTGACCGGCACTCCCAAAGTCCACCTGAATACTGTGACATTGGCCTATGCCAACATCTTAGTACATGATACCAGGTTATTCGCTAATGTGTGCTTTTCTCTGACATCACTGCCACTTATGCGCCTTATCTGGCCCTGCCCACGATGGTTCAACATGCTACAGGTCATTTGACTGACCCACAGAACGTGTCGCTCTACTCAGGCCAAAAAGGGAAGCATCAACAGATCCAGCAATGCCAAAACCTTTTCCTGGGGCCCGGCACCAGATGTTACTCCTCAGCCTCTATGGTAACATCAAATTTTTAAAATGGATCAGGGGGAGTGGACTTTATATAGAGCAGAGGCACATAACCATAAAACTCCCGGTGACAGTCTGATCATTATGTGTCGGGGGGAGGGCCACAGCACAGAAATTGATAGCAACAGGTGAGCATTATCTACCTGGCATGAGGGGGGCATTAAGGGCCCCCTCCAGAACAGGCCACATAAACATCAAACTAAATTACACAAGGGGGGGGGAGGCTTTGGCCTGTCCTTACAGCCACAAGCCCCGCCCCCATCCCTCAGCAGTATATGGGTCATAGGGACATGAACAAACAGGTCTTCTCAGGTGACACTAATGGAAGATGCTATTTTGAAGAAGTAGCCCTCTCTTTCACTGCAGTGACGAGAGCCCAGTCCATCATATCATGAGGCAAGAACGTGTTGTTGCTCAGGTGGGAGGTTTCACTTTAAGAAACGATGAAAAAATGACATAATATCAGACATCAAGTAACCATAGTGTCAGAAATCTTCCCGGTTGCCTCTGTAAACTCTTATAGCAACTCGTGTACATTTTCAGTGGACTATTACCTGAAGAATGCCAGTTTTATGTAACCAAAGTTAATGGAGTATGTGCCCTTCTAGACTACTGGAAAATGCAAAACTTAAGTTTATATGTCCATACTTCAAACCTGCATTTCTATACATTGCCGAATAAACAAACACAGACACTTTTCCCTCATAAACATGCATCTACTCGAAACCCCAACTCTGAGCGTCCCAGAAAGCACACTGAAATGGGCATTGTCAAGCCATCCATTTTGACCACAAACACGCACAAATATTTCTCTAGCCTTCCTGATTATGAAGAGCTGATTGTTTGAAAGCAAGACCACCAAAGCCATGAAAATGATGGGTCGCATCACACACACATTACACATAGTACTGTTGTATTTAACCATAATGGACAGTAGCATTATTTTTTACAAACGGGGTACATCGTTGAATCCATAGTATTAGGAATCTTATCTTGTTTTTTTTTTTGAAAGTATTGGTCTTTAATTATGATATTGGTTTTATGTTAATGTGTTCAAAATAAGATTTCAGATGCGTATTTTTCCCTATTCCCATTCTCCTTATTCAGAGTTGCTGAAAGTCAACCAAATAAACTAACCTGAGTTGCCCATCAAATACACAAAATTAAGAGAATACTGACGGCCCCCATAAATTACAGGCCTCCCTGAGCTGAGCAAACAAAGCTCACGATAACCAGAAAAAAGGGTCCCACGGTGGCCAAAAATAACAGTGGCAGCACTCTGAGGCAGCTGAGCAGAGCAGAAAATGCAAGAAGTGGGCGTCACTTCCAGGTGATCACAGTGTGGGCCTGGTTCATGTACTCTGATGTACTGTGCTGTATGGGAATCCCCCTCTGTCTAAACATGTCCTCAGATCCCTTATCCAGAAAAGGCAGGATTCATTAGCACTGCACTGGTCCAAAAACTTAATAATCTTAATAAAATAAGATAAAGACACAGCGGAAGGTGATGTAAACTTACTTCAGAATTCTATTAACATAAATAATTGTGTTGAGCTACCATATAACTAAATAACTAAATATATGGACTAATTTGTTTTGATATTTTTGTATGTGTGGATTACTTTGGTTGCTACCATCATCTGGTGTAAATTTCATGTCAATAGCCCCATTAGAAATATATTTACTGAGTAAAATGTTTCACGTTCAATACACATATAGTAGACTAACAAGTATTGAGTGTAACACATGTTGACAGAATAATGTGATGTAACAACAAGACACACTGTAATTCCATCATTTTGTGAGTAGGAACCTTTATAGGGGCTGTCAGAACACCCCCATAAAGAGGCTCCCCCCACATCAATAAGCAGACTATCCTGTGATTTCTCAGTTGCTAAACCCATTTTTAAGCGGAAGCCATAATATTTATTAAGCACCCACGATTCTCCTTGTAGACCTGATATGTTGACAGGAATCCATCAGCATAGAAATAAAAAGGACAATAAACTTAGGAGCCAACAGTAACAGTGGGACAAGCTTGAGTAAACGGTTTTGTCACACAAACAAGACAAACTAGGACACTTTTCCAATGCACCATATACTGTACTTTTGGTACAATACTTATGATACTTTTGTTTTTCCATTGACTTCCAGTCGAATACTAGTACCAAAAGTGCCAAACCAATAGAGGTACTTTTTGGGGACTTCGGGGTGGGACTTGAAACACTTTCTTTGTCAATTGCTTATGCAAATAACCTGCCTCTGAAACATAATACAACCACTGTCTTGAAAAAAGGTTGGGGTATTTTACAATGCAAAAAAGTTTCTCACAAACCCATGTGGGAGTGATTTAAACAGCAAGGATGAAAATTATTTGTCTCGGACAATGCATGCAGCGCTCATGCAAAGTGGAGATATAATTTTAACTGAATTTTAAACATATTCTAGAATATCTTGAAATGGAATGATCATTAAAACTGCAAGACTTTTTTTTTGACAGTAAAAATGTTTTAGCAAAGCTTAAACTCTGTGCTATAATAGCAAATTAGAAAAACATAAAAAAAACATATGTAGGTGTAATTTTTTGGGGCCGGGAACCAATTCATTGGTTTTCCATTATTTCTTATGGGGAAAATTAGATCAGAACTCAAATTTTTTAGGATTCGATCCGGACTTCTGAACGGATTAAGTTTGAGTTCTGAGGTACCATTATATTGTGTTAGTCCAACTCAAACCAGACTTTTAAAGTACACGTCTCCAACTGAAATCGTACTAAATTAAATTTCTCAAAGTCAGCCTAGGACACCCACATAACACAATGGGAATCGATTTACTCCTGCATGTATACGTTCAATCGGACTCAAACTGGCCGAGGTGCTCTGCAGGTTCCCCCTCTGGGCTTTAACCCAGAAGAAGCTTGAAGCATAGCAGAGGATGTACAGCACGTATGAAATGTACAGCACTGTAAAGCTGCCCAATGCCACCGTTCAACTAAAGGATGCTTTCCCAACACACCAGGTACTGTACTTTTGATACTTCAAGAAGGTACCAAAAGTATGGTAGTTCAAGATGGTGGTTTTTCACTGCTGTAAAAACTGGTACTGGTGCTGAATGGCATCACAAAAGTGAGGTGGGGTATTATGTACTGAATTGGAATAATGGCTGTAGTAGGACTGGACGATGTGCGACATTAATACCAATATCGCATGTTATGCACATCCAATTCTTACATCACTAACCAGCTGGATTAAGATCAGGATTTTTCTTACCTTCAGTTTGGTATGGATATTATAGTGAAGTCTCGCTAAAACATGTGTCATAGGAAAAAAAAACTTAAGTTTTGCAATTTTAATGATTATTCATTTTTAAGATTATCTGGTATATGTTTAATTTAAAGTACTACCCCTGTTTTTGCTTGAGCATTGCATGTGTTCTCCAAGACAATCATAATCATTTTCATCCTTGCTGTTTAAATCACTCCTAGATGGATTTGTGGGAAATTTATGTTGAACACCTTTTTTGTTTCATAAATACCCCAATATTTATGACAAAATACATAGAATATCATACAAAAATCTTTATTTCTTGCTCTGCTATCCTGGTCTTGTTCTATCTGTTTTTGCAAACAGATTGCAATTAAAGCTTGTGTCACTTCATTTATCCAGCCATCCATTATTATTTTTATTACGCCTGTGACGTAATAGGTCAACCGGAAAAAGCCCAATACTAACAAGGTGGAAGGAGCCATCTCGCCAAATATTGTCATGGAGTCGGAAATACTACGGTCAATAAATCAATTCCCCTCCCATGCATGTATACTGGAACAAGGACAGTAGTCTGATTAAGTGGCGTAGTCGAGCTATAACCGTAGTTAAAGCACTATATAAATGCAACTTTCATTCATTCATAATGTCTGTACAGAATTAAAAGTAAGAAAAAGCCTATTTTCTAGAAGAGTAGCGATAAAAGAAATGTATGTGCATAACATGTGATAACCATTACTTTGATGACCTAGGCAACCATTTAAACTAACAGCCTTTATGTGACACTGTGTACAGTATAGCCCAAACCAAGGCTGTCTGCCCCAGGGAAACTGAAAAGGCTGAGTCAAAAGCACATACCAGTCCTGTCTTTAGCATCCAATTATAACTACCTAGACACCACCAAACTTCATGTTAAGATTGAGCAAAATTCAGAATTCACAAATTGTATACCACTCAATTCAAAAATTATTTGAACTGAATTGGCCACACCCAAAGGAACTTGAATTGTAATTAGAGAACATTGGAACTCGAACACCTCTTAAGTCAATGAACTCTGAATGGATCTGTTGAATTTATTTCGACTTGTACCTCGACTCTAAGACGTGTTCAACTCTACCAATCCAGACCTCAGTAGAGAAAAATCTAACTGCAGTTCAACCGAAAACTCAGGACACAGCAAAACAAAACAGAGCTACTAAAACTTGTATGGATGGAGATGCATCTCCCCTTCCAAACAATAACCCCTCCATCCCTCCTCCTCTCCACCTGCCACTTTCAGTATGCCATCAGCTCACTTCAATACAGGTGTCTAGATGACCAGCCGTCTGGAATTAAGTTTGTGTTCCAAGGTACCACTGTATTAAATTCAAAGAAATTAAATGCAATCACACAAAATAGTAATGTTACTTAATCTAACAAAACATAATTATACAACAGATGTTGTATCTTTCAAGATAGTAGCTGTATGTACTAAGGGTATGAGTGGGTAAAGTGGCCTTTAAAGTTGCATGACTAAGAGAAAATTTGTCTGTACTGTAACTATAAGCTTATTCCACCAATATACAATAAAAGTATACATGGCAAAAAAAAAGTTCTTGCTCTTTTTTTCCATAGTTGCTCATATTTATTTCCTTATATGTAGAACATTACGTCTTGTCTATCAGTTCAACCTATAACAAAAAGCAAAACATCGTGGCAAATACAATTACGCTTTATTCCAATAAACGATTTATTGTTCAGTACTATTACATTTAATCAACAAAAGATCTTCAAAGGTTTTATCATTTAAATTGCAGCGCTCTGACTTGAAAATACTTCCTGCTGCACTGAAGATTCTCTCAACAGGTGCAAAGGAAGCTGGTATAGCAAGGTATTTGCAGGCAAGTTGTGCTAGCTCAGGAAAGCTGGTTTGGTTTCCTTTCCAGTAGGCCAAAGGGTCAGCATCCTCTGCTAAACATGGTTGACTCAAGTATACAATGACATCACGAGTAGCTTTGGCGATATCTGATGGACTAGTTTGGCTCTCCATGTAGGAAAAGAGTTTGGGACGTTTCACTGGTTGGGCAGTCCAGTCACTATAGCCAGCACTGAATTTTGGAGAGAGACACTCAACTTTTCCTATGAGGAGATCCTTTATGGTGTTAACTTCTTCACCAGTACACCAGTCCAGTTTGAATCTTGGGTCAAGAGTGGAAGCCATCTGAAAGCATTGAATGTCTTCAAATTTTGCAAGATGCTTCTCAACCAAGCTCTGGAGAATGGACACCAAGTTGTTGTTGCCAGTCATCTTCATGTTTCTGACTGCATGCCTTAAACCTCGGACACATGGAATCACCAAGCTGGAGGTTACTACTTTCTCTACCTGACACCTGTCTGTCACCTCCTCAAAGGGCTCCAGCACCGCACATATTTCCTGTACGATTTTAAATTCAGTGGACGATAGCTGGACAGAGCACTGTAGCTGAGCAAGGACATAACTGGGAATGTTAAGGACCGACTTCAGCATCTTTAACTGGCTATTCCAGCGGGCAGCATTCCCAGGATAAATCTTGTGATCTCCTAAAATCTCAGTAGCCAGTGGAGACTTATGGCAGAAAGACACAAGTTTTTGAATTTTGTCTAGCAAGTTTTTCACAGAACCAACTTGATCCAGGGCATCACGAACCACAAGTTGCAATGTGTGGACAAAGCATGGACTTCTTTCTGGAGGGAAGTACATTATCTCCTCATCAATGTTCACCACATGAAGATCAGATGTGTCATCCTGTTCCTCCTCTTCACCGTCAATAAGAGTTATTGGTGGGAAGAGGTTGAATGCCTTTATCAGGTTAGATGCACTATCAGTAACAATGAATGATACTTTGTTCTTAATGTCATAAGTTGATAAAATATCCTCATACATTCCACAAATGTTCTCCGCTGTAAGTCTTCCTTTGAATCGCTGGCAACTCAACGTTACATTCTGCAAGGTAAAATTTGAAATGAAATTACCCGTCATGCCAAAAAATGACCTCATGGATCGGTTTGACCATAGGTCCACTGTCAGGCAAATATTGTAGGCATTATGCATCTGATTAATTATATGATATTTTACAGAAGTGGTGCGCTGAGGAATGAGGTTCTGGGTGAGGTCTCTCCGAGAAGGCATTATGAATAATGGTTCAGCCAACTGCAAAACTGCGATGAAATCCTTATTTTCTACAGTAGAGAGGGGAAGGAGTCCATTTACAATGTATGTCACAATGCTGTCTGTAAGAGCAACTTGACGACTATCCATTGGTTCCCATTTAGAGCTGGTTTCAGCTTCAGCTTCAGCTGGCATAGTTTCTATAACAGTTTGGTTAGGGGTGACTGGGTCATCAATGGGTTCTGACTTCACCAAAAGTTCAGGATATTTCATCTGAAAAAGAAAATATGTATTTGTTATTTTGTAAATATAGTGGAAAAACCAGTTTAAAGTACAAATATTCCTAAATGAAAAGTAACTGTACTTAATATGGGCAGTACAGCTGAAATGGCATAAAAATTCACGCATGATTAAAGTATATGCCAAAACTGTTTTTGTTTTTTAATATGCCACACTTCACACCCTCCCTCTGTATAAACTCATTTAATTCATATTAATTTGTTTACTCACAAAAAGTCTTGTCTTTTTAAATTTGCACAGCAAGCCTCACTGACATGGTTCAATGAGTGTAAGCCTATCCCCTCCGACCTCGCCCTGAGTTAAATCTGTGGTGATTACAGCCCTATTTATTTATTCTACGGTAAAAAAAACTTTTTTTAATTTTGTATTTTAGTTTGACAATTTTTCAGTAGAACTATCATTATTTTTTACGTCTATTTATTATCACATGGCTACTTTAAATGTCTTTCAACTGTCACTGTTCATATGGCGGAGATCTTATATTTCAGTGCAGGTTATGTTCTGACTGTATACCTTGCATGTGGCAAACAAAACCCTTGAATACTTGAATAGTTGGCGTTGCCACTTTCAATTTGAAGAAATAAGGAGCATTGCCCCCAGGTTCCTGATGACTGCGACTTCTAGATACATTTTATTTCGGTCCGGATTCGAAAATACAGAACAAATAGCGTCACGTATTACTTCACAATTGAAATCAGCGTTTTGTCTAATAAATGCTGATCCTGCGAAATATGGGACGGGTAGCAACTTTACTCAAAGTACCAGCCTGCGGGGTGTTTTTCATTCTTAAATCCGTCCCGCCAATCCATCGATTTCCATGGAGGATAAAAACACTAATCAGCGGACGTAAAATTTTACCGACGCCGCCGCCTACCCCCCACCTCTCGGTCTGCAAGTATTAACGCACTCTGTTCATAAGATCATTTTTACTGCACTTTTAAATTCAAGTTGCTTGCTAAAACTGAAGACCTCCCAGCCCGGACTCCCCGGGTTATCTCACTTACGTTTTGCATTGCGGCATAACGTGACGGATGTCGCTCTCTCAGATGGTGTATAAGGTTTGATGTGCTACCTGCTTTGGTCGGTATGGCTCTGCCACATGCTCTACAAATTGGCCAGTCGCTCTTAATAATAACTCCGTCTTTTTTTCTGAATCCAAAATGTGTCCACACGGCTGAACGGATTCTGTGTTCTGGAGGGTGCAATTCGCCGACAACGTCATTTGCACCCTCCGTCTCCTCAGACCAGGCCGACATCTTTTGCCTGTACAGCTAGCTAACCAGCTAAACAAAGGATGTTATCCACTGTAGCCGGAAGTGTTGCACCTGCGCATGCGTTATGAAAATTGTTGCGAATTCTGAGTTTATGAATTAAAGAAATTAATGCGAATTTCGAACACTAAATGTTACGGATATTCATGTGAGAATACATTATTATCTAAATGCCATGCCTATTTTGTGAATTTGTCTTTTGGACTACTGTCACACACTTTCACCTGTTGTTACTGCCGAATTATTGCAATACTACCTAGTTATGCCTCCGTGCACATTGCTCGTCAGTCTTTTTCAAATGTGTTGTACTTTTCTTAAAGCAAATATATATACAACACAGATTTTTATATGTGTGTGTTATTGCATATAATTATTATGATTATTGTCTTTATTTATATTTTATTATTGGAGTGGCATACCAAATTTCGTTGTATATTGTACGATGAGAATAAAGGTATTCTATTCTATTTCACTATTAGTGTGGAGTGTTGAGACATCATCATTTCAACCGGGATATATAACAGCATTAATGACGTAACTATTTCAGATCTTATTTAAAACACAATATACCATCATACCGCTGCACCCCAATAGACAGCATTTTACTGCATGAAATAAAGTAAACATTTATTTCTTTACTTCTACAAAAATTACTCTTAAATCAAAAGCACAAAGAGAGAATAAAACCTGCACAGCCACACAACAGTATTAGAAAAACAAGCAAAGGAATCGAAATGGGATCAATTCAGGTTAGTGTAAATGAAAAGCCTTTAGTTAAAAACATACAGAAATACCAAGCATTTTAACATATTCAGTAGTTGTAGGCAGTAGTGGAGAAGGCGAGGAGCATCTGTCCCTGGTCCCATCACAGCAGAGGCCCACTACAAAATTTACCAAGGGGGGCACTGCTTTTACCAAATGCTGCTTTTGGTGAAAGACTATAATGCAAATTTCCAACAATTCTCTGAGAATCCCCCTCCCCAGATTGGCAAATGTGTTACAGCCCACCCAGTGTGAAACCCCTCCTCCAGCCTGTGACATTAGATACCTGTTGTATTAATTTTGGTTTTCAGTATGACTATTAAATGCTGACTATTATAAAATGAAGATGAATTACAATAAATCTGTTAACCTACCTGTAGATGTCCTTTGAAATTTGAAGTGTCCTTGGTGGTTCCTCGGACACCTGTACTGCATTGCTTATATACAGCTCTGTCATTTCCAGGTGTGGCTGTGGGAGGTGGCTCATCAAAATGGGCAAGGATGGACAGTTTCGCAGGTTTGCTGTATGAATTTTATATGAGTCAGATTGCGTTCAGTATGTATTCAGATTGTTTGGCTCAGTTTTGTATATTTTGGGATGAGAGAGCATTCTGGAAAACGATGTACATTGGTACAAAAAAGTTCAATGAAATAGTTCATTTTACACGTAACACTTCAAATTTTGCATTATTTCATTCTAAATAACATCACCTTTTTATAACAATGATACGGTATATGGTTTCAAGGTAATGTTTATGTGGAATTCATTTAAAAATGTTAAGGTGTATTGTTAAAAGCTGCACCTACTCAAATATGCATTTATTTGAATTCAAAATCAATTTTAATTCTACTTCCTTAAATTCAAATTGGAATAGAAAGTCTTGTTTTGGTTAGTAGATATACGGTGGACAATTTTAAACTAAAATAGGCCCAGAAAGGTAAATGATGCAGTTCTATTTATTTTCGTAAGAGCTTCATAACAGGTTTCAAGAGATATTTCCTTCCAGGGGCGGAGCCAAAGGAGTGGCAGAGGTGGCTATTGCCTCCCCCAACAGCGCCCTTGCCACCCCCAGTGCCATCCCGCTGGAAATAGTAAACATTAAAACATACCAATGAGGAGATGGGGCACAGCTGAGTGCTGTGCAAGTGTGTAGTGGTGTTACAACTGTCTGCTGTTTATTTTATTGGGTGTTGGGAGAGTGGACTAGAACTAGGAGGGTTGCTAGCATTTGTGAATAGGACCCTGGAACATTAATAAATGTGCATCTAAACTCCTACTGTTGTGAGTCCTCTCTGACTGTGTGCCCCAGGAGATCCTAAAGGGTTAAACTTAAAGTGCAACTAAACCAAAAATAGTACTGCTAGTGGTGGGGGTCTTTGACCCTAGGCCACCACATATACAGAAGAAGTAATCATATTTTCTATTGGTAGAAAGAATAATTTTTAGAAGGAATACACTGAAATAGATATAAAGACTTGGGTAAAACATTCATTTTGACACTGTTAATTGCACCTACAAGAGATACACACAACATATTCCTCTTTTGGCAGTTCATTTTTCTTATTAGAGTAAAAATTGTTTTATATAAACCATCAGTATGAAAATAGGTGTAATATCAACACGCAGGTATTGAAACCCAGATTTAGACATAGGATATGACAAGAAGGTTTAGGGTATTATTCTGTAGGGCTAGGTTCTTAACAAGGAACCATCCCCTCTTGGAAAAATATAATTTCTATCCTGCTAAGCTGCCAAATTCGCTCAGTATATTTCAAAAACATTTGCAACTGGATCAGAGATATACAATAATAAATCATCAGCATACAAAGAAACTATGTTGTATGCCCATTCTTTGAATTGATTGTAAGGCTTCATAGAGCTTGATAGACAATGGCTTTATGATCAAAACAAAAAGAAGAGGACTTAGTAGGTAGCAGGAAAAGTTGAGTGAAATTTGTGACAACTGATGCTTTAGGAAAGGAGTTTAACAGTTTAATATAGGAAATAAGTTTTGGACCAAAATTGAATCATTGAATTATTTTCATGCACACAGCAAGTTCCATTCAATCAACTACATCAAATCCTTTCTCCACACCCAGGGATATCACTACTTCCAAGACATCCCCTGGTGTAGGGGGGGTGGTGGTGAGAATGAATGTCATTGAGTAGTCTACGAATATTAGTAAAGGAATGTCAACCTAAAATGAAACCAGTTTAGTCAAGTGAGATTATGTTTGGCCTAATGGATTCCATTCTGGAAGCTAAGAGTTTTGCTATCATTTTTACACATTTACTAATGAAATTGGTCTGTAGGGACTACATTCACATGCATCTTTGCCTGGTTTTAAAATTAGTGTAGCCTAATAGATGCTTCTGCCAGAGTTTGTGGGAGTTATGTCTGTTTCAGTGAATGTTTAAACATTTTTAGAAGAGAGAAGAGATAGACTCTTTTAGAAGAGATTGTTTTATAAAACTCCACAGCATAGCCATCTAGTCCTGGGGTTTTACTAATTTGCATAGCTCTGATGGAGTCTAATATCTCCTTTATTTGAAAAGGGTATTCTAATCCTTCTTTTTATATTGGGTCAGTTGTGGGGGTGTTTAGATAAAAAAAAAAGCATATTTGAACTTAGTTGTGTATAGCTCTGAGTAACATTCCTTAAACGCGTCACATTTTTCGGGGGTCCACTGTCAGTTGTTGGGATGTATTACGAATTTGAGGGATCAGCTGAGGTATCGACCTGCATTTTAACTGGTGGACTGGGACAGGGTTTCTCAACCCAGTCCTCGGGGACCACCAGACGGTCCACGTTTTTGCTCACTCCCAAATGCCAGGGAATTGGGAGAGATCAAAAACGTGG
>JAODJW010000081.1:13659122-13671807 GCA_026777045.1 Hyperopisus bebe | reverse complement strand
CCAGTAGGTTTTCTATCCTACCCAGCTTCTGATGAGCCACACCTGTTCTCAGGTAAATACCAAGGCCAGGTGTGGCTAATCAGAAGCCAAGTAGAATAGAAAACCTACTGGATAGTAGCTCTCCAGGACCGGAGTTGGAGACCTCTGGTTTACATCTATCCACATGTCAATGCACTCAAAGCATAGCAGTGACTCACTGATGCTATCAGAGAACTAGAAAAAGACTTTGCAGAAAGGATTTGCAATCATTATATTGCCCGATTTTAACCAGGCAAACTTGAAATGGCATATTCCTACGTAGTATCAAGTAAAATAACCCCCACTTAAGATGGAAATATTCTATACCACTTCTATATGGCCATCAACGATTAGCATGGATCACCCATGCCCACCACCACAGCTGCTGAACAAAAAACTCACCCAGTTCAGTCTGTCAGTGGATTATAGACTTTCTGTCAGAAAGAACGTAGTGCCGATGGGTAAACAAGTGTCCAGCCCCTTAACCCTCAGAATCGGTGCACCACAGGGCTGGTTCTTTCCTCTCTACTCTTTTCCCTGTACACAAAACTTTTTGTGGTGACACATCTGTCAAACTAGGGGTGGGTGATCCCCCCAAAAAATCATATTGTGATTTTTTTTTAACGCATGATCACAATTCAAGATTTGAATTGCAATCTTTCTTCCCAATTTTGAAATGTACTGTCAAGAATATCCAGACTCAAGACAAGCCTTATCTATTATCATCACCAGCACAAGATATTGACTTCCTCTAGCGGCCTCTGGAGGATGGGCTCCCCCTTTGAGCCTGGTTCCTCCCAAGGTTTCTTCCTTCCAGGGAGATTTTCCTTGCCACGGTCACCTCTGGCTTGCTCACTGGTGGCTTTGGGCAGGAATAAGGTAAAGTGCTTTGACACAATGTAATGATGTGAAAATGCACTATACAACTAAAATTGAACTGAACTGAATCAAACTAAAGGCACTGTTTTCAAAATGGTCATTAAATCCTGATTTGAACTACATCAATCATGATATAAAATCAATCAACCATGACATAAAATGGTCAGATCACCCACGCCTATGTAAATTCCTCGAGAATACGGATGACACCACTCTAATAGGCCACAAGGCTCTAATAGGCCAGGTTCATAATCTTTCATTGAATGTGAGCAAGACCAAGAAGCTAGTGGTGGATTTTATGCAGAAGCAGGTCCTGTTGAGAGAGTGAGCAGCCTCAGGTACCTGGGTGCGCATATCACTGAAGACCTGACATGGACCCAGCACACAAACTCAGGTCAGGAGGGCGAGACAGTGCCTTTATCACCGGAGGTGCTGAAATTTAAGGTGTTCCCAACTCCTTTGAATACTTTTTACACTGGCCATAGAGAGTATCCTGGCACAGAGCTCCGCATCATGGTTCAGAAAATGCTCAGTTCAAGATCACAAAGCCCTGCAGATAGTGGTGCATGTAGCAGAGCACATCTTAAGGTCAGCACTGCCCTCTCTGCAGGATATCTACACCAAGCACTGCAGGACCAGGGCAATTACGATAATTAGGGATCCTACTCACCCGTGCAACAGACTGTTCAGCCTGCTCAACTCAGGCAAGCGACTGCACACCCTAAGGGAAAACAGTGAAAGGCTCAAGAGGAGCTTCTACCCCCAGGGCATCAGGATCTGGAACTCTGACATGCCACCAGCTATCTGAACCTCAAACTCCTGCAGTCACTGTAACTCACTGCATAGTCACTTTATAGTATATTTAATTCCGTAGTCTCTCCCACTAATTTATTATTTTTATCTTTATTATTTTGCTTTGTTTAGCACAATCTTGTAGCAGGCTAGCTTTTCATTTCACGGCACATTGTACCTGTATAACTGTGCATGTGACAAACTCATGAATCCTGAAATCTCAAACGGCAACCAGTCTATATACAGAAGGGAGGTGAATCTTCTTTCAGAACAGTGGGGGCGTAACACCCTGAAGCTCAGTATTCAAGCACTGAGCACCCGCCCGTTTTGCCTGAATGATTGAAAGTGCCACTTTTCAATAAACAAGTGTTGCTCCATACAATAAAATTTATAGAGGTTTCTCCCCTGGTCTGCAAATTTTAATGGAAGTCACGTTGCATGAGTATCTCACGTCAGTAGTCCTATTATAATTATTCCTTATTCCTAATGTCCCGTGTACAAGTGAAAGTAGGAGATTTAGAGACTCATCCTAGTTGCCGGGTAAAGAACTATACAAGGTCCATCTGGAGAAGCAAATGAGCAAGCGTCATATCCAGATGGAGCACATTAATCATTTAAAAAGAATGTCTAGTTTAGAAGTTGAACTGCTTGAATACCAGTTCAGGGTGAGTTTTGTGGTTGTCAAGATGATTCTTAATTGCTGTGAGATAACCAAAATAACTGTCATTTTAATATGTAGCCAATAAACACAATGGTTGAAACTGTAGCAAAGTTGTCTTTATTTCACTGATTGTAGTGGTTGTGAGTGACCACCCACATTTCTATTTGCTGAACCTCCGTTCAAATAAGTTTAGTTCAGGGCATTAATTGCCACAGTGACTGAGTGACGTTCAGTCTAACCTCCATTTCTGGAATGGAAACTATTCAGATTTACGCTACCAATTCATAACTGCATGCTAAACACACTTTCTGGAATACCCTCTATGGCACCAATGTAACTAATGGCATGTATCTCCCTGAACAGGACAACAAAATGCATTATGCCCTAGAAAAACAGACAAGGCTCACTATTAACAGCACATACCGATCCTGTCTTTAGCATCCAGATATAATTAACTGAAAACCACAAAACTGAGCTCTTCACATCCAGGTTGTGCAAAATTCAGAAGTAATGAATCGTGCCCCTTAAAAACAGGAATTTCAATTCAGCTTAAACTGAATGCAATCACAGAACACAGGAATGAATTACATAATAGATTCACTTTCAACACGAAAGATGTAGATGCTATGCCTGTACATGTGACTGCAGGAAAAGTATACCTGTGTGTGCAATATAATTAAATATAAATTTGATCTTATTTGTCCATACTCATTATATACATCAGGCATGGCCAATCTTATCCGCAAAGGGCCGGAGTGTGTGCGGGTTTTCGATACAACTCCCTAATTAGATTACTAATCAGAGGACTGATTGGCTGAAGAGTCCTCACACCTGGGTTTGAACAGCTTACCTACAGGTTATCCCAAAAACCTGCATACACACCGGCCCCCTGATATACATGGTCAAAACAATTTCACATAATTGCTCCTATTTTTGCCACGTATAGCATACCAAGTTGTTTTTCAGTTCAACCATATCACAACAAAAAAGCAAAACATCATGGCAAATGCAATTAGGCTTTATTCTAATGCGTGATTCATTGCTCAATGTTGTTACATTTAATCAACAGAAGATCTTCAAAGGTTTTATCATTCAGATTGGAACGTTCTGGCCTGAAAATATTCCCCGCCATACTAAAGATTCTCTCAACAGGTGCAGAGGAAGCTGGTATAGCAAGGTATTTGCAGGCAAGTTGTGCTAGCTCAGGAAAGCTGGTTTGGTTTCCTTTCCAGTAGGCCAAAGGGTCAACATCCTCTGCCAAACATGGCTGACTCAGGTACACGATGACATCATGTGAAGTTCTGGCAACAGCTGAGGAACTACATTGACTCTCCATGTAGGAAAAAAGTTTGGGACGTTTCTTTGGTTGGTCACTGCAGTCATTATATCCAGCACTGGGTTTTGGGGAGAGACACTCAACTTTTCCCATGAGAAGATCCTTCATGGTGTTAACCTCTTCACCAATACACCAGTCCAGTTTGAATCTTGGGTCAAGAGTGGAAGCCATCTGAAAGCATTGCATTTCTTCAAATTTTGCAAGATGCTTATCAACCGCTTTCTGGAGAATGGACACCAGGTTTTTATTGCCAGTCATATTCATGTTTTTCACTGCATGCCTTAAGGCTCGAACACACGGAATCACCAAGCTGGAGGTTACCACTTTCTCTGCCAGACACCTGTCTGTCACCTCCTCGAAGGGCTCCAGCACCACACATAGTTCCTGTATGATTTTAAATTCAGTGGGTGACAGCTGAACAGGGCACTCCAACTGACCAAGGACGTCACTGGGAATGTTAAGGACCGACTTCAGCATCTTCAACTGGCTATTCCAGCGGGTGGCATTTCCGCGATGAAGTTTGTGATCTAGATTCGCAGTAGCCTGTGCAGACTTATAGCAGAAAGAAACAAGTTTTTGGATTTTGTCTAGCAAGCATTTTACAGAGCCAACTTGATCCAGGGCATCACGAACCACAAGATGTAATGTTTGGACAAAGCATGGACTTCTTTCTGGAGGGAAGTACATCATCTCTTCCTCAATGTTCACCACATGAAGATCAGATGTGTCATCCTGTTCCACCTCTTCATCCTGAACACCAGTTATGGGTGGGAAAAGGTTGAATGCCTTTATCATGTTTGATGTACTATCGGTCACAATGAATGATACTTTGTTCCTAATTCCAAAGGTTGACAAAATATCCTCATACACTCCACAAATGTTATCTGCTGAATGCCTTCCCTTGAATCGCCGGCAACTCAACATTACATTCTGCAATGTAAAATTTAAAATGAAATGACCAGACATGGTAAAAAATGACCTCATGGATCGGTTTGACCATAAATCCACTGTCAGACAAATATCAGAAGTGCTGTGCATCTGTGTAATTAAATGATTTTTAACAGCAGTAGTGCGCTGAGGAATGAGGTTCTGGGTGAGGTCTTTCCGAGAAGGCATTGTGAAGAATGGTTCAGCCAATTGCAAAATTGCGATGAAATCCTTATTTTCTACAGTAGAGAGGGGAAGGAGTCCATTCACAATATATGTCACAATGCGGTCTGTCAGAGCAACTTGACGACTATCTGTTGGTATCGGAACCACAACCCATTTAGAGCTGGCTTCAACTTCAGCAGGTGTAGTATCCGTAACACTTGGGTTAGGGGTGACTGGGTCATCGCTGGGTTCTGACTTCACCAAAGGGTCAGAATTCTTCTTCTGAAAAAGAATATATGTATTTGTCAATTTGTACATTTGAAGTCAAATGTATACAGCAGAATATTTTTGAATATTTTATGAATAGAAATTACAGTCAATACAGACAGTAGGGCTGCAATAGTATGAACATTTCGTAATGTGTCATGGATCAATCCATGACCAATTTGTTTTGTCGCATGAATTACATCGTCTTATTTAACTTGTACGGTAACCGCCAGTGACATAGTTCGTGTGAATATTATCTTATGCACTGATTTAGCACACGTTTTAGGTACATTTCTCGATAATGGCCGATCTTAATGAGTGTATGAATTTCTAACAAGGACCCGGACGATCGCGGTACCCGGATTACACAGTATTTCGGCCTAGATAAGAAAAGATACCGGACAATATGCGTCGTGTATTGGTTCAGAACGAGACATACCATTTGTGGATTACACGAGACTGTTCTAACAGGTGTTCCGGGCAATTCAGTTTCCCTATGTTTCCCCTGTCGCGCGCTGATTTGTACGCGGTTTCGCTGTTGTTTTCATGTATTTTTAAGAAGCTCTTCAGGTAAACAAGCCATATATTTTAAAACATCATATTGCTTATAAGACTATATTATGCGTGACGATCTACTGTATTCACATGTAATAATGTACCTGAGTGATTTTCAGACATTCTCACATACATATTTGCCTAAATATCAGGAGAAACATTATTTCCTGACATCCAGGATATTTGGTTCCCCCTTGTTAAAACAGGTATACAGCAACTCTGGGCCTCGGTACTAATAACAATACAGTATTTACATGTAATAATGTACCTGGGTGATTGTTGTTCACATACCTCTTTGCTTTAATATTAGGGGAAACATTATTTCCTGAGACAAGGGAAACCGAATTGCCCGGAACACCGGCAGCAATGGCAGTGTTTTTTGTCTAAGTACGAGCATTGCAGTGATACCATAACTTATAATAATATAATACCACATTTTCTTTATATTCCCTAAAACAGCTTAAGCACAAATTGCATACAAAAACAATCTATGCATTTAAGTTACGTATTCAACAGACTTACGACAAGTTCTTTCTAATCATTATTAAATCCGGCCAAGCGATGGATCAGTTTTCCTTGAGAATAAAAAAATAGTTAAGGTTATGTCGGCGAGGTTTAGCGCTGTTTGGCGAATTATCTATATTTCTTTTTTAAAAGGAAAAAAGTTTGCCTCTTAAGCTTATTTCACTTACGTTTTGCATGGCGGCGTAACGCGACGGATGGTGCTTTCTCAGATGGTGCATAAGGTTTGTTGTGTTGCCTGATTTAGCAGGTACGGCTTTACCGCATGCTCTACAAATTGGCGAGTCGCTCTTAAGAATAACTCCGTCTTCTTTTTTGAATCCAAAATGTGTCCACACGGCTGAAAGGATTCTTTTTCTTTGTGGAGGATGCAATTCGTCGATAACATTACTTGCACCCTCCATCTCCTCAGACCACGCCGACATATCTATACTGTGTTTCCTAACTAGCCAGCTACATGAAGGATGTTATCTGTTGGGTCCGGAAGTGATGTACTTACGCATGCGTCATGAAAAGCACATTACGGTGCGCCGTTTTCTCTCGGAACTCAGAAATTCCGAGTTGAGGGACATCACGTCCGACAATCTCTCGTTCGAGCTACCCACATCTCGGAACAAACATGTCTGCCTCCATGAACACGCTGCTGTGTGTTGTTGCTTTATATTTTAGCAGATTTGGAGTGAGACTATTTTTCGAGAGACAAACAAACAAGAAACACGAACTAGTCAAACCACATTGAAAGCTTTATAAAATATTTTAGTACATTCATAGCGATATTCTTTTTTCGAACGGCAAAATACAAGCCACAGACACTAATAAGTCTGGTAAAAATCATTTCATGCTGGGATACCGTTTACGGTCATGATATGGTATTCTCTAAATCGAGCACGTGCAATTATATTTATAACTATTAATACATTTACCAAAATAAACATTTTTAAAGGTTTATAAAATAGAATTACTGTTGAGTGTGCAAGCCGCCATGTTGAAATTACGTCACAGGGGCAACTCGGACAACAAAATCTTGTCTGACATCAACGTCATAAAAGAGGCGTGTTACCGACGGGAAGTGACGTTTTTAATGACGTTTCGTGACGTTTTCATCAGAGTTCCGACTTGGAGAGAATTAATCGAACGCACCATTGAATTAATGTGAAGTGGGCGCATTAAATTTTAACTGATTTTCCACGTCATATTACGTTATTAGCCCACTTGGTTATGACATGAATATTGATGTGAATTTTTTGATCCCGGTATAGCGGCATACAATTCAGAATTGAACAGGCTTTAGCTAACGATACAGAATCACCATGCTTTTTAACACATGGAGTTATGGTATGCCTACAATATCAGATAGCTGCAGAACGACAACACTAAATACTGATCAGGAAATGAAAATGAACAACAGTAAATCTGTTAACTTACCTGGAGATGTCTCTTGAGATTCTATATTATCTTGATGGCACCACAGACTGCTGTATACAGTGCTTGCATACAGCTCCGTGATTCTTAGGTATGGCTCTGGGAGATTATTCACCAAAATGGGTAAAGATTGACAGCATAGGTTTGCTGTGTGAATTTTTCATCTTGTATGTCAGTTTGCTTTCAGATTGTTTGACTCCAAATGAAATGTTTTTCCACCATGGTACAGTTAATTAATTTATTCTATACGTGAAACTTCAAATTTTGCATTATCCATCCATCCATCCAGTATCCAACCCGCTAATCCTACTGGGTCGCGCGGGGTCCGGAGCCTATCCCGGAAGCAACGGGCACGAGGCAGGGAACAACCCTGGATGGGGGGAATTTTGCATTATTTCATTCTGAGTTACATTTTTATATATAACAATAATACAGTATATGCTGTGTATGGTATGTGAAATGAATATTGAAATATTAAGCTGTATTATTAAAAGGTGTACCTACACTAAGTATACAGAATTATTTATATTCAAATTCCATTTTGATCTTCCTTAAATTAAAATTCAACCTGAAATTTGTTCTATGTTACATTTTTTTCCAAATTCAAGAACTTATCTGGAATTTCAGGCCCATTCCCAATTAATTTCTGAATGGTGCACAACCCTGATAACCAGTACTGATCGTAAGCAGTAGCAACAATAAATATGGTGATATCATCATTTCAAGGTTATGAGCATTTACATGATCAGTCAGAACACCCCCATAAAGCAACTACCTCCTTCCCCCACAACATCAATAAGCAGACTTTCCTGTAATTTCTCAGTTGCTAAACTCATATTCAAACCGAAGCCATAATATTTATTAAGCACCCATGTTTCTCTCCTTGCAGACCTGATATGCTGACAGGAATCTATCAGCATGGAAATAAAAAGGACAATAAACTTAGGGGCTGAGGCTTAGGAGCCAACAGTGACAATGAGGACTAGAGAGAGAAGCGCACCCGGCCCAGACCACATCTGCAGCTGAGTCCTGCAGCACTGTGCTCAGCAACTAGATGCGTATTCCAGACCTTGTTCCAAAGCTCTATGGACAGCAGCATAGTACCCCGCCGCTGGAAACATTTCACAGTTATCCCTATTCCCAAAAAAAGTATAACCAAAGGTCTGAATGATCTTCGGCCCGTGGCTCTCACCTCTCTAGTGATGAAAGCCATGGAGAGGGTCATAAAACACCACATCAGAACCACTAACTCCCATATGGACCCGCTTCAATTTGCATATCGCACAGACAGAAGTGTTGACAACGCAAAATCATTCATTATAAACACTATGCATAAACATCTGGAGCAGCCTAACACATCAGTTAGACTCTTTCTTGCCGACTTCTCCTCAGCTTTCAACACTCTGCAACCCCACATCCTGGCTACTAAACTTTCCTCCAACTTTCATCTGGACAACCAGTTAATCCTGTGGAAATTGGACTTTCTGACCAACAGATCACAGAGAGTACTGGTAAACAATATTCTCTCTGACCTTCATTATACCTTGACTGGGTTGCCCCAAGGATGTGTGCTGTCTCCTCTGCTCTTCATCTTATACACGGATTACTGCAGAACCACACAGCCCAACTGCCATCTGGTGAAGTACGCTGACAACACAGTCCTGACTCTGCTCTCAGGCCCGTCACACAACCATGGTCAGGCTCTGTAGAAGTTTGTGGACTGGTGTGCACCTCATGTCTAGAACTAAACATCAGTAAAACCAAGGAGATGGTGGTGACAACAAGCAGAAGGACCAGGCTGCAGCTGTTACCACCTTCATCCATGGTAAGCCAGTGGAACTAGTCCAGGAGTATAAATATCTGGGCACAATCTTTGACCATCTGCTGAAATTCTTCTCCAACACAGAGGAGATTCTCAGGAAGTGTCATCCGCGTCAATATCTCCTTAGGAAGCTGAATTCCTTTGGAGTCAGGAAAGACATTTTATGGTCTTTTTACTACTCCTTCATAGAGAATGTCATCTCATTCTCCATCATCTGCTGGTTCCATTCCACTAGCATGCAGCACAGAAATCAGCTACAGAGCACTGTCAGCATGTGCTCTAAGATTATTGGTCTGCCCTTGAGATCCTTATCACATATCTGTGACCAGCAGACACACAGACTAGCACTCAAAATCATTAAAGACCCCTCACACCCGCTGAACTCTGCCTTTGAGTGGCTCCACTCCAAACGCCGGCTCCGATGTCCCGGTTGCAGGACACAGAGGAGGAGGGCCACCATTTTTTCCTAAAGCTGTCCTTCTTTTGAACTTCTGACACCCCCCCCCCCAATCCACCATTATCACCTCTCACACTCCCACCTCCCCCTCCCTCTACAATCCAGACCTCCTCAGATCTGAGTCTCTCTCACTTCTCATTTTTTTACCTTCAACATCATGCACCTTATTGCCTCCGTATTCAAAGTCATTTATTTATTATTGTTCATAGTTCATTGTGTGTCATCTGTTGTGTCAAATATTACAACTGTTATGTCTGTGTGCTGCTCCTCTTTGCCTTTTAAATTGCCCCTCAGGGACAAATAAAGTTTTTTGAATTTGAATGAGTGGGACAAGCCTGAGTAGGCGACCCAAACAATACAAACAGCATCGTCTAAAGGCCAGTTCATAATCCATGTGTGCTTATGGTCTGTGCACAAGGTGAGTAACAAACCTCATAAGGGGTGGGTGCCAAATGGTGCACATGTAGTCCAGGTTTTTATGTCTAATGGGTGTGTACACTGTCAGAAAAGTAAATAAATCATCAATTTGTACCTTTGAAGGCACAATTACTTGTCACTAGCTGTAGGTAAATGTACTTTTTATTCCTACCTTTTAGTAAGGTACATTAATGAACTCTGAGGAACTTTTTGTACCATTAGGGGTACATTAACGTTGTTTGTACCTTCAGGAACAAAACTGATTCAGGGTTGTACCCGTTTTTCCTGACAGTGTACGTGACAATTCCAGTAGTCATTTTCACTGGCTAATATTTGCGAATTTAACAAGTGCATGGTAACAACTTCTCTAGGGTTATTTGTCTTTTTTTAAATCATGCTTTAATGCTCGATTTAAGAGTATACTTTGCAATTGACATTTTCATTCGCAGGTTTACTTTTGGTTCGCAGTTATTCGTCCCATAAAAGTTGTTATGACATATGACCATTAAACACTGGAAGTAGGGGTGCCGAGGGTGCTTTAGCACCTATCTGTTTTGTCAATGAAAAACAAAGTGTTATGTTAACTAACTTGCAACAGCTCAGAGGTGCCATTATGATTATTTCTACAAAAAGACTACCATTAATGGACAGCTACCGATGATACAAAGAAACTTCAGTAAAATTCACCAAAGACTTTTAGCAGCCTGAGCTCACACGTCTTCCCACGCCCATGCAAATACGTCTAACTGATTTACAAGTAACTGTAATGGGTCTTTGTTTCCTTGTTAATACGATGGATAACATTACATATACTGAAAACAACCATCAATTAGTCAACTTTCTTTCAAAACAGAAGAGCTTCTTCTGTTAACCCAAACAAAGTCTTCATCACAGCATCTGCACTGTTTCACCGAGAGCCCCCATAAATATATGGATACAAATGGGTGAACTCAATTTTATAAAAATCTGTGAGTGCATTCAATAAACTGAAAATGCCAGTATTTTGTTTAGTCAATCATGGTTAATTTAGTCATTGTTGAGATTATGGTTATACCCACAGAAATGAATGGAGAGTACCACACACATATTGGGGGCAGCGTGTGGCTCAGTGGGCTGTGCCTGTAATCATAAGGTCGCCAGTTCAAACCCAGCCTCAGCATGTCTGTGGGTCCTTGAGCAAGGCCCTTAACCCCCAGATCCCTGGGTGCTGCTACAGGTGGCTGCCCTTCACGAACAGCATGCTCTACAAAGAGCAAGTTGAGGGAGGCGTAAAAAGAATTTCCCCATGAGGGACAATAAAGGACTGATGATTATTATTATTATTATAAACAAAGGCCCTCTCAGCAGACACCATTAAGCATATCTGAATTAGCGCATACACTATAGTCTCGGTTATCAGCCACTTATTTTTTTTTATCCAGCTGTACTGTATTTCACTTCGATTTTTCTCAAATCAAAAACAAAATTACCGAGTTGACCACGCAGCTGGCTATGGGTCTGCTTAAAAAGCTTGCAGATTTCATTTTATTTCCGTGAACACCCAATCTAGGAAATGCACAGGTACAGAACATGTTACATTCGACACAAGAAAGTGTTTGTGATCTCCAAGTGTCAGAAGCTAAATTTTGTGAAGCAGTTTCTCTTGAGACAAACACCCGGCTTTACGGTTCCTTAGTAACTTACTACTAGAGCTAACTCAGGTACTATACTCAAGTACAGACCGAGAAAAAATACACTTTGTGGTTAATTAATACATTAAGCTATAGTTAGTTCATAATTATGGGCCTATTCATGTATATGAAAGGCCCATATTGTTATTCGCCTAGTAAACTACTTTTTCCGAATTTGCGCTTAGCCCGTGAAACCGACGGAGCTCAATTCGGTGCCAAATTGAAGGGCTAGATTAGGCGGACGCTATGACATATCGATTGTCTCGGTGCACCTTACGGATTCCGTGCAATTCGCTCTCAAACACGAAAAAAAAACTTTATTATGGGCCTATTCATGTATATGAAAGGCCCATATTGTTATTCGTCTAGTAAACTACTTTTTCTGAATTTGCGCTTAGCCTGTGAAACCGACAGAGCTCAATTTGGTGCCAAATCGAAGGGCTAGATTAGGCGGACGCTATGACATATCGATTGTCTCGGTGCACCTTATGGATTCCGTGCAATTCGCTCTCAAACATGAAAAAAAAACTTTATTTATTATTTATTATTCTGCCGATTTTCGGCAATTAATGCGGGTCGTACCGTAGTGTGCAGCCAGGCAACCTATATATCAAAACTGAGTCCTTGATGGTGTGAGGTGTGCTATTACTTTTCTCTTTCATTAGTGTTACCATGACGACGTTATTCACGTTCAAACGCACTAAAAATCCCATAGGAATGCATTGAATGCTAACTTTTACCTAGCATTAGCCTGTGTCTGACCAAGCGAATAGTA
>JAODJW010000081.1:13638665-13650496 GCA_026777045.1 Hyperopisus bebe | reverse complement strand
TTTCCCCTACTCCTCCTGGGGGGTGCTGCCTGGAGACCTCAATCTATCAAGATGTCCAGCACACCCTGCTACATGTGACGTTGCCACTACCCATGACGTCCTTGCATCCAGCTTGCCATTCTGCCTGTGTCATCTTCCATGTATGACCCACTGCCTTACTTCTGGTTGCCTGGCGATTGGAAGGAGCGTCGGCACCGGCTTGTCATCTCCCCCCTGCTCCCTGGTTGTGTCTCAAATTTTATGATTTGGACAGTATGGCATGGCACTTAGCCATTTCTCCTATTTGACTCTTCCTGTCGGCCCCTGGAGAATGTTTTCCTCCTTTGAGTCTGGTCCCTCCCAAGGTTTCTCCCTTCTAGGGAATTTTTCCTTGCCACTGTTGCCTATGGCTTACTCACTGGGGGCTTTGGGTGGGGATGCTGTAAAGCGCTATGAGACAATGTAATGTTGTGATAACGCACTATACAAAAATAAATTTGTTGTTGTTGTTGTAGTCAATCAATACTTAATAATAATCAATAATAAATCATAATAAATAACAAGAAAATAAAAATGCAGCATCACGAACTTCTGTATATAGATCAGTATAATAGTTTGGATTATAAGCAGTGTAAATCTATTGATACGAGCACCTGTTGAGTACCAGCACCGAAAGTGCCAAACTATAGCTGCTTTACTTCTTTTGCACTTCAGCACATTAGAATTTCGATTGCTTATGCAGGTAGCCTAACGCTGAAACTCAATACAAACACCGCTTTGAAAATGGTTGCGAACTCAGAAATTAATGCTAAAGTTACAAAAATGCAATTTGGTCCTAAGAATATACACAACAAAGATATCCGGATGGCATGACAAGAAATTAAAAAGTATTTTGTTGAATATATCCTATCGATGTGATTTTGTCGTAATAGATTAATTGGGGTATTATAAAACAAAAAGAGTTCAACATAAATTTCTCACAAACCAGTCTTCCATTGATTTAAACAGCAAGGATAAAAATAATCATGATTGTCTCGGAGAACGCATGCAATGCTCATACAAAAGCAGCGCAGGTAAACTTTAAAGTGACTTAAACATATAAGAATTGCAAAGCTTGCTAAGTTTGTTTTTCCTATGACAGAGTAAAAATATTTCAGTGAAACTTCAACCCCGCGCTATAATGTCCATGCAGAATTGAAAGTAAGACAAAGCCTTTTTAATATAGCTGACTAAAATACCCCGGCTTGCACTGTGATGTCATTCAGTCGATACCAGTTTTAACACCAGTGAAAAACCACCACCGTGAAGTACTGTGAGTAATAAGTTGGTAGGGTTTAGAGGGGTGGAACAGTCGTTAGCGCTGCTGCCTCACAGCAAGAAGGTTCTGGGGTTGGTCCCAGGGTCAAGCGTAGGACCTTTCTGTGTGGAGTTCACATGCTCTCCGCTGGGGGCTCCGATTTCCTTCCACAGTCCAATTTTTTTTTGTGGGCAGTGGCGTCTTAATGGTTAGGGAAGCACACTAGTAATTGAATGCTTGCTGGTTCAAATCTCCAACCAGCAAGGCACCGCCCCCAAACACTGCTCCCCAGACACCGAATTAGCTGCCCCATGTTATGTCACATATGGTTAAAAAGCAGAGGACACATTTCATTGTTGTGCATAGTATGTGCTGTGATGTGTCAACAATGACCATTGATCACCAAATTCTAATTTAAAAATTCTAATTCTGTACGATCGGTACTTTTTCAAACTACCAAAAGTGGAAAAATGCCCTTATTGTCCTCTGGCTAACCCAGATGAAAATGATGAGGGCCCATCCACCTCCACAACACGAATGAGCACAGTACAAACTCATTCCTAATGTCCTGTGTATAAGGGAAAACAAGAGATTTAGAGACTCAAGATTATCAAATGATCTCTTCATAGTAGCCTGTTAAGGAACTATACAAGGTCAATCTGGAGAAGCAATGAGAGTGTAATCTCCAGATGTAGTACATTATTCTTTTAAAAAGAAAAACTAGTCTAGAAATTGAACTGCTTGAATACCGTTTCAGGGTGAGTTTTGTGGTTGTCGAAAGAAAGATGGTTCTTAATTGCTGTTAAATAACCAAAAAAAATGTTTTAACGTGCAGCCAATAAACACAATGATTGAATCTGTAGCAATGTTGTCTTTATTTCACTAATTGTGGTGCTTGTTGATTGACCACTAAGAAAAATGGTAACACTTTACTTGACAGGGTAAAAATAGTAATAATTTGTACTTCAGTGGAAACTGAATTAAGAACAAATTCTGAACTAATATAGTTGCTACTTGACATAAAAAATGTCACAATTCAGTAATGGAAAACACATATCAGTATTTCACTTGTGTAGGTTGGTTCATACATCTATTCAATTTGCACAGCATCCACAGAGGCACACTCCGCAATCCTTGCGTGTTATGTATTTATGTGTATTTGACCTACTGAATGCCTAAATTTCATTTTGGGATCAGTAAAGTAACCAAGTAAGTTAGGGCTGCCACTATTTTTTCTATAGATTAATCTATTATTTTACGAATTGGTCAATTAATGTTCCCCCAGAAAATCAAACAAGCTGTTTCAAAATGAAAGAAAATTTAATTTTGATAAACTGTTTTAATGCAGGGCTTTACATAATGGATGCCGGATTTTCAGGACCATACAGGTATTTTCACACCGCAATAAGATAAGCAAAATAGTAGTATGCCTAAAATAGAGATGTGTACCGTGACACTGAAATGTTAGTAATCTGTATAAATTTGTCATGTCATTAAGTTTATTACATCCAGTTAAGAGTGCCCCATGCTACTGTTTTGGTAAACCATGGAAGAGATAATCACTGGGGTGGCAACGAAGAAAGGGACATCTTAGCAACCACATATTTTAAAAGATGAGATAAGGTAAAAAATAGTGTGCCACTACTTTTTGCTGATTAAAGTCAGTCTACGTAGAAGCAGCCCAGATTTTAGCCTAAACATTTCCTCAAACACTTATTCAATGGAGATTCTAAGGTAGCAGGCAAAAAATTGAATGGTTTTAATAATGAATGTATTATTTTTAGGGGGCAGTGTGTGACTCAGTGGGCTCAACCTCAAACCCAGCCTCAGCATGTCTGCGGGTCCTTGAGCAAGGCCCTTAACCCCCAACTCCCTGGGCTCCCCAGCAGATGGCTACCAAAGAGCAAGTTGACAGAGGCGTAAAGACAATTCCCCCCATGGGGATCAATAAAGTATTGATTATTATTATTTAGCAGCTACAAGGACAAAAGGACATTTATAAACCCTTTATAACGGCAATGTTAAAGTGCAACCATGTCTGTATATGCAGGAGTTCACTGTATTAAGGTGTTTATTTTGTGCATATAACAAGGAGTTATTTGACAATACTAGATTGTGAACAACGAAAATATTAGTAATGTTCTACAGTGCACAGGTCTATCAGCTGCCATTCTATGGCACATAAACACATCTAAAGTTGTTCTGCCAGACATGTCGGAAGTAGTGCTCTGGATATCATCCTCCTCCTTTCAAACCCTCATCCCAACATGCAACACGTTGTGTATTTGACAATGTAGCAGTATGGACAACATGGAGGAGTTGGTCCCCAAGAAGAATTCGACATTGGTACAAACAGCAACTATTCGCAAAGATAAGGATCAAATGTTGGATGGCGCACCCTTTTCATCACCCCAAAAGAAAACACCCAGAAGTATGCCGAGTATGCTTTTCTTTTAGGTTTTATTGTCTTATTGGGCTATATTTTTTGATCACCCTTCAAGTGTATTAAGTTGACTTTTAGTTCCACCTTAGTACTAACAAAAAGCAAAACATCACAGCAAATACAACTATGCTTTATTCCAATGCAACTCATTGTTCAATGTTATTACACTTAACAATCAAAAGATCTTCAAACGTTTTATCATTTACATGGCATTGTCCCGGCCTGAAAATATTTCCAGCTAAACTGAAGATTCTCTCAACAGGTGCAGAGGAAGCTGGTATAGCAAGGTATCTGCAGGCAAGTCGTGCTAGCTCAGGAAAGCTGGTTTGGTTTCCTTTCCAGTAGGCCAAAGGGTCAACATCCTCTGCCAAACATGGCTGACTCAGGTATACAATGACATCTTGTGAAGTTCTGGCAACAGCAGATGGACTAGTCTGACTCTCCATATAGGAAAAGAGTTTAGGACGTTTCTTTGGTTGCTCACTGCAGTCATTATACCCAGCACTGAGTTTTGGTGAAAGACACTCAACTTTTCCCATGAGAAGATCCTTCATGGTGGTAACCTCTTCACCAATACACCAATCCAGTTTGAATCTTGGGTCAAGCGTGGAAGCCATCTGAAAGCATTGCATGTCTTCAAATTTTGAAAGATGTTTCTCAACAGAGTTCTGGAGAATGGACACCAGGTTGTTGCTGCCAGTCATTTTCATGTTTTTGACTGCATGCCTTAAGGCTCGAACACACGGAATCACCAAGCTAGAAGTTACAGATTTCTCTGCCTGACACCTGTCTGTCACCTCCTCAAAAGGCTCCAGCACCACACATAGTTCCTGCATAATCTTAAATTCAGTGGGTGACAGCTGAACAGGGCACTCCAGCTGACCAAGGACACCACTGGGAATGTTAAGGACTGACTTCAGCATCTTCAACTGGCTATTCCAGCGGGCAACATTAGAATGACAAAGTTTGTAATCTCCTAAAATCTCAGTAGCCACTGGAGATTTATGGCAGAAAGAGACAAGTCTTTGGATTTTATCTAGCAAGTTTTTTACAGAACCAACTTGATCCAGGGCATCACGAACCACAAGTTGTAAAGTGTGGACAAAGCATGGACTTCTTTCTGGGGGGAAGTACATCATCTCCTCATCAATGTTCACCACATGAAGATCAGATACAGCATCCTGTTCCACCTCCTCTTCATCATCAGCAGCCATGGGTGGGAAGAGGGTGAATGTCTTTAAAATGTTAGATGCATTATCGGTCACGATGAATGATACTTTGTTTTTAATGCTGTACGTTGATAAAATATCCTCATACACTACACAAATGTTATCTGCTGAATGCCTTCCCTTGAATCGCCGGCAACTCAACATTACATTCTGCAAATCAAAATCTGAAATGAAATGACCAGTCATGGCAAAAAATGACCTCATGGATCGGTTTGACCATAGATCCACAGTTAGGCAAATATCAGAAGCGCTCTGCATCTGATTAATTAAATGATTTTTAACAGCAGTAGTGCGCTGAGGAATAAGGTTCTGGGTAAGGTCTCTCCGAGAGGGCATTGTGAAGAAGGGTTCAGCCAATCGCAAAATTGTGATGAAATCCTTATTTTCTACTGTAGACAGGGGAAGGAGTCCATTTACAATATATGTCACAATGCTGTCTGTCAGAGTAACTTGACGACTATCCGTTGGTATTGGAACCACAACCCATTTAGAGCTAGCCTCGGGCTCAGCAGGTGCAGTATCTATAACAGTCTGGTTAGGGGTGACCGGGTCATCACTGGGTTCAGGCTTCACCAGAAGTTCAGGATGCTTCTTCTGGAAATGAAAAAAAAATTGACAACTATAAAGAGCACAAGTAGTTCCATATGAATATAAATCACACAATGAATACAAACAGTAGGGCAGTCGTGGCAAGAAAAACAACATAAGGCAACCCAGTGGTGGGGTCAAACCACTGGAGTAGGGACAAAACTGTTCAGGAACTGTCTCCCAGAACCTACAAAATAAATTTAATTATGAATTACAAACATGCAATTGATCCCCAATTAAAAGTAAGAAGACAGCTGAACAGCACTCCATATTCTGGCGATGCAGTTTCGTATGAAACTACAGGGGAAGCTTAAGCATAGGGGATGAAAAAGGGTTATTTGGTATAAAAGGTCAAGGCTACATTTGTGCGGCGGGAAATTGACACATGTGACTAGTAACTGCAGTTCCCGGTCAAGATGGCCCTGGGGGTCTGAACCAGGCGCTGGAACGTAGGCGGGAAACCAGACAAATTCTGTCGCGTAATGGTTCAAAAAGGGACACAGCGTTTTGTTTCTCAATGTAACACAATCATGTAAAGCACGGGAAGGGTTAGTAACTTCTCAAAGTACCGGCATGAGCGACGGTTTTTAAAATCACTTAAACCCAGCCGCTGATTGATTGATCGGTTCCCACACATGGTTAAAAAAAAAAACTAAATACTAAGCGGAGCTAAAGTTTGCGGCACTGAACTCTGAATTTTATGCCCCTTTATTCAGCGGACATCCGTACATCATAAAAGTGTAGTTACCCGCCTAAGCTTAATCCTTCCTAGCCAGGAGCCCCAGTGCTTTTAACTCACGTTTTGCATTTCGGTGTAACGTGACGGGTGGTGCTTTTTCAGATGGTGTATAAGGTTAGACGTGCTGCTTGCTTTGGACGGTATGGCTTTACCACACGTTCTACAAATCGGCGCGTCAATGTTAACAATAGCTCCGTCTTCTTTTTTAAATCCAAAGTATGTCCAAACGGCTGACTGGGTCCTTTTTTGAGGAGGATGTAATTCACCGAAAACGTTACTTGCACCCGCCATCCCCTCAGACCACGCCGACATCTTTAGACCGTACAGCTAGCTAGCGAAACAATGTTATCCCGTGACCGGACGTGATGCGTCCACGCATGCGCTATGAGAATGACAGCAGTTCCTCGTGTGAATATTAGCATATACATTGCTTTAACAAAAAAGGCTCTCAAAGTCTGCCACTTACAATCGGAGGAAATAAGGAACGCCGCAACGCCTCCAACCTCCGCGTCCCAGACGCTAAACATTTTCGACTAGGGGTTCGGACGATTGCGCGACTCGGATCAAACTGTACTTGAGTCCCGAACAAAAACCCCAGATAGATTGCGTTGCGTTTTGTTTCAAAACGGGACACAGAGTTTTACTTCTTACTACGGGATAATCCCGTAAACCACGGGGTTGAGTAGCAACTATTCTCAAAGTACCGGCCCAGAGACTGCTCTAGTTGGTGCGCGACGTGTTTTTAATCATTATTAAACCTGGGCCGCCATTAGAGAATTAAAAAATCTAAATCACCGGAGATAAAGTCTGCTGGGACAAAACCTGGCGAAAAACTTACCGCCCCCAAATCAGCGAGATTTAACCCTCAATTTAGCAGATTATCCTTAAAAAAGTGAAACTGCCCGCTTAAACCAACCTTTTAGGCAGCAACCCCAGGTTATTTTACTTACTTTTTGCATTGCGACGTAAACTGACGGATGATGTTTCCTCAGATGGTGCATAAGATTTGATGTGTTGCCTGTTTTGGCCGGTACGGCTTTACCACATACTCTACAAATTGGCGAGTCAATATTAACAATAGCCCCGTCTTTTTTTCTAAATCCAAAATGTGTCCACACGGCTGAAAGGATTCTTTTTCTTTTTTGTGGAGGGTGCAATTCGCCTTTAACGTTACTTGCACCCTCCATCTCCTCAGACCACGCGGACATCTCCAGACTGTATAGCTAACTAACCAGCTAAACAAAGGATGTTGTTCACTGTAGCCGGAAGTGTTGCGCCTGCGCATGCGTCATGGAAAAAATACAGCACATTGTCAGTGTTAGCAGCAAAATTAGAATTAATGTGAATTGGGAACATTAAATGCAAGGCATATTTCGTGCGTAGTAATACACTATTAGCATATTTAAATGTGTCACGGATATTAACGCCATTATTTAATCCGCGATAGAGAACAGTACTTCGGAGCTATTTCTGATTTATTTATTTTTGGATCATGGTATACCGTCATGCTATACACCTAAGACAGTACATATGTTTTATTGTACAAGAATAATAAATATTTATTTATTTCTACCAAAATTAGTCTTAAATGGAAAACATAAAAGCAAAAGAATAAAACCTGAACACATCCATTACTGGCAAAAAGTTACGTTAATAGAAATGAACAGCTTTTAGCAGAAAGTATACAGAATCACCATGTATATTAAAACAAGCAGCTACTGCAGGCCTATGATATCAGATAACTGCAGCAAAGTGAGCGCTGACACTAAATACTGACTTAATCAGAAAATTATAATAAACTACAATAAGTCTGTTAACTTACCTGCAGATGTCCTTTGAAATGTGAAGCGTCCTTGGTGGACCCTCAGACAGCTGCACTGCATTGCTTACATACAGCTCTGTGAGTTCCAGGTGTGGCTGTGGGAGGTGGCTCACCAAAAAGGGCAAGGATGGACAGCTTCGCAGGTTTCCTTAGCTAATTTTCCATCTTGTGGGTGAGTCTGCTTTCAGATTGTCATGTTCCATTTTGCAGATTATGGGACAAGGAAGAGCAAGAAATCAAGTGCTCTTCCGCCATGGTAAATAAAAGGTCAGTTAAATAATTTGTTCCAGAAATGATATGTTGCAATAGTTCATTCTAGATAATACATTTTTGTTATAATTACAGTGTATGCTCTGTACATCCACATGTTCAAATGCAATTTAAATATTACACTGTATTGTTAAAAGTTGCGCCTACACTATATGTATAAGTAAATTTGCATTCTATTCCATTTTTATTCTACTTCCTTAAATTGATAATGAAACTGCAAGTTCACATCCTCTTTTTCACCACAACTAAAATTCAGGAGCTTGAAAGGAATTTCAGGGTCACTCTCAATCCAATTCTGAATGGTGCATGCCAAGACATCCTTGAGGTTACAACATTCACTGCCAAACTGTATATAAAACACAGTGAAAAATAACAGCCAGTTCATATCCTGAATGTGCTTACATTTCATTGTTAAATGGATAAATTGTAGGTGGTGGGGAATTGGGTAAAGCCATTATGGAAGTTGTGTGTGTGTATGGGGGGGGTTATCGGTAGTATGCATGGATATAATGTCAAAATTGTATAGGAATACCCCATTCTGCAGAAGGTTTGGTGTGGGCTACACCTGCCCACAGGTAATTTAAAAGGGTAATTACTTTCTGAAGGGGCACACTAAATAAAATTGAAGCTTTTTTGCAAGAGACTCTAAACAGAGACTGTATTCTATTTTTAAAGTTTAAAGGAATTACACACAGTTACAATAATGAACAGTTAGCCACTGTATGGAATATAGGTTTTGTCTGAGACAGTTTTAGTTTTTATTCAATTACCCGTTTACTTACAACATTATTAAATAAAACTGAATCCTGCAGTTAGTAATGACACACATCCCTACATTCTTTGTTCTGCTCAAACCTTCTGTTATTGACCTCCAAGCTCACATCACACCTGTAAACTGACTGGTAGCAACACACTACCCAATTCAGTCAAGTGCTAATGCACACCTTGCTAACCATGGGATTACCAGGGTTTATAAGGATGTTGGAAAACTCCCCCCCCCCAAGCAACAATAAGGAGACTATCCTGTGATTTCTCAGTTACTCAACTCATATTCAAGCTGAAGTCATAAAAAAGTATGTGAACCCTTCAGACCTCTCTGGTTTTCTGCATGAATTGATCATAAAAAGTGATCTGATCTTCATCTAAGTCACAGGTACTGATATACACAATGAGCTTAAGCCAATAATACACAAAAAAAATCTACTCTTTCATGTCTTTATTATACAAACACATTCAATGTTCACAGTGGTAGTGGAAAAAGTAAGTGAACCTTTGGATTTAATAACTGGTTGACCCTCCTTTGGCAGCAATGACCTCAACCAGGCACTTCCTGTAACTCCAGATCAGACTTGCACATCGTGTGGGGGAGTTTTAGCCCATTCTGTCTTACAGAACTGCCTTAACTCTTCCATATTCTTTGGTTGTCTTCTGTGTATGACTCTCTTCAATTCATTCCACAGCATCTCAATAGGACTGAGATCTGGGCTCTGACTGGGCCACTCCAAAAGGCAGATTTTGTTCTTCTGAAACCATTGTGCTGTGGATTTGCTGTGATGTTTGGGGTCATTGTCCTATTCCATCACCCAGCCTCTTCTGATCTTCAGTTGATGGACAGACACCCTCACATTATCATGGATAATTTGTTGATAAACTTGGGAATTTATTTTCCCCTCAATGATGGCAAGCTATCCAGGTCCTGACACAGCAAAGCAGGCCCAAATCATGATGTTCCCTTCACCGTATTTTACTGTAGGGATCTTGTTTTGATTCTTGATATGCTGTGCCCTTTTTACGCCAAATAAAGTTCTGCTTGTTCCTCCCAAATAGTTAAATTTTGGTTTCATCACTTCAGAAAACATTTTCCCAGGACAATTGTGGCGTGTCCAAGAGTTCTATTGCAAACTTCTGGTATACAGCAATGTTCTCTTTGACAGCAGTAGCTTCCTCCTTGGTGTCCTGCCTGTTGCATATTGTTGAATCATGAACAGTGATTTTACTTGGTTCTAATGACTTCCTCATGTCATTCGCTGTCATTCTAGGGTTCTTCTTTACCTTTACCTTCTTTAACTTTGCATTGTGCTCTTGTGGTCATCTTGGGGGGGCACCCACTTCTAGGCAGAGTAACCACAATACCAAATTGTCTCCATTTATAGACAACTTGCCTAACAGTAGACTGATGAATATCTAAAACATCTGAGATGACTTCGTAACCCTTTCCAGCCTTATGTAAATTAACAATTCTTGATTGTAGCCCTTTTGTGCGAGGCATGATTCCCATCTGTATATGCTTCTTTTCAAAAGCTCTTTTCAGTGTTTTTCATCAATCAAATTAATTCTAGGCCACACTTCTGACATTAACATTTACAGTAAATGGACTCCAGGTTTGCTAAATTCTGACTGCAATGAGCTTTTTAAAAAGTCATTAGCTTAGGGTTCACTTACTTTTTCCAACCTTCAGTTTCACAGTTTGAATGAATTATTCAATATAATCAAAAATTCTCTGAAAATATGCGTATGTTTAGTTATAAGAGACTGTTTGTTCATTATTGTGACTTACATGGAGAGACGACCATGTTTTACATGGGAATTACATATGAATATAGTAAATTAACGGGTTCACAAACTTTACTTTGACTGTAAATGAAGGCACCTTAGCTAGTAGATGGAGATGTAAACATGTGAAATATGTGCAGAGGAATTTGCCCAAGAGTGTGCACTATTCTTGTCCTCTCGGCTATTCTCTGGACAGAACATGCATACTACGCGTACACACAGCACTACAAATGTCAGATGACATAATCCCAGAATAATAACCCTACAGCAGGGATGGGGAACCTGTTCCATAGAGGGCCAGTGTGGGTGCAGGTTTTTGGGATGACCTCTCAATCAGCCAATAATAAAACAGTGGTTCTCAACTCCAGCCCTGGAGACCCATTGTGATTGGCCGATTGAGAGGCCATCTCAAAAACCTGCACCCACACTGGCCCTCCATGGAACAGGTTCCCCACCCCTGCCCTACAGGAAATTACTGGTCATCTAAATTAGATGGTAAGTAGTACAGGAATTGCTTCAGTGCAATAAGTCACCGACTACAGCATCCCACAATCCCTAAGTGTTGTGACCACCAACCAAGCACTCGACACAACAAACATTAACTTCCCACTGATGTCCATCTTTAGAGACAAAGCAAAGATCTTCTCTTTTGTTTTTTTTTTGATAACTCTTTGTAACAGTCATAAATAAGCCAAATGGTCTATCAAAAAACATGCCCCTGAATATTTCAACAAGTGGCTGAGAGCAATTTGAAGACGTCATTAAGTACGAGGCAGGAATCAAGCAGGAAAAACAAAGAAAGAAATAAAACATGAGAATAAATCCACAGTCTTCATTATTAAAACTAAAGAGTTGCACGGAATTCCTGTGGAGGACTGAAGATACGGGGGGGGGGGGGGGGGGAGGGTTCT
>JAODJW010000081.1:13519147-13534681 GCA_026777045.1 Hyperopisus bebe | reverse complement strand
TTTACGGGAAAATACTAATACGGGAGGACGGCGGGAAAGAGGGGTAAAATACGGTAGTTTCCCGGCCAAAACGGGAGGCTTGAAGGCTATGCACCAAATTAGGCTATAAACTACGGCGCCATTCTATTTACCTAATTTAAATCCGCATTTTATTTGCAGACATTAATCATTTCTGGCCACCTGACAGCCATAACTCCCCAGATAGCATACATGTTGAAATGACATTGATTCCATATCAGACAAAAAAGTTGAAACAACGTTGATCTACAATGTTTCACTTTATATCATCATTGAATCAAGGTTTTGCCACCATCAATTTTTCAATATTGAAAATCTGACCAAAAATCAATTCAGTTTCAACGGTGACAATTTCACACTGATCATAATTCAATGCATTTAACGTTGAAACAATAACTTTTGTTTCAACATTTATTCAGCAGAACTTTAGTCCAAAGCGATGGACTAAAACCTAATCATAATAAAACCCATGCTTCAGACTGGTAGCTACAAGATCAAGGCATTAAAGACCAATAGAAAGGATAAAGCTGGAATTATATGGAAATGACAATGTTGGGCAAGTTTACAAGAAACTAACGTCCAACGCAGCTACAGCTGCAGGGCAGTACATTAAAAATGGCCTTCAGAGGTGGAAATTGGTTGCTTACACATTGGGTGTACAAATAAGATAAATTTACGAACCAATGCAACTAAAATGTCTACATGAGCTTAAATATATTTACAAAATGGAAGTCCACACAATCAAAAGCAGAAAACAGATGGAGCCTTCGGGAAAACTTGAGTTCAATATTAGATCTTATTGGAGATAATATATAATGAAGTCCAGCTCCATGGAGAAGCCAGAGCTTTATCCATCCAGGTTCCATATCCACTTATCCAGTACAAGGTTGCATTGAGGCTGGAGGCCACCCCAGGAAGCCCAGAGTACCAGGCAAGGAATGACCTCAGCTTTTTTCCCCCTACTGCTATTTCCAAAGTAAGGTTACATAAAGGTTACATAAAGGTTACATAATGCTCTTTTGGTCCCACTTATTGTTGGTGTACTAAGAGGCAGAACGAAAAGTATAATCCGCAAATAAAGTGATCAACACTGGAAACCAAAAAACTGACCAAGCAAAATTTACTCATAAAAGTCAATATATAAAAAGGGGGCTAACTGACAGCAAACAAGTGTCAGCTGCAGGTTATTGACAACAAAGCACAGAGATCTTTGAAAGTCAGGCCTCTCTGCTGCCCTCAGGTGGTGGAGCTGCACCATAATCGCGAAGGTTGGAGTATCAGACGAAACCTCTACAAATTGTGTGCTGTTTGAAATTAACACTCCTGACAGCATTAATTTACACTAGAAGGGCTAAATCTGACAAATTGTAATTTTCAGTTTTCAGTGGCAAATAAACTGTATAAATACACTACACTCAAGAATTTTCATTTAGACTGTAGCTATGTAATATTGGTCGCCAACACATCGCCCACAAGCCGCTAGTAGTTTGCAGGAAGCTAATAGGTAGCATGCAGAACACTTCTCAAAAATAGGGTCAGTTATTTATTTATTTAGTTTGGTTTGTATGTGTGTGTCCACTGGGGCACTACAAAGAATGACCACTGCATTGTCATGGTGTGTTATGCAGAGTGGGGGTGATAGAATTAATCTGATTGTAACCCCACATTCCTCTTTCCAGTCCAGCTCCTGGAGATGCAGGTTGTTAAAGTCTTCTTTCACCCCCTGGAGGTTGTTAAAGTGCTGGTGCTCCTCCAAAAACCTTTTCCAAAACCTGGAGACAGGGAGACCAAACACAGACACGTCATCAGCATATCATCTTCAGTGCCACTAGTGGGAGCCGCCTCCATCTTCTAAAGCCATGATCGGTGGTTCTGCAGAGAGATGTGCAGCTAAAAATTCAGTCCTGCTGGCCTTGTTCTCATGGCTCCCCTTACGGTGGCCATATCCATAGATGACTGCGCCTCCTGGTTTTAGAAGCAGGTAAAGTGCAGCCATTGGGGAAGGACAGAGTATAGCTATCATAAAACATCAGTATACTGTTCTGCCACAATGTCATGTACAGCAACCTTGGTGTATGCTTTCCGTTGTGTCATTCACAGCGGCCTCTTCGTCCTGGAAGGAAGATGCCAGGTGTGTTACGGCTACTCTGGGACCAGAACTATGAGTATTTTGGACTGTTAAAATCCAACAAAAACATCAAGAATCAAAATCAAGACTGTAAATGCCAGACAGTTATGACATCACTGGGTGGGACACTGATTACAGGTCATGCCATTTGCCAAATCTGGGGAAACTGGGCACCCATGCTTCCAGCCGCATTATAGACCCTTGACTCATGTGCATCTGTTACTCATGGGAGTGACCCGGTTGACTTACCTGGTTCTGGGGATTCTCCTGGCTGAGTTTCTTCAGCTCCTTCCATTCTTCCCGCTCAGTGTTCCAGATCTGTGCCGCTGCGTTAACAGGCTGGAAGAATGCCATGCTCAAGGTGTGAGACACTCGGACCGAACACTCAACTATACCCTATGCAATGAAAGAGAAATGTGCTCTTGGGATTTCTGAAACTCACAGAGATCTAAATCCTGAGGTATCGTCATCATCAAAATTATCAAAAAGTATAGGAATTATCCGGGGTTTGGGTCGCGGGGGTAGCAGCTTCAGGAGAGATACCCAGACCTCCCTCTCCCCAGCTACCTCGGGGGGGACGCCGAGGGGTTCCCAGGCCAGCCGAGAGATATAATCCCTCCAGCGAGTCCTGGGTCTCCCCCGGGGCCTCCTCCAGTGGCACTGTCCCTGACCTCCACACACTGTTGAGAAGGCGTGTCAGCCATGACATCCCCACAACATCCAGAGCCTTCAGGTACTCTGGGCGGATCTCATCCACCCCGGGGCCTGGCCACCATGTAGCTCTTTAACCACCCTGGCCACCTCAGCTCCAGTGATGGGCAAGCTCCCCCCAGCATCCCAGATGTATCTGAGGGAGGGTTGAGGAGGTCCTCAAAGTATTCCTTCCACCTCCGGGTGAGGTCCCCAGGTGAGGTCAACAGCACCCCCTCCCCACTATAAATAGTAGGAACCAGGAGCTGCTTCCCCATCCTGATATTGAAGATGGTTTGCCAGAACCTTTTTGAGGCCGACCTAAAGTCACTTTCCATGGCCTCACCAAACTCCTCCGACACCTGGGTTTTTGCTTCCGCAAGCGCCCAAGCCGCGTTCCGCCTGGCCTGCCGGTACCCGTCAGCTGCCTCCGGGGACCCCTGGGCTTCCTCCCCCACCACCTGAGCCAACTCACCACCAGGTGGTGATCAGTTGACAGCTCTGCCCCTCTCTTTACCCGAGTGTCCAAGACAGAAGGCCGCAGATCAGATGATATGATTGTGAAATCGATCACCGGCCTGTAGCCCCGGGCATGTTTGTACCATGTCCACTTATGGACACCCTTATGCTCGAACATGGTGTTCGTTATGGACAAACCATGCATTGCACAGAAGTCTAATAACACTACGCGGGTTCAGGTCAGGGAGGCCGTTCCTCCCAATCACCCCCCTCTGTCATTGCCCACGTGAGCGTTGAAGTCCCCCAGCAAAACAATGGAATCCCCTCATGGCACGCTAACCACCATACCACTAAGGGAATCCAAGAAGGCCGGGTACTCTGAACCGACATTCGGCACTAAAGCGTAGATGACAGTCAGAGACCTATCCCCAACCTGAAGGCGCAGGGAGACAGCCCTCTCGTTCTCCAAGGTAAACTCCAATGTTAAGGCACCGAGCTGTGGGGCCACCAGTAGCCCGGCGTCGCTCACCCACCGCAATTCCAGAAAAGCATCCAGCCCCTCTCCAGCAGATTGGTTCCAGAACCCACGCTATGCGTTGAGGTGAGCCCGACTATATCTAGTCAGTATCTCTCAACCTCACACACAAGCTCAGACTCCTTCCCCACCAGATAGGTGACATTCCATGTCCCGAGAGCCAGTTTTGTCAGCCGGGGATCGGACCGCCAGGGCCTCCCTTGGACGCCACCCGATCCACAAAGCACCGAACCCCTGACATTCCCCTTGCGGGGGGTGGGCCCACCTGGGGACAGTCCAGCGTGCACTCACCAATGGGCCCCTCCCCCAAGCCAGGCTCCAGGGTGGGGCCCCAGATACCTTAGTCCGGGCGGGGGAAACAAGGTATTATGTTTATAAAACAAGGAAAGAGAAATACTCTTAACATAGCCCTACAGTGACTTCATAATCCAATGCAATTCTGCATCGACATATGTGTCTCACAAACAAGAAAAACACGTTCAACATTTATCAGTCCGATCATCATGTTTTCAGTGATGACTCCAGAGTTGTCCCTCCTTGCCATGTCTGTTCTTTCAGACGTGTAGCGATGAAACACTTTGTTAAGCTCCTGATCCTCCTTTCACTTCCTCGCCGACACCCTGTTTATGATGTACCTGGTCAGAGCAAAGCCCCGTAGCAGAACGGGACGATGTTTTCTGACACAGGCAATGTCTCTGCAGCCCTGGCACATGACAGCAAAAGGCCACCCCCTGACCCGTGGGCTAGGCAGTTACATTGTAACTGACATTATAGGAAGGTTATCTGATAGTTCACCAAATGCATTAATCTGGGACAGTTACCGTGCGCCATTTTGCGGCCTAGTGGCAGCTGCACAGCCTCGCCAGGAGCTTCCAGGCCCCAGAGCGACGCCCTCCAGGGTGCACAGCATTAGCCGTTTGAAGTCGTTCCCAGTCCCCACTACAGGCAGAGCGCCCTCCACTGGCACCTGGCATGCAGGTCTCCATGGCAGCCACAGGACCACAGTAAAGCTGACCACTTTGTGGCCTCTCTGGACAGAGCCAAGACGCAGGTATCTATAACAACATACTAGAACCATGGAGGACGTACTTCCAGAAAGTGAAACACGAAATTTCGACATTACAACATTGAATGGTAGGAATTAAGATCCATTTGTCGGCAGTGGCTTAATTCTCCAGCTGTGGGTGATATTTCTGTTTTATGCATGTAGTTTGTATAGGTCTCCTAATCAAAATGCTTCTTAGTACTGGCAAAACCTCTATTGTAAAATCAACCAGTACAAGTCATCTAATATGCCATGAGGCTCATGCCAAGACCAGAGAGGGATTAACCTTCAAAGCACTGTAGGGGGACACTGGATGAAAGCCATATTAGTGGCACACAGGCTAGATTGGAGAGAACTATTCTGGAAATCCTGCAGGAAGACACTTGGTGAGCAGCGAGTGGCTGTACAGAGCACAAGGCCATTGTTACTCATGCCTTACCTGGATCCAGCACAGGAGGTCCATCGGCGTGCTTGGCCCTTGCCTATGACATCATTGAGGAGACTGCTGTGGACGTTCGGATCTGGGAAACTCTCCTGGGAAACATATTTCCTGGGTTTAATAGCATGGTGTCATCCATAAATGGAATGTCGCTAATTTTTCTTCCACCAGTTGCGAGTTTAGAACTTCAGTTCAATGAGCAGATTATTGGAGTTCAGAAACAGAAAGGCATTAGACCCATTAAGCATGATTTTTTTTTAAAGATATTAAATATCTTAAGTTACCCAACTCTGTTTCAGTGTGAAAAAAGAAACCATAAAATATTTTTTTCCTGAAAAACATATGGGGAATAGCTTAAGCAACTCTGCAATTGCTTTTGACATAGTGAATGCAAAATGCCTTGAACTGAGAATGAAATCATTCTAGTGATAACTGATAAGATAGAATTTTAGTATTAGCCAGGTATTTAATATGGTATACAAATGACTATCACCATTGTACCTGCCCAAGGAAAATGAAAAAGTGCCCTTTGCTGCCCCCTTCAGGATAAGATGGCCATGTGCATGATAGAACATAGGACGAGCACAAACAATGGCTTGGAAATTAGATTTTCCAAGGCTGCTGTTTGACATATCAGGTGTGGTTCAGTTGGAGCACTGCTATGGGAATAACCTCACAATCAGTAACAAATCAACAACTCCAGATGAAGATTTGATGAAATCCCCCAGAGCGTCGGTGCTGCCTTAAACTTCAGAACTGGGTGGTACCCAGGCGAATTACAGACCGCATCATTTGGCAGGACCTCGGCGAATTACAGACCGCATCACTTGGCAGGAGCTCAGCTCCTCAGACACTGTAACCTGACACCCATAAACGAAAGACTGAAAGAGGGATTATGATAACGGCACCATGACATTCAACAAAATATGCAATTTTATTTTTAAAGAAGCATTCCCTGTAGCCAACACATTTTAAGAATCACCCTTCAATTGAAAGTCTAACCTTTGTAAAAACAAAGTTGACATGTATATGTTATTTCAACAGTTGTCATAACATATGATTGGGCCAGTGAACAAAATGAGAATTTCAATCAATTCTCACTTATGAACCACTCGCGGCATTTGCGTAATGGTGCATTACAATAAAGTTCGAATGAACAAAGTGCCATCAACAATGGTGGTCAACTTCCTGGGATATGGTCAATTGTTATATGTGGGATGAGTGATGCAGATCGCCTAAAACCCTGCAGCGGCAGATTGTGCCTGTGGAGGTTTGCCCGAGAGCCGTCCCAAAGCGCGGCATGTGGCTCGTCTCTAGCATGACTCAGCCCAGCCATCTGGACCCTGTACGCAGCTTGTCTGATCTCAGTTTTCTAAGCCCTAAACTGAATGTGTATTCAGCAATGAGGCCTCCAAAATACAACCCAAAATAACCTTTGTTCCCTTAAATTTTTCAGAGAATGCTGTTTGGGCTGTAACACCAGAATGGAATCCTTCAAATAGAGGCACCATAAAATTGGAACCATTTCTGTTTTACCAGTTAATCTGGGAGGTGATACTGCCAGTCATAGATTCACATTGTCATGAGCAGCAAATAAAACTTGCAAAACACTTGTGAAGAAGTTCTTTTTATTTACATTTTGTATCAGCAGATACAAAACTCCTTTAAACTGTATTAAATGTGCAAGAAAAATCAGTAAAGACCTTTTCCAAAAAGGAAAAAAAAAGGAAAAAAGGACAATTCAAACTGAAGTATTCCCCAAACACACACAGACAACGCATAAAATGTAAACTACAGAAATTTCTAAATGGCACAACCATTATCCAATCAACTGAACCGTTTTGCAAATTGACAGATCCTATTCTCTCACACTGTCCAAGTCTTTCCACATACATTTGAAATTAACATTCATTTTTGTCATAAAAAGGCCATTATAGTCAAGCAGCACAAATTAAAGGAGAAAAAACTGTACCAAATCATTTATGAAATTAAAGTTCAGGGAAACAATTACTGAATGTAAATTATGTAAACGTTTGATTTCGACCCAAAATATAAAACAAGAGAAACACAGCTTGTCCGATGAGAAAACAGCTTTGTGCTTCATACGTCAACCAGCCAACACACAAACGATTCAAACACGTGAGGAGCTGCACCCTTCCTCCTGCAGGTCAGCACTCCTCATCGGACATGGTGTCAGAGAACGACGGGCATCACCAAAACCACTTCTTTTCATTCATTTCATTCACCACAGTTTTGCATCTCTGTTGCATCTGAAGTCAGCTTCAGCCGACCAACTCACACAGCAAATGCTTTGATCCCCTCCCACACCTGCCCATGACACCTTCAGACGTCTCACAGAACACTTTCGAAATAAAAGCATTACCCCAACGCCATGCCAAAAGGGCCTTTTCACAGACAAAACCATTCCACAAGATTCCATTCATTTAAGTTGTTACGTCGCTCCATATGACTTACGGTTTATGTGAGGTTTAGCCGATTATAGAAATCAGTCCTTTTGTCTTGTGGTCTTACAACACACACACACACACACACACACACACACAAACACCACAGCCAAGTTCATCCATAGCAAACTTTCTCAAACTCAAAAACTGAAGGGGAGATGAGTAACCTATTCCTCAAAACATTCCTGAAAATTTTGCATGTACGGCTATGGTTCAGTTATCTTTATTCTTATTAAGCGAAGCCAGTTTTCCCAAAATTTCCACTAAAATGTGGTAGGAAGTCAAACCATTTGGGAGCAATAATGATGCAATCTGTCACAAAGATAATTACTCATGAGGTAACAGACATCAATGGTGGTTTTAAAATGCAATTAAGAACAATGAACAGGAACTATATCCTCATGGCAGAATCCAGAGAGGAGGAAAATGCATTGCTGAGTTACCCAATCATATTAAACATTAACGTGGAGTTGCACTATGTCAAATATCACTACAGAAAAGGGTCACAAACCAGACTCCCAAATGGAGAGCCCATTCTGACTGCCCCACTACTCCCAGACTGAAAGTTAAATTTCGCTGCATCTCTTTGAAAACCAAGAGATTCACCTACACAACAGGTGAGGGACCATTTTAATAAAGATCACTTTTTTTTAATCATTACATATTTAAAAGCAATGACTTCTGGGAAACAAGACGAGAATGTATGTGACCAGTGTGGTTAACATTTGAGAGGAGAAAAAAAAAAAACGGCAGCTATAAAGCAAGTGCTGCAGAATGTCAGATTCCAAAACATGCTGAGGCCTTTATATACAAAAATACGCATTGAGGCTATACAAGCCTTTTCTCTACATTTAATGACAATTTTTCAGAATGGGGGTATTGTGTAGGTTTGCCATTTTGAGCAGCAATATAAGCCTTTAACACTAACACTCCATTGACCTGCTCTTTACTCGTGCAATAAATTTCCCCTGGAGTTTCCAGATCCGCTACATGTTCAAGAGCGAAAACCTGCAGGGACAACCACCGCTTTATATCCAAAATGCTGCACTGAGAGTTTGCAGAAACTGTAAATTTAGCTACCAAGTAAACAAATCACCGTGCTTGAATTCACAGCTCAAGCAAAGGTGTTCATACAATCGGCAAAACTGTCCCAGTTCGAGAGATATTACCATGATACTCAAACCTCAGCAAAAATTGTTGAAACTTATACCAATATTTATCTTTAATCCGAATATTCATAGAAAAGAAATTACTCTCAAGCCAAGATAGTTATAGTGCATATTTAACCACACCTCAATGCAAAAGTTGCTGGTAATGATTACCCTGTGTGCTGATGAAAGCGTCACTGAAAAGATGAAGCAGCCTCATCATGGAGCCAAAAGAAATTTCAAACAGGCTGAGCTGAAAGGGGTTAAATTATCCATTCAACATTAACATCTCCCACTCGAGTTTAGGTATTTTGCTGGTCACCAGAGGACACATTAAGGCCATGATGTAAGCAGTATAAAATCAAGAGTGTCATGTCAAAACCATTATCTTCCCCCAAAATGCACAAATAGCAGCATCTACAGAGTGGCTGCAATACAAACAGGATGGCATGAATTGGTGCCAATGGTAAAATGCAACAAGCATTTCTTCAGTATCTCGAGCCTTTAGCTAGGAAAGCAGCACGCAGAGCTGCGTCTCAGTTCGACGATGACAGCGGCAAAGAACGATGTTTCAAAAGCAACGTCTAACACGTGGATGTACGTTTTCATGAAAATGTTTTCACGTTGGAAAACAGTCTTATGATAAAAATCAAAGTCTAAACGGACCACTGGTCTTTACCTTTATGTACTTAGAACTAAGGGGTAAAAAATATATATACCAAATGGTTCGTTCTATGCTTTAATCGTACCAGATCAAACGCCCCTTTCTAGCAGAATCCAGCGTTCCAGTGTGCTTTGGTTGTTTTGGGGAAAGGGAATTATGAAGGATCTCTTTGTATGGCTTTTATTTCACTAAACTACGTTCCTCACGACCAAATTTGATACTCGATGCTTATTTACAGTCATGCAAACAATTTTCCTAGACTGGCCTAGTCTGTTCATTCTCAGTAAAGCCGGATCTGAGCAACAGCAAATTCACCTGTTCTAGCTAAAGGGACAGCCGGACACTGAACAATCTCACACACAAAAAGTCACCAATTCTTCACAGAAAGGGATGGCACCAAACAATGTCCATGAATGCAAAATATTTTTTTTATTGTATTTTTGATCCCAAAAGTGCAAATTGCCCAAAAGTCCTATAAGCCTCACTGGAGTCAGTAATGCTTCTCCTGCAAGTAATCTTTCATCTTGTTTGGTAAAGGCAATTTCTGAATCAAGTCAATTCTGGTGTACTGGCGAATAACAAAGCGACATAGATACTGCAGTGATCGCACCTGCATGAACCGGGACACGGGATTGGTCAGTCTTACGGGATAGGTCACTGACCCCGGTAGGCGTGACCTTGAGTAGCAGAAGGCTCCGTTTTCTGAGTCTTTTATAGAATGTTCGATGAGATCTACTATGGAAGTGTGACCTTCCACATCTGGCTGCTCGTAGAAGCTGAACCTGCCGTTGGAGTGCTCGATCCGCGTGTGGAGAGTCTTACTTTGAGAACGAAAGCTCAGGCTCAGGAGATAGCGGTCATCTGAGCTATCGCGCACCAGAAAAGAACCGTCTAACAGACTCGCCAGCTTCTCTTCAGCTTCCCAACGCGTGATCGGGCCCCAGTACCAGCCTTGTCGAGCCAGTTTCTTCAGTTCTGCCGTTAGGCTAGTCACGACCATGGGCCCACTGCTCTGGACTGCATCATAAACCCGTCCCACACCAGGCGCAGAGTTTGGGTCAAAGTTAAGATGGTGCCTCACCCTTTCTGCCACCTGAGGGTCAGCTCCAGTGAACCCGGGGAAGTTCCTGTGAGTGTGACTGCCAGGGAGGAGAGGTAGCAGGGGCGAGGGCGGCTGGGTCTGTGCACTAGCACTCTCCATGCCCCCCCTGGCCACGCCCATCAGCAGCCCATTTAACGACGAGTCCATGAAGAGATCCGGGGACATCACCAGATCCGGATCTCCTGCACCATCATCTACATGCAGAGAGCTGCTCTCTAGTGGTGGCACCACCTCCATGGGTGAAGAGCTGTCCAAGCAGAAGGACCGCGAGCTCTCCACAGGAAACAGGCCCTCATCCAAAGGCATAGTGTACTGTATGTAATCCTGAGGAGTGAGGCCCAACTCTACAGGCACATGGTCGATATCCAGATGCAGGTCCCCATTTAGAGGGTCGGCACCCTTCAGCGCGTCGCTGGAACCCGGGAACAGCCCATCCATCTGAAGATCATGGAAGTCCTTGCGCACGCCGTTCATGGACGGGCTGGGGCTTGGAGTGTGCACCAAGGCCTTCACTTTCACCTCCATCTGGATGCAGGTCTGCTCGGAGCTGGCAGGCCGCAGGGGCCAGGGTGTGGGGCTGTAATGGTGGCTGCGAAGCGAGGTGGAGCGCAGGGGCCGCTGGGCCTTGGCGTCGTTAAAGGTGATGGGCGCCGAGGAGGACGAGAAGGTGTCTTCGTCGACGGAGTCTGCGGAGAGGGAGCCCCCTTTGGCTTTCGGTTTCTGCTTCGCCGACAACCTCCTCTTCAGCGTCCCCATCAAGCTCTCGCTCTTGGAGCGACTTTTGGGCCCCTTGTCATCGTCGCGGCCCAGGTCACAATTCGCAAGGTCCTTGCTGTAGCACCCTCCGAACAGGGCGTCGTCCTTAAAATCCGCTGCCAAGGCCGGCTGCTGGATGACGAGCTCGCCGTCCTCTTTGCCCTTAAGGTTAAATGACTTTCTTATCGTTTTAAGGCTAATCTTCTTCATCCTGATGTCCCTCCTGACTGAGGGAATTTTGTGCTCCACCAAAAGTGCAAATGTTATCCCAGCTGTCCAGTCATATGGTGACTCCAGCAGACACCCCTGGAAGAGATGCAACAAGGCATTAACTCCCAGAACAAGGGCCTCCTAACTACAGGTATACAAGACAAATGTAACTTAAATCAACTAAGAGAATGACTGGGAAAGAATAAAAATCTAGAATAAAAATCTAAATTCTTAATAGTGCCTACAGTCATGACAAACTATTGTACACATTTCATTCACTAAAAAAATTGCTTGAACGTCCAGTTAATATCTTTTCCACCTCAAAGAATTCCGACACGTTAGCAAGTCATAAAGAACTAAAAAAAAAAAAACACATTGATAGCATTTAACTCTGATAGTATAGTATTGCTGCAATGAAGACACCTTACAGAAAAACGGCCATAAAGCTGAAAAGACAGATAACGCAAACCATGTGCCATCGACCCCCCCCCCCCCCAACGCTCTTACATTTAAACTACATGCCAAAATATTTAATATAAGGATGACCAATTACTGTATATTTACACCAAAAAGAAGCGCAGGTACTAGGTAAATGCCGGTTTAATGTATAATTACGATCTCTAAACGGAACAGAGAGGGTTTAGGCAGAGTACCAACTACCACGTTTCCCCTCGCCGCAAAGACGTTTCCCTTTTTAAAAATCGGAAATAATTTTAACAATAGTGAACCGGTGACGGATTTCTGGAGGCAGAACGCACTCTCTCCGGCGGGTGTGCGTCTGCGGGAGGCTCCGTACGTCCAAAACACCGATAAACACCAGCCCCAAAGCCCCTTTTGATGATTTTTAGCGTTTAATTACTCCCATTATTGAGGTAAAAAGGCAATGTATGTAGCCAGCAGGCTAATCATTTTGAGGAAGCCTTTAAATGCCCGGGGCCTGCTCATCCCCGGGGTTGACAAAGGGGCTCCGACGCCCACCTTAGCGCCCTTCAATTAAATTCAAATACCGGCAAAATATTTTAAACCCCAAAACGACATTCAACAAACTATTGAGGGGAAATGCCTTTTCTGTTACAGCAGCTAAGAAAAGACGTTAGCACGCTGCCGTCCATAGGCCCAATATCTAAATAAAGACTTCTTCAAACAAAAAGCTGTTCATATCGTGCAAGAGACAAACCTACAAACAAAACACATAAATATCTATCATGCAACGCCTGTAAATATCCAGCATACATTTGAAATTCTTCTGCATTTATTTGGTCCTATCATCGCTAGCTAATTTAGACCGGCTATCTAGATAGCAATGGCAGGATTCAGGCACGTTTTCTTGCAAAAACGAAAAGGCATTCTTGCATGCCTGCTTTTTTTTATTTCAATAAAACTCACCAGTCTCTCGTTTTACGCGGAGCTTCGCCGAAGCTGTCTTTTAATCGAAATAGTTAGACGGATTCAGAGTTAGCCAGCTAGCTAACTAGCGTCACCCTTCATGTTGCCTCCGCACTCGCGAGCCGTCCGAAGATCCCGTGCGCTTGTGTGCACGCGCGACTCGAGGGGAAAAAAAAAAAAAGAACTACGTTTGCTCTCAGTCTGCAGAAACCGTACCTGCTACGATCGCTTGCATTATTTTCGCGATCTGATTCTAGTTTGCATTTAAGAAACTTTCCCCTTTTTTGTGCTGCAGCCGTCCTCTCCCCTCTTTTGTTGCCTGTTGCATTGTGGGTGATTGGGCTGTGTGGGATGGACCCGACGTTGGTACACCCAGGAACCGGCCTTGTTAATGATCAGGCCTAGTGAACGTGTGTAATGCCAATAGTGTACACTTAAGCTACTTAAAACGCAGTTCGTTTTATTACTCGCGATTGTCTGATTATCAGCACTCGTGTGCTTTTTAATATCCACTTTAAATTCCTATACCTACTCTGAGATTTTCAACAACAAATTAAGACCCTTAGTAGCTACATCTAAAAAGAAGAATGATTTTGAATGATGCAAAGGCATTACTTTGGGCTGAGCACTGGGGTGGGAGTTGATGTCTCCACCCATTTAAGGGGTCCAGGGGGTTGTATTGGCTGGTTTTAATTATTGGGGGGGGGAGGGTTACACCCCCCATCACTCTCACAATCCTAGGTTTCCTGACATAGGAGTGGAACTTTTTGCTACTAGCAAATTGGGCTAGTTTGGTATAAAAAAGCAGTCTGACATACAATTTCTCTGTAGCCAACAGGCTAGTGTTCAGTTTTTTTTCACCCTTCGTCTAAATTACTCGCCCCAGGCGAGTGGGCGGGGCTTAATTTCCAATCCTCTAATACGTGTTTGATGTTTTGTTTGTGCTTTAATGGACTCAGACCCTAAGCTTTTATGGAGGTTGAAATGTTTTATTTATGAGGGTCAGGGATCAATGCTAAATAATTAATTGAATGACGAAAGCAGGTCACGGATTGAGCAATGTATGCTTTTCCATATTATCAAAGATGCAGTATTTCAAAGATGTACCAGTTCATATATAGTGTTTGTCATGACAGTTTAGGACATGCAATGATCCCTGCAACTGTTCTTTTTCTGTGGCCGAATGATTATACAACTCACAACTTTATAAAAAAAAAATCACTAATTTGATGCACGGGATTTAATTTATCGGTTTTGTGTCACTTATAAATAAATTATAATAATTCTGCTGCACATACAAAACAGTTGTAGAAATCATTGGAAGCTCAAAACTGCCATTATAGGCATGTTTGTGATAAGCACGTAAACTTTTGACCAAAACTGTATATCAAGTTGATATAGAGGTGGGTTGTCAGTATTGTGAATGTTCACATTTTCCCCAGAAGTCACACAACATGCCTGCTTTATAGAAAATGTCCAAGTATGAAATATGTAAATATTTTGCTCGTTGAGATCAACATGGGAATATTGCACTGGTCAGAACAGGACCCTAATCTTAAAATTCATCTTTGGGATAAATTGAAATACAGAATGCAGTCAAAACTAAGATGGATTTCTGTTGTAAGGAACCTCTAAAGTCTTCGCCAAGGACCTATTTTCAAACAGAAAATAAGCAAAAATGAATCATATGCATTAAAGGACAAAAGTGGCCCAGAATGTTATTTATACCCATAACTATATGTGTCTCTTGTCATGTGTTTGAGTCCATGATATACCTATAGCATTCTGGGATATCTGTGCTCTGACCCAGCACAGCATTCTGGGATATCTGTGCTCTGACCCGGCACAGCATTCTGGGAGATCTGTGCTCTGACCCAGCACAGCATTCTCGGATATCTGTGCTCTCACCCGGCAGTGTAGCTGTGGGAAACAAACAGATATTACTTAACAGTGATATTCATCCATGAAGACCCACAGTCCATCAGGGATCCAAGCTGACTGGTTTTTCATTTACGATATCTCGCTTCAGTGACCTGTTTTAGACTGAGACCATGAAACGCACAAATTTGCAACAATAAAGCAGTTGGCATGCGATGTATAGTTACTGTTGACTATGTCAATGTGGACAGGACTACAGCTACACAATCGGAAAATGTTTAGCCATCGATGTAAGACGAGCAGGATTGTACAATTTGTGCAGCAATAGGCTCAGATAAAATATCAGAAGTTTGTCTGAAAATGGTGAAATGAGAAAGCTTCAGTGGCAAAGCGCTCGAGTGCAGTATTAACCTTATACGTATTCAGGCCTGCCTTTGCCTCGTAACTGCAAACACATTCAGTATTAGCCTTATACGCATTCAGGCCTGCCTTTGCCTCCTAACTGCAAACACATTCAGTATTAGCCTTATACGTATTCAGGCCTGCCTTTGCCTCCTAACTGCAAACACATTCAGTATTAGCCTTATACGTATTCAGGCCTGCCTTTGCCT
>JAODJW010000081.1:13484358-13496540 GCA_026777045.1 Hyperopisus bebe | reverse complement strand
TGTCCTTGGGTAAGAGATAGTGTAGGCTTTGAAACATTTAATATGATAATCATAAAACATAAAACTACATTCTAACAATCTTGTCCACAATTAGCACATTTAATAAGGATGAATTCACACTAGAGAATAAACACATGATCATGGTGATAAAGAGATTTGTGTTATGACCACAGCCCTGACACCCAGACTACAGCTGCAAGGCGGTCATTTATTATAGTGTTTAATTAACATTACACATCAACATATCATAAGAAGATTCAAATTAATTTGCATTTTCCTGGCTGAAGTTGATACAATATCAGGACCATCTACTGATAAATTCCAAATCTATACTTAAAAACACCCATTTATTAATATAAGGGCAGTATTTATTATTACTCGTTGTTACAAATGATAAATCATTAATGAAACATTTTTGGGATAATTTCCGCCATGAGCTGGAAAAAATTGTTTGATATCACGCATCCAGAAACACAATTAGAAATCAGGCTTTGGAATTCAAGCTGAGTGTTGTGTTTAGGGCAGGATTAGGACAGACTGGGGCAGCATGGGGGCTTAGTGGGTAACGTCTGAGCCTTGACCGCCACTCTTCATGTGTCGTGTTTGCATGTCCTCCCCATGTCACGTGACTTTTCTTCAGGTACTCCCTTCCAGAGTCCAAATACAGTTCAGCAAATGTGCATCTATAATTTACCGGAATTGTGTGATTGTGTGTTTATATGCAATGATATGCGTTGTGTCCCAGCACAAATAAGAGAGAGAGCAGTCTAACAGAATGCATGAAGCATAGTTACTTCGCTTAATTATCAACACCTGCATTTCATGGGCTCATTACACGAGGAGAAACACTTTACTTATTAACACTGCTCTTATTACTGCAGAACTCATCAAATTCACTGCCAGTGAAAGAAATGTTGCATTTTTGTTGCATGGCTCTCTCTGGTGGTGAAATAGCAGCATAACATTGTGCTTAAAGAATTGCTACTTTGTATGCAGTAAAAAGACTTAATACTAATTAATTAGCACCATGGCACCACAAATTTTTCATATTTTTTCCGATACAATTAAATAATTGCTACTAAAGCAACCTTCACAAGCTTGAAATTATACAGCAAGTTCCTGGTCTAAAAGTTAAATCTGGATCCTAATGATGTGTCTAACACAGCATATCTACTTTATAAAATATTTCCAGCCAGACGAGAAAAGCTGGCAGTGTCTGGAGACAGAGGCTGTCCTGGGGCAGGTTTAACCTGACAGAGCATCAGCAGATTGCTGGAGTTAATGATGAGTCCTCTGAAAACTCAGTGGTCAGGCACAACGGTCTGCAAGCTTAGGGATGCCTGTTCTGCTCCCATAGAAACTCTGTTGGCTGAATTGATGCTCAGTATGAAGCTGAAATGGTATTGTTGATGGTACAGTATAAAACTTTCATGTTACATTTTAACAGAACGTAGCAATAAGCCCGCATCAGTGGTTACGGCCAGTTTATGTTGGCTATTATCGTAATCTCAGTTCATGACCTTTGACCCTTCTGGAGGAGATTCCGCTATGAAATTTTCATGTGCATGTTCAAATTTCAAGGTGCAAGGTGCAGTGTCACATGGGTAGGATTCTATGAATAAATACTCAAATGTGTTAATCTGCTTTTTGGTAACCTTAAATTACAGTAAAAATTTCCAAAGCAAAAAGAATAAAATCAAATAATTCATGATAATAAAGTGTACGTGTAAATGCATGTTTTAAAATATGAATCAAGTTGAATTGTGAAATTGTGGTGGGGATTAAATTATCTCCAATGAAGTTTAGCGACTGCGCTGAGAAACACTCCGAAATGTTGTTTTACATTTCCAGAAATGGAAAAGAGCTGCAAAAAAATGTGTCAGTTTGTCTCTTTCTGACTAGATTATCATATTTTATGATGAATTATAAATTATTGTGCTTGTAAAGCAGTAATCACCAGGGGGCAGTGTTGACTAGTAATACTAGAAATCTAGGCCACTTCCTCACGAAAGGAGCAGATTTTTTTTCCCCTATTACGTGCTATGTGGCTGTCTAATCACAGTTATTTCTTTAAATTACTTTAAATTTAAATTGTTTTCTTTAGAAAAAAACTCATCTGCATTCATACAACTGAAACTGAACATTAAAAAGATAAAGTAAATCTAATTGTGACGAAATCATTGAGTCATGAGTGTGGATGCACTGTGCACTATAGTACTAGACTCAGTACATAAAAATGCCCATGAATTGATCCGTGTATTGACTGTTTTTTCAATGGCTGCAAGGCAGCTATTTTAAGGGTTAGATCTAGACAGTGCTGCTGTCGTGTAAGAGCGCCCAGCCCCCACCACCCAATGCCTATTATCCCCAAACAAACCTTTCTGTGTATTCCCTTGGCAGTATTACACACTCTGCAATCACCAAACCAGTGCACTAGATTTTCCTACATACACAAATCACATCCTTAAACAGTATATAACAGTTCATCAATAAACAAACATGAATCTTGTTATAGGGGTTAAAACCTTCATGAATTCATGTTCTTTGTGTTTTAACTAAATGTTTTATTTTAAAGAACGCTAAATGTAGGAATATTATATAGCTATCCATGAATTAAAAGATAATAGCACCTTCCATAACCGTGTATTAACATTCCTAAGGTTATAAATGCCTAGTGCAACATTCAAAGCCTCATATTACAGTTGGCAGACGCCACTCTGCGCCTGAAAGCTCACCTCGTCTAGGCATTCTTTAAGTTTCAGCAATCAAAACTGCCATACAGTACAGGAGCAATTTCAGCAAACGCCAGTACTGGCTGAAACACTTTGTCTTGTTTGATCATGAAATGGACCATGAGATATCGACACGTTTAACAGAAACGGGAAGATGTTCGATCTTGCATTTACACACACATATACCAGTATTCAATATGCATAAAATGTGAACATTAAAAAAAATGTTTGTGACATTAAAAAAGTCATGTAACTAACTGCTGTAAAGTACTTTGTGCCGAAAGGTCTGGGGTTGCTAGACGATTCTGGAGCGTCAGTGGGTCTGAACAAGAAATGCTTCTTGGAAACATCATTTACACAAGGGGGGTGGGGGGGGGGGTCCAAGGTGCCAGCCATCTGGACAGGTGAAAGGCAGCTTATCGGAACCAGTACAGGTAGTTGGAGCTGACAGCGGGGGAGCACAGGTTACTGCTGCAGGACCCCCCATAGGTGGGGGGGCAGGCCGAGCAGGGGACGCCCACCTGGTAGGGCGCCTCCCCGATCCAGTTTCCCCTGTCGAGGAGAGGACAGAAACGTCCAGGTTATGTCAGAGCTGTGGTCCGCATCCAGCCTCGGGGAAAATCAGCCAAGTCGCCCACAGCCTTACAGTTATAACAACACACTTGTTTTAGGAACATAAAAATGCCAAAAGACGTCAGGAGACCCATCTGCTTTTTGGTAAATGTATTAGAAATGGTGACTTTAATTAATGGCCCCATCCAAACACACTAAAAGAAATATTATTCTAAACCAATAAAACTCTGTGTGTTAGAAAGAGTCCAGCTAATTCCCATTTATGGCCTTGTGGTTCTAACAATGAAGCAGTCAGCAGAGCTATGGCCTTATCTGCTCCTCGCAGGATTTGCTGCATTTGGATCATATTATTTTGCTCAGACTACGAGACTTAGGACTTTGCTAGGTCTGACCAGTCCTTGTATGGAAACCCTTTGAGGGACCCATTGTTTTCCTAAATGCACAAATGGTGTTTATACGGCTGTTAACACATAAATTACCGTGGCAACCAAGCCGGCTGTAATAAATCGCTCACCTCCTTGTTCTCTTGTTAATTTAATAATATGAGAGTGGCCTCGCTGCATGGATACCTACTTCGGGGAGTAGTTGCACACCAGGTATGTGGCCCTCCTCCACAGAGAGCCCCAGACGTTCATATTATAGCAAGTCTGCACCGCACATCCCAGCCGCCTCGACGTCGCCCACACCATCTGCGGAGAAACGGAAGCGGGTTCACGGTCGCCACGCTTTAAGGCCGCCTTCATTGCTGGAAATGTACTTTGCAGGTCTTTTATGCCGTTTGTCAGTTCTTTTGAGCTCCTCCATCCGAACATTAAACCTTTCAGGACAGTTACTCGGGTATGTATGCGAGGTGGGCGTATTTGGAGCCGGCGAGGAAACGGAGAAGATTTAGCCACACTCGAACGGAAACGACAATACCCACTGAGCCTTCATCCCACAGCACGTCGGGATATTATATTAATGGGTCCATTTAGCATGGAAGTGGAGGGAAATAAACCCAGGAGTGGATTGGAAATGGATCATGGTGCTTGGCAGCTGTGATGACCAGGGCTCAATCTGCAGCTCAGATCACGGCTTAGATCACGGCTCAGCGTGCCCGTACCCGTGAGCCGTACCTGAGTGTAATGCGTACACATGGGCCCGTAACAGCGCAGCGGGCATCTGGGACTGCAGTCTCGGGGGTACGGGAACACGTAGTCTCTGACCTCATCGTACCAAGGCTTCACAAGCTGCAAGATGGACCTGAAGCTGAATAGCCAGGAGAAGCTGCAGGTCAGACACGCACACTTTTCACAGCTTCGTGTAAAAACGCACACTTAGGGCTAGCGTCGTTATAATTGGAGGCTTTCTGGAAATTTTACAGAATCATCTCAATGTCTGGAAACCCGTTCTAAATACATAAATGCCCCTTGAAAATAAAGTATTGCTAAATGTATATATTAACGGCAAAGTTTTTCCAGGTACCCCATTGTAACAATACGCCCCCTAGTGTACAGATAATACTGACACACACTGTAGACAGAACAGGGCGTCTGTTCCTACGGACTGATGAGATACATGTAAGGCATATGATGACCATTAGGCCTACTACAAAAGATTATAAATATGTATGTCAGCAAAATAAAGATATCAGTCTTTCGTGACTATCAATGGTAGAGCTGGTCCGCTTGAAAAACGCCCCCAATGAAATAAGATGTAAGTGTTTTATACCGGCCCGTCCTGACCGAGAGGTTTTGGCCGTAGAACCGCATCAGATAGTACGGCCCGTGATCCCAGATGCATGTTGCCGCCCAGGCTTCTGCTGACTGGGCCAAGCTGTCATCCCAGACCTGGATGGGCAGGGACAGAGATGTCGGCTTGACCAAATCCTTGATGGTGGTCACGTTAGGAGTCAAATGTAGGGTTGCACTTGGAGACCAGTCTTCGGTGAGCTCTAGGCATGTCTGCACAGGTTATTTTGAAGGCATCTTCACAATTTTTAGAGTATAACGTGTGTCCACTGCAGTCAGATATGAATATATATCTTGAGCGGTTATACAGGAATGCACCATGACATGGATAATGATAACATAATTGCGGGGTTTGCATGACATAATTTCCCAACCCAACTCAAACCGTCAGTTAAACTTTTATGTGGGGACTTGTGATCCTCAGAAATAAAATACGATCTATAATTTATAACGCCATGTCGCATTCCTCTGCCCTCCAATTCAATTTAGCATCCAGCTTAAGTGTTAACTAAAAATAGACTAACAAACTTAAAAACACCTGGTAATGTAAAATATGGTACAGTGATTAAAATAGTGGTCATTGTAAACCATCATTTACAATAAAATTTTAACAAATACATTTACGTTTCTAATAGTCACGATTTTAAATATTGTAGCACTTATCACATGTATTTATCTGAGTTACAAATAACTGCATGCATTTATTTATGGAGAAATAACTTAGTTTAACTTAGTCATAGTTTTAAGTAATTAGTTGACACTTACCATGTACTCCATGTTGGCAGCTGGTGGGAAGACATTCGCCCGGACCATGTTATGATAATCTACGATGGCGATCATGTCGCTCTGTGAAATGTACCGCTTCTGCCTGCTCCTAGATGTGTCTGCATTACTGTCCGAGAAATTAACGCCGGACAAACCGCCGGGGTTTGAAACAGAGCCGGTGGAATTAACCACAGCGACTCGGTCACCGTCTGCTAGGGTGATGACAACCGCAATGAGCGACAGGTAGACATCGGTCGTGCTTCTCAGCATGTCCTTGCAATTGATTTTCTGATGATTATACTTTTAAATGGAATTTACGAAGTAAATCACGATTCCCAAGTTCAAAAGAATATTTGAAATGATCAATTTGAAAGTATTGTTATCAAACAAAAATGACTAAAATTGCATTCTACCTGAGACGTGTTTCTTTGGTTTCTGCTCGACAGGAAACCTGTAGTTGTATGGGTGCTTCAAATTGTATGCTTCTCGAGATCGCTTGTCGTATTCTGGGCTGTGCCTCGCTGCTACCTATAGCAGATCTCGGGCTACCCTTAGGTTTGGCACGTTAAAGTTTCACTGTTCCTCGGGAAAGTTTTTCAGTGGTGCCTTCAGCGACATTGTGTACTTGTAAATGTTTCTTAAATCACCGTTTTCCGTTTAGGTAACATTGCTTTATGTTCGCCCAGCATGAAAATGTTACATAATTGCGATTACTTAAATCATATGAAAATCCGTTGGACTGAGTTTGAAGGAAACTCAAGATACACACTGTGTACGTTACAGTACGTCTTAGAGCTAATGCAGTCTTAGTCATCTTGCATTAGGACACAAAGAACAAGCCAAAGCAAAGTGAGGTTATTTAATACTCCTTTTAATCCACCCTGATTGATCACAGCTGTTGATCCAATATAAGACTAGATTTCAGGCAGTTTTTTGACACCCTTCATGAAGATCAAGATGCTGGTACCTGATCAGTTTGATCAAAGAAGGTCCAGTGAATTGTAGTCTACATGGTCACCGTCAGCCAGCCAATAGCATGGAGCGACACTCAGCTCTGCAACCAATCCATCCCAACTTACATCGTCTGAACCAGGTGCATGGTTCCGACTATCTAAGTCAGGGGTGCGCAACTCCAGTCCTGGGGGCCGGAGCCCAGTGTAGCTTAATTCTTTCCCTGTTTCACCATAAATAATTCAGCTCAAGTGCTGTGTGGTAATTAGCACAAGGAGTTGAATCAGGTGTGTTAAATGAGGAGAAATCCAAAAATGTGCACGACTCTGGCCCCCCAGGACTGGATTTGGGCACCCCTGGTCTACGTTACTAATGTTATAAGCAGCTATGCTTTTGGGAAACGTGCCTCTGCTTAGTAATACACACATCTGCTCCTCTGCTGTTCAGTGTGACGTGTGTTACGTTACAGCACTGAAAGCTGAACATTCACATGCAGAGAATGTGTTTCCACCAAAATCGCATGTGTCTATTGACTGTGCAATAATGGGGACAGTCACAGCCATCTTGAACGCCATTGTTTGTCATTGTTATTGTTTAGCTTTGAGTCAGTCTATTGTTATTTGTCAATGCAATGACCACACAGCTAAAAGACTTAACCCCCCCCCAAGCCCATTTGAAGTCGGGTGTTGCTGTAGGCTGTAGAATGTTGGGGATGGTGATTCTGTGCAGATGGTTGGAGGTCGGACCTGCAATAGATTAATAGATGCAATTTTTTGAAATTGCGAAACAATTTTACCTGTTCATGTATATATATGCCACACATATTGACTGTGAAGTGAAGAAGCAGTATTATTAACAGGTTGTATGAAGACTGGGGAAGTTCAGAACGATGCTGAATAGGAAGATACTTCCATAGTCTGAAAATGTTGCTGCTCACAGCATTTTTTTGTTGATTGGGGGACATACAGGTTAGGGCTGACTGGATGCTTCCTGGGGTTCAGGGATTTACAGTCTACGTTGCACATAATGAAACATCTTGTCTGTGACGTGTAAAATTCTTGTCAGATGCATAACACATATCCAAGATATTGTCTATGATGTCACTCCTTTTCTTCATAATGACAGACGGAAAATCACTATGTATGGTTCAGCTTTAAATTGCTGTATTTCGTTTGCCCGCGTCTGGGTAAATGGTGTGGTAACGTGTGAATTTGCCAGTGTTTCGGGATTTCCTTGACTGATACAGTTCCGTCTTCATTTCTGGCCAATACTTTATCTCCGTAGGTGGTATGGACCTTCCAGAAAGCCTTTAGTCTGCCATAAGCCAAGTAAAAGTTTATTTTATTTTAAGAGTTTATTGAGATGGCTTAGAATGCTCTTTTGTTGGTTCTTCATTGTTTACGAAGATTTCTTACACATTTATGTACACATCCAACAGATTTATTCAAAACGTTTTCTTTTACGACCCCTGAGGTCAGACAGATGTCCAGACTAGTATGTCTATTCTCATTCTGACCCTAACCCTAACCCTAACCTAACCCTAACCTTCCCAAAGCCGCACAGACTAGCAGACAGACTTTAATTTGTCTCACAAAACCACACAGTCTTTATTGGCTTAGAAACCATGGATAAAATGCTCAGCCTTACATAAGCCTGATTTAAAAAAGATCTAGTCTATAATCATGGCATTGGTTGAGCAAAAGCTGTTTCAAACTGATTATTTAACTTTACATTGTCTGGGAAACATTTCTTCTGATCCTCATTGTGACCGTAATATCACCGGAAGTTACTAAATGATATAATGATCATTATCTAGCAACACGTAGCATTCGATACTTAAACAGCACAGGTCAAAGTGTGTAAAAGGATTTAAAATAAAAGCAACTCTGTTTTTTTGTTATAGCAGCATGAGATTTGTCATAATTTCTCATAAAAAGTAAAGGGATAGTAATGTAATTCAAATATTACTATCAAATAGACAAGAAAAAGTAAATTGGTATTTTCATAAGAATACAGAATAACTTTACATTAACTGCACCTTAAAAATGCTTTTAAAAGATTTTCATAGAAAATTCAATACACTTTCACAATGCATTCCTAATGCACTGATAGAACATTCATAAGCAGCACGTAACTGTACCATAACATCCTAACATACCTTAACAGCTTTAATATACATTAATGACAAACATTTTGTGATAATAAAGAACATTGTAATTGTATAATAATGTTTGTTCTTAATATATATTAAAGCTGTTAAAATATGCTAGGATGTTAAGGTATATAGTTACATGTTCCTTTTGAATGTTCTACGAATGCATAATGAATGTATTATGAAGGTGCAGTTAATGTGAAGCTTCACTGAATACAGTACATCAAAAGTATCAGGAGAACATCAAAGCACAAAACTCTGTGAAAAGCAGAACATTATCTGGCAGGAATACCTGGATGCCATGGTGTAGGAACTAAAACAAAACATGCTTTGTTTAGGATGGACCTCTGAGATCAGCAGGAAGTGCACTTTGTGATGTAGTGATAGGTCACATGGCAAGAAACTGCATGATCAGAGACTTTAATACAGCCTGTTACTTTGGGTACTTTGGCTACAGGAAGTGGTCATACAAATGCTTACGTTTACATTTAGGAAGTGTTGAGCTTAGTGGCATCTGATGTACTAAATCTTCACCTTCAAGCAGAAGTGGGTAGTTCAGGTTCCAAGAGTAAAAATCTAGACCAAGATTATGTTTCAATCAACCAGTTGAGTACTCTGTAACTGTGATTCTTCACACTGAATTGGTTGGTTGAAACAATATCTTGGTCTGGATTTTTATTTTCTGGACCTGAACTATCCACCTTGGCCTTCAAAGTAGTTATATCTAGTCAGTGACTGAAGTCCTTTAAGGGTGTCATGAACAAATCGCACGATAAAACAAGCCAGTAAACTAGAAAGGTCACAGTTTATAGAATGATCACCCAAATTGTTTACAGAAACAGCAATTGACCTTGTTATGTACTGGAGTTAGTACAGGCATGGTGCATCACTGCACAGTCACCGCTGCATGGTGCATCACTGCACAGTCAGCACTGCATGGTGCATCACTGCACAATCACAGCTGCATGGTGCATCACTGCACAGTCAGCGCTGCATGGTGCATCACTGCACATCACGGAACATAAATTTCAAGTGAAGTAATCAACTTTAAGTTACTGTGTTTTGGCAACATTCAAATTTATGAACATTTTTCCTGAAAGTTGAGCCTGGAGGACAGTGCAACATCAATCCCCCGTCATATGTGACAGTGTCGATTTTCTACAACACACCTCTGCACACCCTCCCTATCATCTTGATGACATCACCTTCCTCTGCACACCCTCCCTATCTTCTTGATGACCATCACCTTCCTCTGTACACCCTCCCTATCTTCTTGATGACCATCACCTTCCTCTGCACACCCTGCCTATCTTCTTGATGACCATCACCTTCCTCTGCACACCCTCCCTATCTTCTTGATGACCATCACCTTCCTCTGCACACCCTCCCTATCTTCTTGATGACATCACCTTCCTCTGCACACCCTCCCTATCTTCTTGATGACTATCACCTTCCTCTGTACACCCTCCCTATCTTCTTGATGACCATCACCTTCCTTTGCACACCCTCCCTATCTTCTTGATGACCATCACCTTCCTCTGCACACCCTCCCTATCTTCTTGATGACCATTGCCTTCCTTTGCACACCCTCCCTATCTTCTTGCTCACTCCCTGGTGAAAGAAAATTATGTAGCAAAACAAAATACAGAAAATGTTAAAGTTTAAAAACTTTGGTTATGGCTGATACTTACAGAAAACTCAGAAACCACACGAGCACCTAGTGGCAGGGTGCAAAGCAAATATACCACACTTGTGGTGTAGAACAATGAGAAAGGAAATTATATACCGTGTGTGAAATTTAATTTCTGGAGTAAAATGAACAGTCGTTAGGGGCAGACCTAGTAGTGGCACAAACTTATATTAAGTCAGGTTGTAAAACTAAGTGGTACAAATTGGGCACAGTCGTAAAATTTGTGGTAAAGCGTGATGCCATGCGGACGCGAATGTGCGAGGTACAAATGGGACAGGTGGTATAGATCGGGTGACAAACAACTGAACAAGCAGGTGTCTTTCCCTTGTAAAATGCTCGACTGTGCAGATAGCTATTTATGGTGTTACTGTATATATTCTACAAAAGGGACAAGAAAAAATTAATACTTACAGTATGTAAACAAATTTCAGTAATTGAATATTAAATTCAATGCATTTAAAATACTTTTAAAATACTTTTGTGCGCATGCATGGGCTAGTTGCATCATTGACATCATGTCTGTGTTCCATGCTCAGCTGCCATTAGAGATGAAACTGGTATGAAGCGATAACTATAGTCAAACAAACTGGACTTTGGGGTCAGACGTGCTAGGGCACAGCACGGAACGCCTGGGAGGTCACTCATAAATTCAGTTGCCAGCAAAAACAAAAAAATAGACTATTAATGCTCTACCTTTGTTTATTGTGCCTGTATATCTAAATTATGTCATTGTTACTGTAATGATGTCATAATGATCAGATATTGAAGACATCAGTGGATATTCTGCATATATTAATCAATTAATCTTTATTTATTTATTTTACTGAACACCTTGCACTTGAGCACTTTGAACCAGCCAGCTTGCAGTGTGGATTACAGTTCTGGAATGTGCATCAGTGAGACGTCATTGTGAAGTATGACATGAAATGTAGCCAAATCTATTTCCAGCTGGATCATGGGGCAGCTCCGCCCACTGAGCCTGGACCCGGTGACTCAGGCTAGCAGGAATGCTTAGTTAAAGCCTGTTAAAATTTACTGAGTTTCACGTCATACCCTGGCAAGCTTTATTTTCCTGAACGTAAAATTTAACCGTAATAAAACACCAAGCAAATGTCTTCAGCTTGTCATGCTCCTTTGGTCTCTCCTCTGCAAAACCATTTGGTCCGTTAACTTCTAAGACAGGGGCCCCAAAACTATATTATAATAAAATAATTTAAAAATATGTAATAACATAATAATAATAAAAACTGAAATAATGTTTTTGTTTTGCAATCCCTTAAAATTTTCTAGATCCAGGAGCTTCAAAAGTTCTCAGTCAAGACATCATAGGAACTTGTAACCGGGGACCAGGTTCCAGAACATCGGTGTGAAAGCATCTTGTGTTTGGATGAAAAGTCTGGAGTAGGGACTAAAAAAGGGCTCCAGAACTGCCTCCGGGGAACTACAGTAGGACCGAAAAAAAAGTTCCTGTTTGCCCAGTGTCCAAAGTGAGACGGAGAAATCCAGCCCCAAATAAGCCCAGTGTCCAAAGTGAGACGGAGAAATCAAGCCCCAAATAAGCCCAGTGTCCAAAGTGAGACGGAGAAATC
>JAODJW010000081.1:13464879-13478841 GCA_026777045.1 Hyperopisus bebe | reverse complement strand
CGCGTTACTGAGGACCCACCAAAGCGCGTTACTGAGGACCCACCGAAGTGCATTACTGTGGACCCACCAAAGCGCGTTACTGAGGACCCACCAAAGCGCGTTACTGAGGACCCACCAAAGCGCGTTACTGAGGACCCACCAAAGCGTGTTACTGTGGACCCACCAAAGCGTGTTACTGAGGACCCACCAAAGCGCGTTACTGAGGACCCACCAAAGCGCGTTACTGAGGACCTCTCAAATGAGCAGTCGCACTATTATACTACTCACAATACAAGGAACATTTTCTGTGTTCTTTTCATTCCTAACTCATTCCTCTCTGCTGATCCTGGGACGTGGGCGACCAGTGACGCCTGCTTCTGAGAACTCCGCGTTGTCAATGACGCTGCTCAAAGCGGAGGTGCACTAATGCAGGACTACAATGCACTGTTGACAAAAGATGAAGAGAAAATGCAGCTTGCTCTCCCAAGTAGTGAAGAAGCACCAAAACCGTTTTTCTGACTCAAATAGGTCAACGGTTTTGCAGAGTCTAGCTCCAAGCACTAGCAGCCAGTGATGTTAACCAAGAAGTGTTAAAGTTACCATACTGATTGTTAGAAAACAGACTTTCACATTCAGTCAGTCAGTTGTACTGACCACAGTTCCACAGTGTACTGTGTAATGAAATGGTTTTGTTGTATGTGTCTGCCGTATGTATCTCTGTTTTGTGTCGGGATATGGGTATATCAGTATAGTGATAATTACCAGCCATGGAGGATAATAATCGCTTATATGAGAAACTGCGTGCACTGAGCATGCCCTAAATATTAAGTCATTTAGATTTTTTTTCCCCCAAAATGTTAATTCTGGAGATAGATCAAAATAAGTGGGTGGGAGGTTGACTTTGTAAAATTAAAAAAATTTGGACCACCCTAATAGATCACTGTAACCAAAATAAGTGATAATACAACTTTCAGCTAACTATTCAATTTGGAAGAGGTATCCCAACTGGTGATCGCGAGCTGATCCATGCCGATCTTTCATTGCGAAGTGTTGTTGCCATTTCCCAATGAGCCATACCAAGCGTTTTCTCTCCCTAAAGATCCCGCAATCCTAGGCCTCCTGTGGCTCCAGGAACATGACCCCCGCATTCACTGGTCCTCAGGCGAGCTTGTTGCCTGGTCTCCTCGATGCTATTCCCAATGCTGTTGTGTTGTGTTGCTGTACCCAGTTGTGTTTCTTTGGTCAAAAGCCCAAACCCAGAGGACCTGTCGGTCATCCCTGAGGAGTATGCAGACTTCCACGACGTCTTCAGTAAAACGCTAGTCTTCCAGCTGCCTCCGCACTGGGACTGTAACTGCGTAATCGATCTCCTTCAGGGGGTGCCCCTCCTGAAGGGTCGACTCTACCCATCATCCATAACGGAGGAGGCAGCAATGGAGGATGGAGGATTACACTCAAGAAGCCCTTAAACAAGGTATTATCCGTCTATCCACCTCTCCTACTACAGCCAGCTTCTTTGTTAAAAAAAGGATGGGGGATTTCGACCATGTATTGATTATCGGGCTCTTAATGCAATCACTGTGAAGCAAAGAGAACCATTACCTCTCATCCCTTCCGCGTTGGAACAACTACGAGAAGCTAAGATTTTCACCAAGCTCAACATAACCTGATCTTTATCCGGAGGGGAGACGAATGGAAAACGTCTTTCATTATTCACACCCGCCTATATGAGTACCAGGTTTTCATTATTCACACCTGGCAATATGGGTACCGGGTTTTCATTATTCACACCTGGCAATATGAGTACCGGGTTTTCATTATACACACCGGGCAATATGAGTACCGGGTTTTCATTATTCACACCGAGCAATATGAGTACCGGGTTTTCATTATTCACACCTGGCAATATGGGTACTGGGTTTTCATTATCCACACCTGGCAATATGAGTACCGGGTTTTCATTATACACACAGGGCAATATGAGTACCGGGTTTTCATTATTCACACCGGGCAACATGAGTACCGTGTTTTCATTATTCACACCAGCCAATATGAGTACCAGGTTATGCCTTATGGTTTGGCTAACAGTCCCTTGATGTTCCAGTCATTTATGTATTCCATCTTTCACGACATGATTAACCAATTTGTGGTCGTATATATCGATGATATACTGATATCTGATATTGATATCTGATATATATGATACTGATATTGGGCCGGTCTAGATCGCCAAACGTGTGGATCCTGCTTCCTTCCATTTACAGCTGCCAAGGGTGTACCGTATTTGTTCTGCATTCCAGGCGGGACCGAGCACTGGCAGACGATCACCAGCTGATCAACCCACTTCTTAAGATCGCCAATGCCAATCTTTCATTGTTGCTATTTCCCAATGAGCCATACCAAGCGTTTTCTCTGTCTCTTGTCCTCCCGGTTTGTCCTGCCTTCTGTGTCCTGCCTGCCTGCTACCTCACTGATCCCGTTCCTCCCGACCCCTCATCATCTCATCTCATCCATCGGTGTAGGACTGACTTCCCCGGTACCCGACCTCTGCTCGTGACCCGACCACTCTCCTGGATTGCCCCCTTGGATCTGTCAGGGCCCGGTTTCCAAAATAAACCTGCTTGCTCCCGCATTTCAGGGTCTGCCCCCTCCATTCTCGCCTGGTGTTACACCAACAATCTTCAAAACATCATTTTATTATTTTTTGGAAACACTGTCCCTCATATTTAGATGTGTCAGTTGGATGTCGCTACAGTCATAAGTGCTGCCTGTTAACATGAATTATTCATTTTTTGGTGATATATTTATTTTATCTTTAAAACAATGCCATTATGTAGGATTGTGTAGGCCATCTCTTGGAGATGTAAACTTATCCGCATATATAAGCATACGGATTCTCTCTGCTTGTGCATAGTATTACGTATTTAATTTAATAATGTGCAAAAGTCACAAACAGCATGGATATAAAAGATCTATGGGATGTCGATGATGTAACTATACTGACATCTAGTGGTATAAATAACACCGGATTCATGTGTGCAGACAATCACACTGTCCTCTAGTGGCTGATACGGGACATCATCATCACCCGTGAGAAATTTGCCATATATCCACACTGACTGAGCATTCATTCAGGATTTTATGGAATCTTCATTTTACAACCAATGCATATGAAAGCAATTAAGTTCTACTCATACATTTTGTGCTATGGAGCAATTTACAGCAGCTGTCCGTGTTCGCGATGCAAACGAGATCCCTACCTTAAGGTCTAGGCTAAAAATATACACCAATCTTATAGCTAGAGGGTATTTTTGTTGCATAGGTGACAGCTGGGTATTTTACTTGAGCGCTTGCATGCTAAATACCTAGCATGTTGAATACCATTACATATGGTATGACGGTATTACACTTCCTGTTTCTGAAAATGAAAACTTAAGGCAAAGACAGTGCAGACAGATGCTAGCGATCTAAGGAGTCTGGGTTGTCGTCCTAGTGTTGCACATAATAACTGTAACGTGCCTTGATTTGCTGCTGCCTGCCCTGGGTCTCCTGCTTATTATAACCACCCAGTGGCGTTATTCAGTGTTGCGATTAATTCGGCAGTTGAACTTCTAGCTTTTAGTGACACATTTGATTTTAAATGATTGCCAGTTGGTTAACATATTCCTTTTATCGCCAGTGGAGAAATGTTCCTCTTTTCATAGACAAATACTATAATAAGTCATAGTTTTTGATGAAATTGGTGGGTTTCTGTCTGTCTACCAATATAGATATTTTAACTTCTAACTATTTGAATTTAATTGTATTATCGTTATTAGACCTGACGTTTAGTGTTGTTATAATATTACTGTTTGTACTCAGTAATAACATTCTAATGTATTCTCGGTTTAAAATAAGCATTAGCGTTTTATTTTTCGAAGACCAATTATATTTATGTTTAGTTTTGCACTTAACGTTTTACTGCCTAATCGTTTCTAGATTAAGCCGCTCTCCCACATTGCTTACTTGCAGAACAGAGTAGCCAGCCGGCTCAGTAGATGCCACCCTATTTCTGTCTTCTCTTAAAGGGGAGATATCCAAAAATAATATCTGGTGAATTTCTCATAATATCCGATTCCGGATATAGGCCTATACAAATTAATGTACGCTCATTAATACAAGGCGCGCACATTAAACCGCACATTTGTTTCTAGAAAACATCCATCGCTTCCCAGCGAACGTTCATCTAATACGTACGTGAATGAACTGTGCAAATCGTCAGCATTTCCATGCTCTAAATAAGAGCCCACGCTGCACATACTCCTTACTCTGCGCTGTCAGTCGAATTGTTTTTAAAGCAGCATTTATATATCGTAATATTTACATTGAAAGTACCCTCGTGTCTAATCTACAGTTTCAAAATCCGTCTTTAATATGAAGATTTGACGCTATAATGATGTTTAAACCATTATAAACAATGACGAACTGGTAAAGACACGCACACATACCGTTTATGACATAGGAATCACTCACAACTAAAACTAACATTTACCTGTTACTGGCCAAAAATGCTTATAGCTTTACTCAGTACAAATAACATTTACGGCTAGTTCTTCGTTAATACATTCCTTCGTGCAATTTAAAGCCTTCCAAATTAACATTCCATCCATCTTTCGACTGTTCATCCTGATCAGGGGGCCTGGAGCCTATGCCCAAGGAGCGTAATGCAACAGGTTGGGTACACCAGGGACGAGATATCAGTATGTGACACGGGGAGGGCATGTAAACACAGAGCGGATGTGGGATTCGAACCCACAACCCCAGTCAATATGAGGCCACGGCGCTGAACACTGCTGAACTGCTACATCGTTGAAAAGGAATGTAACAGAAAGTCGCTGGAAATGCGTATGATGACACTCAGTAAACCATGCGTCTGCCGAGCATAGTGGAGACCGGTGCTGGTAGCAAGCAACTTGTATTTACAATTCTGCTGTGCTTGTGCTGTTTATTCTGCTGAAAGCAATAAAACGAGAATTGCGCTTACACGGCAGTGCTATTAAAATCCACGCTACTTAGAAATCTCTGTGGGTCATTATTAACACAGAGGAAAATGAAATTCACGTCATGAGCCTGAAACCACACTGTCTCGCCGGCAATATCTGATAAGAATACAATTTGCGGGTTAAAATAATTATTTGACAGCGGTCCTTCCTGTACCCCCTACTTAGCCTAATAGGGATGCTGGGAGGTGCCGCGGCTTTGACGTCAATAACAGGCAGTATCTTCTTTGGGGCTGAGGGATGCATTTCTCTCTCCCTCCCCGGGCGAGTGCGAGGGGGGTGATAAGCCCTGTGAAAGCCAGCTGCAGAACCGGCGTGCGGCTGTGACGGCTCCCGTGCGGCAATCAGAACTACATACTCATGCACACTCTCAGAATCACTGCTCCGAAACCGTCCAGGTCGTACACTGATCGTCCTGGTTCCCAGGATCATATTTTTCCCCTTGTTCTGGCTGTTCGTCGCTATTGGGTCCCGTGGGAAAATACAGCATCCAGGCTCTCCTGCGACGCGCGTCCATTCTAGCCTCTTCTGAATGACGGGCGGACGGTTCGACTTCGACGATGGCGGCACATATTGCGGCGGCTGGGAGGATGGAAAAGCCCACGGGCACGGCATCTGCACTGGCCCCAAAGGCCAGGGGGAATACGCCGGTTCCTGGTCCAACGGCTTTGAAATAATTGGAGTGTACACATGGCCCAGCGGGAACACGTACCAGGGCCACTGGGCGCAGGGCAAGCGGCATGGGCTGGGGGTGGAATCTAAAGGGAAGTGGATGTACCGTGGAGAATGGAGTCATGGGTTTAAGGGTCGGTACGGAGTCCGGCAAAGCATAAACACGCCTGCGAGATACGACGGCACATGGAGCAATGGACTGCAGGACGGTTATGGCATCGAAACTTACGGAGACGGGGGTAAGAGCGCGTGGCGTCTGAAATTCGATGTTCACCGTGAAGCTTGTTATTATTGCTCGTATTAAGACCACATCCACTGTAGTGCGACACTTCCATAACAGGGTAAAAAGACACCGAATGCTGTTGGCGATCATATTTATGGAAATAGACGTACACAACGCGAATGTGCTGCAAATGCACAGCTTGGCAAATATTTGCAATACTTGTTTGTTTAGTAAGTCAGGTGGCACGCATTGGTGCCAGATAGTGTGTTAAAATGACACCATGCAGCCTGGAAATATTACTGCTTTATCAACGATATGGAGACCATGTATTTTAAGGTTGTCTCTCCAAAGTAAATGTTGTCATTCGCAATGTTTGGATAACTTTTACTAGTTGGTATAATTGCCAGTCTGCCAGTTAGGTGCTTTAAACAGTAAGATCGTGTCTTCTCCCATTTATGTCAAGCCGAAATGTAGTGCACAGGATTGATTTGTTGTTCCGTGATATAAAACTCATTGCTGCCATTTTAATGAAGGAGTCCTGGCGGTCTGACTGTACATTATTGACAGGGTCGGCCAGGTCAGTCCGAAGCGCTCGCGTAGAGGTCAAGCCTAAAAATAGCCGCATCTCCAGCACTTACAACTCGCCAACTTAAAAAAAGCGCAGATCAAAATAAAAGAATGAGAAATACCCATCTTCCTATGACTACAGATTAGGGATCGGAGAACTCCAAAACCACATTCCCGGAATTACACGTGTCCTTATGGAAATAGTTTAAAGTTACCATGCAGTTTAAAGGATCGGGGCTGTAATGTAATGGCGTTGTTATTTTAGGATGTAAATTAAATCCATTTGGTTATCTTGCAGCAGCAGCTGTGATATAACTGCGTGGGTGTTTTCTTCCAAACGGGAATCACTGAAATTGTTTTACAAATCGAAGCAAATGCTACGAACCTCTCTATTAGGCTACTCTTTGGGGAATTCACTGTCTGAGATGAACAGGTGTACTTAATCTTCGACAAATATATTTATACTCATGTGATATGGAGCCATTTCGCGCCGGCGTGTAAATAAAATAAATACAAGAAATATGATCAGTGATTTCATGTCCAAGTAAATTATAGAGGCTGTTTTAGGTACAGCAGTAGACCACGGGCCTTTGTCCCGCACGTAGCTGTATAGGTGTCCAGAATGTGTTAATTTATATTTTATGGGTAAAGTATAGCCATTGTCAGTTAACCAATACCTAATAAATTGTTCTAGGCAAACTAATCCATTATTATAGTTGTCATCTTAAGTATCTGCTGTAATAGTGTCTATACCTTCTGAAATACCACCAGATATAACTGGTGGGGCGTGTTTAGGGGGGACGCTATACGTTAAGTTTTTTCGTTTTGATGTAAACGATGCTGCACTGATTTTAGCGGAAGACCTTGAATTTAACATAATAATAAAAATACACACTTATTATTAATTATCTAATAAAATCAACAGATATTCACGAGTCGTGTAGGCTTATCTTGGTTTTAATAATAATTCATTATTCAATAATTTGAAAACGCTGGAGTCACTTAAAGGAGGGTCCAGCAGTGGTTGGCCCCGAACCCCGAACCTTCACCCTCATAGCGCATTAATCACTTCGCCCCCTGCTGTGTGTCAGGCAGACCAGCTGGCCGGGAGCTTCTTTTAGAAGATTGATTCGTACTGTACTTCTCAAGATCCAGTTGAGCTTAGATACTATGAAAACTTCCGACTTCTTGTTTTACAAATCACAAAATCGGCAGTTAAATGCTTTCGGTAACTATTCTCATTTTGATTATACTCTTACTGTTAGAGCAGGGTTTGTTTGTTTGTTTTTTTTTTTTATGAAATTAGCGTCATGAGTGGATGTGACGGGTTTTACGTTTTTGATGACATCGTGAGAGTTCCCCAAGCTCCTGAGATGTCCTGATCCCGTCCATGTGAGATGAACATCACCATGTCCAGAATCTGCCTTCTGCTTTAGTCTGGCCAGATATTCTTTCATTGGCTTCAAGTCAGCAGTAATATACTTGTCATCAGAAAATATATATTTTTTTATTACAGCTCTCATTATATAAGGCGGAATTCTGCCTCATATAAATTTCACTTCTTTATTTGAGCCGAGTAAGTGTGCAGATTAAGTCAAAGCCATGCTGAACGTGCAGCAGATTAAGTTGTATGGGTGAAATGCAAAGTGGGTCCTTCCCCCTAGTTGTACATCTTGGGACCTTTCTGATATGACAAACCTGTAGCCCACTTGTACCCCAGTGCAGCAATTCTCATAAACCTGTATCCCAACGCAGCAATTCTCAGAACCCTGTAGCCCACTTGTACCCCAGCGCAGCGATTCTCATAACCCTGTATCCCACTTGTACCCCAGTGCAGCAATTCTCATAAACCTGTATCCCAACGCAGCAATTCTCAGAACCCTGTAGCCCACTTGTACCCCAGCGCAGCGATTCTCATAACGCTGTATCCCACTTGTACCCCAGCGCAGCGATTCTCATAAACCTGTATCCCACTTGTACCCCAGCGCAGTGATTCTCATAACCCTGTATCCCACTTGTACCCCAGCGCAGCGATTCTCATAACCCTGTATCCCACTTGTACCCCAGTGCAGCGATTCTCATAACCCTGTAGCCCACTTGTACCCCAGCGCAGCGATTCTCATAACCCTGTAGCCCACTTGTACCCCAGCGCAGCGATTCTCATAAACCTATACCCTAGATATAGGGTCGCGACTGAGCTGGCATGGTAAAAATTGGGTTGTGGTGGAAAAAAGGTTGAGAACCTCTGCCCTAGCTGTAATAAAAAAGGGTACAGATTTGTACCTCTCCTTGTCACTGGGGCTGTGCCCTTAACTGTAGGTGTTAAGCTGTACTTTTCTGACAGTTTAAACCTGTATCCCACCTTCCCCCTAGCTGTAGTCTTCCTGAACCTGTACTCCACCTGTAGTTCTCCTAACCCTCACCTGTCCTCCATCTGCATGCCTGTTCCTCAGACCTACCCTGTTCACATGGTAACTCTGGCCTCCGTCCTTCTGACAGGTACATACCAAGGTCAGTGGATGGGCGGCATGCGTCACGGCTACGGCGTGCGGCAGAGCGTCCCTTACGGCATGGCGACAGTCATCTGCTCGCCCCTCCGCACCTCTCTGGCGTCACTGCGCAGTGAGCAGAGCAACGGCAACGTCCTCCAGGAACCAGCCGTCGACACCCCAGGCAGTGGCCGGGGCGGCTTCGTGCTCAACGTGCACAGCGACAGTGAAGTCGGGGCCAAGAAAAAGGGGCTCTTCCACCGGGGGGCGCTGTTCGGGAGCCTAAAGCAGCTGCGCAAGTCTGAGTCGCGCTCGTCGCTCTCCAGCAAGCGCAGCTCCGCCCGCAGCGACGGCACCATGAGTCGCATCAGTTCTAGTGACGGCAACTCGAGCCTGAGCTACGGCGAGGGCGCCGAGGATGAGACGGCCGCCGCGGACAACGTGGACGCCACCACCACCGAGGCCTACATGGGTGAATGGAAAAACGACAAGCGCAACGGCTTCGGCGTCAGCGAGCGCTCCAACGGCATGAAGTACGAGGGCGAGTGGTTGAACAACCGTCGCCACGGTTACGGCACCACACTGTTTCCCGACGGCACCAAAGAGGAGGGGAAGTACAAAAACAACGTGCTGGTACGCGGCATCAGGAAGCAGCTCATCCCGCTGAAGAACCCCAAGACAAAGGAGAAGGTGGACCGGGCCGTGGAGGGAGCCAAGCGCGCAGCGGCCGTAGCCAGGACTAAAGTGGAAATAGCAACTTCCAGGTGAGTGGAGACAGGCTGGACCAGCTAAATGCCAAATGCGACAGAGGTTGGTGGGGTTTTGGATGCAGAACTGTTTTGTGCAGACCTTGGATTCCCAGCATGCTTTGCATTAAAAGGCATGTTGTGTCTATTTTGATTTCCCAGCATGCTCTGAGATGGGAGATGTATTGTTTACTTTGATTTCCCAGCACTCTACAAGCAGGAAGATGTTTTGTACCTGTTTTGGGTTTCCAGCATGTTCTGAGGTGGGAGATGTATTGTCTACTTTGATTTCCCAGCACTATACGAGCAGGAAGATGTTTTGTATCTGTTTTGGTTTCCCAGCATGCTCTGAGGTGGGAGATGTATTGTTTACTTTGGTGTCCTAGCATTGTCTGAGTGGGGAGATATATTATACCTACCCTGCTTTCACAACATCATTTCTTATTCTGTAACTTGGAGATATGCTGTTACTATCTACGCTAAAGGCAAACATGGCTTTTCTATGCACATGAACTTTTCATGGCACTCCAGCCACCAGAAAAAAACCTCACACTGGTCCATTTGGACTGGTGCGGTGCTGAGGTATCAATCCCCAATATGGCTGCACTCAGGTTCTCATCCCTGACTTGGTTTGTCATGTGGTGGGTGCAGCAAAGCGCTGTAATCAGCACATGCTCCTTACCTCTGACTTGGTTTAACTCTACAGTAGTTAATACAGTACTGTACAACAGTACTCAATCAAAGTTATTCCCATGTAGGTCATGCTCAAAACACGGTGGAATCTGCATGCATTTAAAGTCCGTGAGTGGGAATATTCCCAGTTTCAGACTAGCCCCAGCACGCTAAGAGCCATGGTGTAACATTTAATACAATAATAGCAATTTTTAACATATTCATAACCTACAGAATTCTGTGGCAGGGTTCCACACTCCACCATTAAAGGATCTCTAGTACTTACCATGCATTTTCTGAGAAAGGATCTGGAGCTTTATGAATTTTAAACACTTACTACTGTGCATCTATTTGATTACGAAGGGAGGGCTTAGAGACAGAGATGGGGATTTGGGCTGACAATGACAATGACAGACTTTTGCATGACACACATCTAAATCCCCTTTATGACACACAGATTAGGGAAGTGAAGGGAAGCGTCCGGGGGGGGGGGGCGTGGGTCTACATTACTTTTGACTCAGTGTGTACCTAAAACTGTTGACTATACAATCATTAAAAAAGGAAGCAAAGACTCACAAACGCTTGTGATGATGGCATCCAGTGGCAGCAAGTGGCAGCGGGTGACAATATGTGCTTCGTTTGCCTCTGTCACGCTGCCCTCCCGCACTGTCACCTCTTCGTTTGCCTCTGTCCTGCCTCACGCTGCCCTCCCGCACTGTTACCTCTTCGTTTGCCTCTGTCCTGCCTCACGCTGCCCTCCCGCACTGTTGCCTCTTCGTTTGCCTCTGTCCTGCCTCACACTGCCCTCCTGCACTGTCACCTCTTTCCGGAGCAAAGAGGCTATTATTATCATAAGCCAGGCTCTGACTTTCTCGGGCAGGATTTTGAGTGAATCTTCTAGGTCTATCTGTGATTAAGGAGTAAAGCAGCCCAAGGAACAATCTATGCTTCCCATTAGCCTGGAGTACGGAACCCCCCCCGATACCCACTGATGAATGTAGCCACTGATACAGCTTCAGTTACTCAAACTGTCTCATTTATTGATTTGACCTCTAGTGTTTCATCCATAAAACAACTGGTTACTATCTGGGCCACTGCCACATACGGCGCTTCTCCACTGGCATACAGGAACCGAGCCATACTCGAGCCATACTCGAGCCATACTCGAGCCGTACCCGAGCCATACTCTAGCCGTACCCAAGCCATACTCGAGCCGTACTCGAGCCATACCCAAGCCATACTCGAGCCATACTCAAGCTGTATCGCCAAGAGAGACTAGTTGCAGCGCGGTTCCGGCTCTCTTCGTTTTTCCACTGCAGAAGGGTCGGCTCGGTAAAGGCGTTGCTGGGTTTGGAGAGCAACCATGACGTAAAACTGAAGTGACACTTATTTACTGTTCAATTGGTATATATAATGATTTACTACTTGCCAATTTCCTCATTTTCTAGCACATCTGTGAGAATCGCCATGTTATGTTAGCATCAAATGCTAGCGGGATTAGCATCCATCCATCCATTTTCCAACCTGCTTATCCTGCTGGGTCGCAGGGGGTCCGGAGCCTATCCCGGAAGCAGCGGGCACGAGGCGGATTAGCATTCACGTGCATAAATTTGCATCCCGAATCCATTCCGTTCAGCTGTTTTATAGCACTTTTTTAAGTAGTTATGAAATTTTCAAGATACATTGTGATGCGTGATACTAGTAATAATGAATAATATATAGAATATACTCTTTTTTTCCTTCTGATAATCCATGGGCAGAACATCGGTATCTCCATGCATTTTGACCAATCGGATGGCGGTGATGTAACCAGCTCAGTTTGGTCACGCTTTCTGCCTTGCTAGTAAGCTGGCCATGTCAGCGCAGTTACAGTCTGGGTACGGCTCGCATACTTCACCATGGAAAACTGCCAGCTCATGATTCGACTCCCTTACAGCTCGGTTGTACTGGCAGTGGAAAAGCGCCAGTAGTTGCCCACTGATACCACTGCAGTCACTGATATCACCATGTCATATATCTGCTGATAAAGGCCCACACGTTACCTCAGGCAGGTTCATTGGTTTATTCACCCATGCTGGGTGATCCACAAATTTAGCGCTCATTGTAAATACGTTTCTTTGGCCATTTTGAGAAATAACATTGATTAGCTAAAAGAGCATAAGCTTGGGAAGAGTGTCCCTCTAGGACGGGGGGGGGGGGGGGGGCAGCGGAAGTGCATGGCAGTTGAGAGGATTTACTCAATCCCTCATTCAGTCTGAGTCTGGGTGTCTAGTAGAGACAGTTTTTTAAACCCATCCAGTCTCATTGCTGTGATAGGGATGTACATTACATTTCAAATCCTATTACTCAAATTTGCACATTAGACCCCAGTGAGAATTAAGAACTGTAATTCCAGCTGTGATCGTCCCTAGCAGCAGACGGTCCATTCCAGGTTAGACCCCGGTGAGAATTAAGAACTGTAATTCCAGCTGTGATCGTCCCTAGCGGCAGACGGTCCATTCCAGGTTAGACCCCGGTGAGAATTAAGAACTGTAATTCCAGCTGTGATCGTCCCTAGCGGCAGACGGTCCATTCCAGGTGTATCATTGCCACTTGCAGCTTAATGGATGAGACTAGCAGCCCTACACAGTTACTCAGTGCCACTATGGCACTCGGGTTTGTGTTTGGTTGTATTTATGTCTGCAGAAACGAACACACACACAGCCCGTGTTTGTCCTACAATATATGAGCAGTTGTTTTAAAACCTCTTTGCATCCTCCATTATCTGTATAACACTGTAATACAGAAAGAATAGGTTTACCTGCAGTTCAATGACACTTAAGCGGGTCACTGAAAAGTTTTTGTCTTCCTGTGGAGGGACTGTGTGTGGCAGTTACCAGGTGTCTCACAGGGACGTGGGTCATGTGATGCACCCCCCATCCTAGAGTCCCAGTGGATGAGTGTTGCCATGGTGATCGCTCACTCATCTTATTTGGTCTCCTCTTATGCTAATTGCTTGTTCTTGGTCATCTATATATGTGTTATTCTGATACATTAATCAGTAATAGTTATGCAGCTTTCCGGTTGCAGGGTACGGGAAGTTAACTTTTTATTTTGCCTTATATTTGGACATAACTGTCTACCAATATTTTACAAAATTTATTGTTAATTGCAATTTATATAAATAACACTAACCCATCTTTCCATTATCTTGGACAAGGGCAAAGGGAGCCTGGACTGTAGGAATCAGTGGGACACCCTGGGTAGGATTCCAGGCCACATACAAACTACAGGAAATTTATAGAAAACAGGGAGCCTAACTGCATGTCTTTGGACCAGGGCAATAAACCCACACAACACAAGAAGAACATGCAGGAGTGGGATTTGAACCCACAGCCCTGGACATAGGCGGTAACAGTGCTGCCGCCCAATAAAACCTGACTCATTATTTATGTAATTAAAGTTTTTTTTTTTTATGGTTCTCTGTCTCACTGCTGCCTGATTTTTTTCCCACCCAAATATCTGCACTGAGTTAGCCAGCCTGTGTGTGGGAGTGGCCTATTGCATTGAGTGACATCTGGGAGTGGGGGGTGGGG
>JAODJW010000081.1:13420976-13437737 GCA_026777045.1 Hyperopisus bebe | reverse complement strand
AGCAGTGGGGGCGTGAGACCACAGACTGAAACAGCAGTGGGGGCGTGAGACCACAGACTGAAACAGCAGTGGGGGCGTGAGACCACAGACTGAAACAGCAGTGGGGGCGGTTCATCATCATACATTTATCCAAATAAGGACCACAGGCTACACACTGCAAGGATGACAGTCTGACATCACCAAGTCACGGACAGACTAAGGACTCTGGTCTGAACCAAACACTGAACCCCCTGCCCGAAAGTCTTACATATTCCACACAAGGGCAGCTCTGGTCATTCCAGAGCAGATTGTCATACTGCTACTCCCAGGATTTGATTGCTAACACTCATTAAAGCTGAATATGTTTACCGCAGTATACATTTTGTCATAGACTAAGGCTAAACCTTTGCATACAGTTAATCCAAGCACTGCATTCTGGGCAATAACACTCCTAATCCCCACTCTTGGCCTCATTGTTGTTCGTTGCTTCCTTGTGACGTGCCAGAAAGGGGTATATGCACTTCTCAGCCCCTAGGAGGCGGTACATGCACACGATGGCCTCAAACGGCAGGATCCTGCAGGACAGACAAACATGGCGCCCAGTAAGGCCACTGTTTACGAGGAGATCACATGCGTAAAGGAGCAGGAAAAGATGCAAACGTACGCCTTCATGAAAGTCACCATGTACATGCTGCGGGGCACACAGATCAGGGGCTGCTCAGTCAGGATGGCCTGCATTGCTTGCTGAACACAGTACTCTGGCTGTAGGGGGGGCAGGAAGGATGCAATCTCTCTTCTGTACAGACAGGAAGAAGGATGACAAGACGCTCTCAGAATTCCAGCATCCTGCCAGAGTGCACTACAGACATACACTGATTGCACTAAAACCGATCTCCTACCGGATTTTGCAGCCTCTGAACATGCCCACGTCCACAAGAAAGGGACACACCAATGTCATTTTGATCCCATCTTTTTCTGCAGCCTTCAGCTCGTGGCTGAGGGACTCGTGGAAGCCAACGGCCCCGAACTTACTGGCACAGTAATCCTGAAATCAGGAAGCAGTGGTGATGGGGAAGGACAGTTTGAGGAACGCAGGGTTGTGTGCTAGTTCAAGTTCAGACTAACCACCCTCTTGCTGCACTGAAGTAAGTCAGACAGCAGGACAGCTCACCTGTTAACTGCAAAGCAATAATAAATAAAATAAAACAAGGAAGAATTCCACCAGACTTCTTTACCCCTGCCATATAGACTATGACCAATTTATCTACAAGATACGATACTAAAATGGGAACGGCCCATAAAAACGTGGTGCACAGCAGCCAGACAATGCAGGAATGTCGACAGGCCACTCGACAGAGTTCGGCGTCTTCAGACTCATTTCAGCAGCAGAACCAAGGCTTTGCTTGGGCAGCTCCTGTTCTGAACCCACCTCCACACCAGCGGTGCTGAACAGCCCCAGGGAGCTGGCCACAGTTATGATGTGGCCGCGGTTAGCCTCCAGCATGTCCGGGAGGAAGGCTTTGGTGGTCTGTTACAAGGTAGGAAACTGGTTGGTGGCTTGTTACACACAACAGCAGGCTGCGATTGTACACTGGAATATAGGGTTTAGCTTTCAAATTCAGACACAGCTATGGTGTGAGAAGAGTCTAGGTGGAAAACTGAGATGTAGCAAGGGGCAGAGGTTTTCTCCCCAAGGGAAAACTCACCCAGAAGTGGGCGTGACAGTTGACCATCAATGTCCTCTCAATCAACTCATCCGGACAATCCAGCAGGTGGTGGCCGGAGACGACGGCAGCGCTGTTCACTAGCAGGTCGACGGGGCCCACTTCACGCCTCACCCTCTCGGCCGTGGCGTACACACACTCACGCTTTCCCACATCACACTGGTAAGTGTATACCTGAGGATGAGGACCATCTGAAACGGAGAGCTCCAGAACGTTAACGTAGAAGTACTCCTGGGACTGACATCTGTAAAACGCACACATTTAAGAGTTAGAGCTCTTCAAAAAACAAAATCACAGTGAAAAGCCCATTTAGATGTTACCATCTGATACTGTACACGTAGCACCCAAATGCTGTACACACCGCTGTTTTTACAGTCGATATGCCGTTCTCAGAAAGTTCAGGTAGCCATTCCAAAAGTCATTTACAACATCCAAAAAAATCCAATTACTTCAGTGTTCAAAAGATCAATAGTGACTTGCACTACGAGTAAACTCATCCCCGCAACACACGATGGCTAAATCATGCACTAAAACGACTAAAAAGTGTTTTAACCAAATAAAACTCACCCTCTCCAGCTGTGGGGCTGGACGTGTCCCGGTAGATCCGGCGCACCATCTCCGCTGTCTCTTCGTTGCTTTCACTGTTGATATCCCAGAGGACCAACACTGCCCGTCTTCGGGCGAATTCCTTGGCCAACAGACGACCGAGACCCCTACCCGCCCCGGCGACCAAACACACCTGCCCCGCAACGCTTTTTTCTTTTTGCCGTACAAACCATTTCAACCCAGACTGTACGAAAGCCCAAAGTACTTTAAAAGTCACCAGGAAAAATTCCGAAAGGATACTCACTGTATCTGACATGATATGGAAAAACAATAACAATATAGATCCAGAACAATCAAAATATTATCATATTAGTTTTGTTTTTTTGATTGAATAAAATAAATCTAACTAATCATGGCATAACGAGGGCAATTGATAAAAAAACACGACCTTTACGCAACAGAAGAGCACAAACATGCAGTCAAGAAAAGTTTTTCTTGAATTCAAATTAGTATTGGCGATAAGAGAAACTTTCGCAAATAATCGCTAGTAAACAAATCCGGACCAATAACACGATCTGTTGACAAGCTCCATTTAAACCTTCCATACCCAGAAGGACCTTTGCTTATAGGTCGATATTCTATTGCCTGAACTAATTATTTTCCGGAAAGTTGTAAGCTGTCGGAAGTAGCTATTTGTAGTATATCTAGATTTTTCCTCATGGTGAAAAAAATCATAAACATAAGGCTATTAATGAGTTTTCATGGTTTTGACTTTTGGGATACTTTTACTATGTAAGATTGCCTTCATGTACATATATAAATCAGGCATCAGGAAGACATCCACTTCCTCTTCCGTCTCTTATAAGTGTGGTCTGCGCATGCGTATGGCCCTCTTTTACGGTGGGGATAATGGCGGGCGAAGAGTGAGTTCGTATTTCTGCTTTCAAAATCCTTTTCCATCGTCTAGTAGTTCTTAACTTATTCAAATGTTTTACCATAACATGAAAGCTAATACATATGAAGTTATATTTAAGCCTTTATTTTTTATAAGCCCGTTGCCGTATTGGCACAAATTTGGATCATGTCCGCTCTTGCATTAGATATGGTGGAAACAAACGTGTTATTTCTGCAATACTCAGACATTGAATTCATTAAACGTACACGTTGATTTTTTTATAATTTGTGGTTTCTCTGCGTTTACTGTCTACAATTGGTAACAAATGTGCTGTTGTATCTGAAATAGCTGCTATAGTAGCATGTGTTTTTAACCTTGTTTTACGTGCCCTTCCTTTGTCAGTATAGTTTAACATGGTTTTATGCGGATTTTGTTAATATCTGGATGTTTTAGTAATGGTTATTTGCATATGGAATTGAAATTATTATGCTAAGTTTGCGTAGTATGATTACTAGGCCTCTCGAATGCTTCGATGTAATAAGGCATGCTTATGCTTCCCGGTGCGGTAATTTATTAAACCCTCTATGTGTCCCTGTTTCAGAGGGAAGAAAGTACCAACTGTTCCCGAAAGCCTTTTGAAAAGGCGAAAAGCCTACGCCGCACAGAAGGCTCTGCGCATCAAGAAGATGCTGGCAGAGAAGGCGGTACGGAGCCCCGACTCTATAGTAATGCTAACCCAGTCAGCATGAGCGCTTTACGTGGCCTCATGTCCTCGCATGCCGTACATTTGTGAGGGTAACACGTCTTGTGTCTCCAGGCCCGCAAATCCAGAAGAAAGCTGATCTACAAGAGGGCTGAATGCTACCATAAGGAATATAAGGAAATGTACAGACGGGAGATCCGCCTGTCTCGAATGGCCCGTAAGGTTGGAAACTACTATGTTCCCGCAGAACCCAAACTGGCCTTCGTCATCAGGATTAGGGGGTATGTAGAGCTGCCAACCAGCGAGCGCCGCTTGCCTCAGTTTGTGGTTAATGATGATGGATTTTTTTCCCCGTCTTATCGACCATGGGGATACCTGCATGACTTAAGCCAATGTTGTCTGAGATCACAGCTAGCCCTGTCCAGGTTAAGTTCCTGGATGTCGTGTTGTATGCTCAGTGTGTCTCTACGTTTCCAGAATCAACGGCGTCAGGCCCAAGGTCCGCAAAGTCCTGCAGCTTCTTCGCCTGCGACAGATCTTCAACGGCGTCTTCGTCAAGCTGAACAAGGCCTCCATTAACATGCTCCGGATTGCTGAGCCATACATTGCGTGGGGGTGAGATTTTTTTTTTCCTTCCCATGGTGGTATTTGAATGTCAGGTTGCTGAGTTCTACGGAGTACAACCTAACATGTTGAAGGACCTGTTGACAGGGTGGTCTGGCCCTATGAAATGCACTGTTGAGTGCATGATCTTTCTATACATGACTGCTTATTGTAAAATGCCCTGTTCTTTTTTGCTAGATATCCCAACTTGAAATCCCTGCGTGAGCTTATTTACAAGCGTGGCTATGGCAAGATTAAGAAGCAGCGCATTGCTTTGACCGACAATTCCCTGATTGAGAGATCCCTTGGTAAGCGTTTTGCTTGGAAACATAGCCGAAAATGACTAGTATTTTGAAGTATTGATGAGCTGATGGCTTCTTGCAGTTCCCTCCTGTTTAAGTGCAGTTTCATTGCAGGAAAATATGGCATCATCTGTGTTGAGGACCTGATCCATGAAATCTACACCGTGGGGAAGAACTTCAAGGCAGCCAACAACTTCTTGTGGCCCTTCAAGCTGTCCTCTCCCCGCGGGGGCATGAACAAGAAGACCACGCACTTCGTTGAGGGAGGCGATGCCGGAAACAGGGAGGACCAGATTAACCGGCTGATCAGAAGAATGAACTGAGTGTTTATGGTAAGACCTTGAGTGTGATGTTTATCCCCATTTGGGCTTCTGCATCACTTTGGTTCCGCTTCAGTGTAACTAGTCTTATGTTAGAATGGAACTTGTAAACTAGTCTCTTGTACTGGACAGTGAAGCTGGCTTCCTGTTGTGCTTCATGATTTTGATCTTTAAAACCCTTTCTTGAAATATCATCCCACTGGATATTTCACTGAAGCAGGCTTAGATAAGTGCCGTTCAATAGTTATTGTACTGGAGTATAAACCAACAACCCTTGGCATACATGATGCCCAGTAACTAAGTTTTTGTGCTGACCCTTTATAGCAGTTGAACAATTCACTTTTTGATTTAAATTCTGAATTGGCTCTAATTGTTTTTTTAAGCCCTTAAATGAGGTTCCATTGATCTTCACTAAAAGGTACTTGACCTAGATATTCTATGGTAAAGCATTAATCAGTAATGTGGTGTGTTAGGGTTGTTTTTACTTTTGCTGCTTTCATACTCTGAGATGTGTTGGTGTTAACTGGACTGATGGGTCTGTGTGTGTTAATTGAATTTTCTGCTTCAGAGACTCAATTCTTTTTCCTTTGCAGGAGAACTGAAGTCTGGACTTATTCAAAAGTACAAAATAAAAACCTTTCACAGAATCGCTTTGCGTTTTTAATCTTCACTATAACAAAGGATAGTTGAGTACCGTATTGGACCATCAGGCCCTGAACTTGTTGGTGAGATTTACGGTTAAATATCCTTTGGCTGACTTAATTTAGGTAACACTTTAATTTCAGTCACTTTGCATGAACATTGTGCCTTGTGGGATACTGATACAAAGATATCCAATTTCATTGCTGCGGAAACATTTTAACTGGGCTCAATTCTCTTCATTCAGCTCATTTTGTTTAACCAGCTAACTCAAGCCCAAAAACATCCCCTTTACTTGGTCTTTGCTGGCCTTGTCTCAAATGCATGTGATATTCAATCGGGCCTCACTTTTCTTGTATCTAAGTCATGGTGGAGCAAGTTTAAGCTAAAAATGACACTTCACACACAAACTGACCTGAGTTCAGTGAGGCCTAGCCTTCCACAGGCGCTAGTCAAAAATGACGTAGGTGCGTCAGGTGAATGACCACAAGGGGGTAGTGTCTTCCTCTTCTGGAGTTGATGCTAAAAAATTAATGTAAAATGTTTGTTTGTTTGTGATCTAACCTGCTTGTTTATTATCCTAATCACCTGACTTTTTACTGTATAAGCAAAGCCAAATAACCTGTAGCCTTAATGTATATGAAAAGATGAAAAATCTCCATTTCAGTCTATCTTCAGGATACTTTGTATTTTAAAAATATACCACATTTTAAAGTTCACTTCAAGTGTATATACGTTAATGCATTGAATATATCTGAATAATGAAATTGGGAATTGTCTTTCATGACTAGAAAGTCAATTGAACCCGACTTACCGTGATCACGTCTGACTGGAAACATTTGGCATCTTATTTAGCAACGAAATATGGCAGCATACACATATTTAGAAGCACGATGTGGTCTCTGGTTTGTCCAGGGAGATGCTCAGAAACCCATTTAATATTCTAAATGCAGGTATGAAATGCTAATGGAACCACACTGAAGAAATATGTGTTTAAGATTTTATTGTATCCATATCAAGCAAAGAAGTTTTTATGGTATCTTTTGGCCAAAAGTTCAATTACCATATCAATGCATTAATTTATGCATATATGTCATGGACGTATCAATACACCAAATCTAATTAGTGATATTAATGTATGAGAAGTAATCAGTGGTGAATTGTTAGCTAACCAGGCGAAGGTGTTTCTGCAAGAGAATGGAGACCAAAGTACTGAAAGGTGCGCTCTGCTCTGCTTAACTTAAGACTAGTCATCTAGTCATGTTGCTCATGAGATGGTAAGTAGAATGTGCCGGATGGCTGAAGCCCCCCTCTTTTTAACCCCCCAGCACATAATACTGTGACAGCGAGGCGTTTATTCTGATCATGAAGTCCCAGTAGGCTAAAAACGCTAATTAAGCTACACCGCTAAGATACATATGCAAATCCCAAAGCAGCAGTTAGCTGTGTATATTAGCAGTCGCAGTCATGTGATCCTATGAAGTACCAGTTGGATGTTTGTGCTCGTCGAGGTACCAAACCTTCCTGGTGCATTTCAACTTTAAAATTTTCACTGAAAATGGTGGAGAAGATGATATCTTTGCTGTGAGCAGCAGATGTTGTACGCGAGCTTATTCACAAAGTTATGTTGGCGTCATGTTGCCTAAGTCTGGTGTAATTGTAAGACCGATCCATGGTGCTACAGCAGTCTAATGGTAAATATTAATAGCCGAGAACATGTTATATTTCTGCTAAAAATGATACGTTTCTCTTGTGAAGATTGTTATGTAGCCGCGTGCATTCTGTCTTCACTTTTAGTTTTGAATTGATCTGTCGCAGGTTTGAAAGACACAGGGCTACACCATCTTCCCCATAGGAAGAACTATACACAGACTAAACCTTCACATACATTCTCAAATGCATGCTGCTTGAAGGGCTTCTCTAAAAAGAATATCTGGGAGTTTCTCAGAGGAGAAATTCAAGGCTAAAACTTGTAGATTTCATAAAAAAAAAGCTTTCATATGGCAACACTTCCTGTACTTGGTGTGAATCTTTCAGCAGCTCTTCAGACGGTGGTCGCACTGACATCGAGGAACAGAATTAGGAAACTTATCATGCCATGCGGAATATCTGTTTGACCAAACTTGCATGCCTGCTATTCGATAGACCCCTGATGTGCCACCATTAGTTCCTCTGCTTGATCGTGAGATCATGCTAAACAGTCACCTGTTGATGATCTCTCTGCATGGCCACGTTCTGCTTTCACAGCGGGGAAGAACGGGCTTCCATGCAGTGCTTATGTGAACAAGGGATTTTCCCCTTTCCGTTCAGTCTTGCCTGCTCCAGTGCTATGGGCTACTCCCTGGGAGCAATTCTGTGTGCTACGTTTGGGTGAGTCCAAGTGATTTTTCCCATGGGGGTCCTTGTTGAGTGAGACCAACTCAAACTGAGACCCCAGGCTTGAAGACTGAATGGAGTTATCAAAATAAGGAGAGGAGCAATGAGAAGCCCCACTGCCAGGCTGGAAGATGGTACTTGCTCCACTGATGGGGCTCTCAGTATCCGTGCCTGGACTTTCACTGAAGTTAACCTTCAGACCTTTGGCCACTTGGTGGCTCCCTCTCAGGGAACTCCTGAGGGTGCCACCGACAAGGGTCAAGGGTACCGGCTGATTGGAAGGGTGTCCACTGTCATACAAGCCACTGTAAGGGTCTCCACTACACTCCAGGGATGAGATTTGACTCAGGTCTAGTGGAGGTGGGGCTCGGGGGTGTTTAGCCTGCTCCCGACCATTGAGAACCTTGTCATCCTCGACAAACTCAGTGGAGCAGCTGGTGTAGCTTTCGTTGCTCGATGTGCTCCTGCCATCCGTGACGGGACGGTCTACTGGAGAGTTTGTGCTTTTTTCTAACGCCTTATTGCATTCTTCTGCTGAGATTAATACACTCAGTTTAGCTAGTCCAGGAGAATATGGTGGGGACTGGGTCATCTTGTTGTACCTGTTCTCCAGGGTCTGAGCACTAAGATGCTGGGGACTTGTGCTGGGGCTGTGGAGATGAGTCACCTGATACTTCACACCCGAAGCCTTTGGACTAGTGGGAGGGATGTGCTTCGGGGAAAGATGATTGTCCAGGTCTTGCTTTTTGTCCTCTTCATCAACCACTATATCCATCAGATCCTCATTGTGGGCAAAACTGTCCTTCATATTCATTGACACAATGCTCCCATTCCTCTTAGCACGTTCCAAGGCCTCTCTCCTCTTGATGGCTTTTTCCTGCCGTTTCTGCTCTTTATAGAACTCTGAGAAGTTGTTCACAATGATGGGAATGGGCAGGGCTATGACCAACACACCTGCGATGCAGCAGAGGCCACCGACTATTTTACCCAGAAGGGTTTGGGGATAAATGTCTCCATAGCCTACAGTTGTCATGGTAATGGTGGCCCACCAGAACGAAGCCGGAATGCTGGTGAATTTTGTGGCGTCTTCATCCTTTTCGGCAAAAAACACGAGACTGGAGAATATCATGATGCCCATAGCGAGGAAGAGGATGAGCAGACCCAGCTCATTGTAGCTGCGGCGTAACGTAAAGCCCAACGACTGCAGACCCGTGGAGTGCCGTGCCAGCTTGAGGATGCGGAGGATGCGCATGATGCGGAATATCTGCACCACCCGTCGGACATTCTGGAACTGCAGCACGCCCTTGTTGGACTCGGTCAAGAAGATGGTGATGTAGAAGGGCAAGATGGCCAGCAGGTCGATGATGTTGAGGGGACCTTTGAAGAACTTCCACTTACTGGGCGAGGAGAGGAAACGCAGCAGGTACTCCATGGTGAACCAAGCGATGCAGACTGCCTCCACGTGTGCCAGCTTGGGGTTGTCTGTGGGATGTCCAAATTCATCAATGTCTTGGAGTTCTGGCAAGGTGTTCAATGACAGGGCGACGGTGGACATAACGATGAACAGGATGGAGATGATGGCCAAGATCTGTAGGAAAATCAAAGGCAATTTAGCTGGTTATGTCACCAACAACAACATTAGAGTTAACACATGGGGCAAACTTTCCTCTTGAGAGCCAGAGAGGGACAAATGTTTTTGATAATTGTTCAAATTACTGATCACCAGAGACGACTGGTCCATAGAAGAACATTCTTACAAAAAAGGGTAAAAATTTGTACCTTTCCTTGTCACTGGGGCTGTACCCTCAAGGGCCTGCCAACTGTACCCTAGCTGTAGGTAACTGTACCTTTTAAGGTACAGAAATTGACTCAGGAACACTTTGTACCATTACAGGTACATTAATGCTGTTTGTACCACCCTTTTTTCTGAGAGTGTACTGGAGGTAGTCCCTCCACTATTTTTGTGATCAAATTATAAAATAATTTAATAATGTTTGTTTGCTAAATCATTTTCTTGATACTGCACTTGGTAAAAATCCCAGCAAGGTGGTTGTTTCTGAGATGCTGGGACCATGATGTGTGGCACCAACACGATGTTCAAAATCACTAAGATCCGGAATGTTAGCGCTGTAATGCTCGGCCAAACAGCAAGCGAACCGCCTGACCCCCTGCCTGCATGCCGCATGTATTATGTTACAGCCACGTGATACTTGATTGCGAGCAGCTGAGTGCACGATTCATGAAGAAATGATCACATGAATGGGTATATAGAAACAGAAAACAATCCAAGAACCCAATACCACCAATAATATTAGGTACATGTATTATCCAAGTAAAATGCTTCATATAATGCAGGTGTGTTGTTTTTGAGGTTTGCTTTGCAGTATTTATAGTGTTTTCCATCTGTTTTGCATTTCAGTTTCTTTAGTTTGCGCTGACCTTGCACTATTTTCACCACACGTGTTGCCTCTCCGCTACAGCGCTTGGTCATTTCCCAACTCTGGGTGTCCTTTGCTCCTGCTATGCGTGCCTTTGTTTTGTGGGACAGTATGCAGTGGTATGAAGCATCTGCCAGGCCTTTATAATGATTTACCGAAGTTCCCCAGTCTGCTTCTCACTCTTGAGGTCAGCTTTGAGAGGTACGTGCCTTTAGGACACAATCAGCTCCTTTCAGATGGACCACTTAGACCAATACGATCTGTAAGTCAGACACTAAAAGGCAATTTGAAATGATGTTTTATGGACAAAATATGGTTTTCAGAGGCCATTTAGAGATGTATTTTTCTCCCAGGTCCTGAGGTGCTGCAGAACACGGCGTTCTCAGGGTCGTTATGCTGATGCTGACCTCAGATTCAATATGTACAGTAATAACAACTACATCTACACAAGCACATTTTATATTATTGGTAAATCTATTCGGTGAAATGTCATGCACTGTAATACATACAAAGGTACATGCAGCACCAGTCATGGGCTTTAAATACGATTTTTGCAGTACTTGTGTCATATTTTTGTACCTACGAAATACACTTAAAATATTGTAAAATCTATTTCTTGGAAGTACCATAAAAAACATTGCCTAATTAATATTTATGAGGATCTGCAGACGTCCCTGCAGCTAATAAGTCTAATATTTGACATTAGCATAGCATTAAAAAAAAAAAGGAAAACAATAATTTACAAAGCAAATTAAAATGTTACAGCACATAGGAGCCCTAAGAAGTCAGTAATAATTAAATGCATCTGTCATAGGGGAAATTCATCATTTTGGATCCCATTATAAAAGTTATTTTTAGCCGTAATACAAAGCAAGGCGATTAGCGATCTTCCTTACTGCAGGCATCTGTATGTGTGAATACATGTTGTACAAAGACTCAGTGAGGTGGGAATACCTGCAGTGGTCGTTTAAGAGTTCATCTGAAGGCCAAGCACTCACACACACACACACACACACACACGCACATACACACGCACACACACAGATCTGCATCGATGTGCACAGCTAGACAGAGACTCCCACTGTGGTCTCTCTTTTTGGATCTGCATTTAGAATGTAATGAGCACAGAAAGTTTGCAATGTCAAGCTGAAGCAGTAAAGTTGCCCTGAAATGCTTTCTTAATAAGAATGAAGCAGTGCTTTGCGCCAGTCAGGAATACCGGGTGCTTTATGTTACACTGGGGAATGCAGCTGAGAAAGAAAACCCGGGGCGTTTGATTCAGGCGTTATAACCGGACTACTGCTACTGGAACGCTCTGTTAGAGTAAATAAATACCCCAAGACAACACACAGTGTGAGATGAGGCAACACCAAGTAGTTGAACCACATCAGTTCACTTAGCCTTATTAAATATTAACAGACCACTGACAGTGCGCGTCTCTTCCACTGGCTTTTGTCATTTCCAACCAGAGTGAGCGGTTCTCTGCTGGCCTGATTGCATCCTGTAAAACTTGAAATGTGAGAGACATTGTGATTCTATGGATATGTTATCACAGACAGCAGCACGAGCTCTGACAGCTAATCTCCAGTGTGTAACTCCTGGGGCATTCAAGTCCAAGGGCTGCACAGATGCTGGCCTGCTGTGGGCGGGGCTAGGGTCATGGTGGGCGTGGCCATTGACATGGTGGGTGGGGCTAGAGCCATGGTGGGCGGTCTCACTGGGAAGCAGTAACCAACAGATATGTATTATTCAGTTCTGCCCACCAAGAGCAGCTGCAGGCCCTGATTAAGGCTTCGTGGGATCTCCCAGTTTGTGCCTTCGCTACTAGTGACTCCATCGTGACCCCCTGACTTCTCTTTCTACTCCAGCCAGTTCTCAGCATAAGTGTCTCTGTGTTAAGATCCCACTGCACAGCTCTGCTCACAAAGTGTCTTAGCTGATTTCCAAAAATTCCAGTTACAAAATTAGTGGTCAAAGGTTTCCAGATGGAGCAAGCCACACATTAAACATACTAAGAGGATGATCGACTGACCGCTAATAACAATATATCACATGGTACAGAAGGAACCGCAGTTCCTACGTAGAAGCAGAAGGAAGTCAGCTGCATAGAAGGGGGAGGAGCTGTTTTATCTGTCATCCAGTCGCATTAGAGATACCGATTTGGGGCGTGGCCATGGAGGATATATGCTAGAGACTATGATATATCAAAACTGAGAAGAAAACATGATCATGTTCTACGTGCATGCAGGTATCACACTCTCTGGGGGGGCACCGCCTTTGCATGCAGGTATCATACTCTCTGGGGGGGGCACAGCCTTTTCATGCAGGTATCACACTCTCTGGGGGGGGCACAGCCTTTTGCATGTGCTAAAAGGACATACACTTCCACATAGAGGAACAGCACCAGCTCATTCCAATGCTACTATTAGGATTGAAAGCCCAGGAGAAGGAGATTAACAGGGCAGAATAGACGGGGTATCAGCCAATCAGAGTGGTTGGGGTATCAGCCAATCAGAGTGGTCGCTGGAGACACCTGGTGCTTTGGTCCCATGAGTGGGTGTTATAACAATGCTCTGTGAAGAGGTATCAAATTATCTCTTACTTCCTCTTGTGGGGAATTAACGAGTAATCACTTCTAACCTCTGTATCCTTGCTATAGATACCAGCACAATCCTATTATAGTTATCCTAAAATATCCTCTCCTCCCTCTCCTCCTGGCCCTTCCCAGGCCTTTGGACTCGCAGGAAGCCCTGCATAACAGCACAAATGAGCCTCTGCTTTGCCTGATATTTATAAAACCCTTTGCTTCCTTGATGGAGTTTTTTCACATACGTGGGAGGTCAGGCTCATTGCTGTAACAGGTATCTCATCCGCATAATACCCATCATGCAATGACCAAGAAGCCACAAGTGGGTTCCTGGAACACTTTCCACGAAGGAGAATCAGTAGAATATTCATATTTAGCCGCTTCACAGCGCTGTAAGCTGTTTATAGCCATATATAGCTACACACCTCATTGCCCATTTAATGACGCCAATCATATTCCCTGTGTGGTTTACATTTGAGGCCAATTAATCACCATCTGTCTCTATCAGAAATGATGCCATGGTCAAAATAGCCTTCGGAAACACTAGAATCCAGCAGATTGGTTCTTAAAAGCTTGTGTCACTGGGCAACAGTGTTTCTTCACGTCTTCAGCATTGTGTGTGCGTGTGTGTTTGTTTTGTGTGTGTGTGTCTGTGTGTGTGTTTTGTGTGGACATGGAAGGTATTGATCTTTTGAGTGTTTACATTTCATTGTGCAGACTAACTGTTGCAACAGTGTGATAAAAACCTGTTCTGTTGACGTTGTGGGGACCAGGTCTGTGTGTGTGTGTGTGTGTCCTCCAATGTTGTGAGGGTTTCCTCTGGGTAGTAGATACTCTAGCATCCTTTTCCAGTCTGAAAGCATGTAATCAAGGAAATTGTTGTCTATTAAACTGGTCACAATGTGAGCATATGTGTGTCCAGTGATGGATTGACATCCCGTCAGGGTATTCCCCTGTCCAGTGACGGACCGCCATCCCGTCGGGGTATTCCCCTGCCCAGTGACGGACCGCCATCCCGTCGGGGTATTCCCCTGCCCAGTGACGGACCGCCATCCCGTCGGGGTATTCCCCTGCCCAGTGACGGACCGCCATCCCGTCGGGGTATTTCCCTGCCCAGTGACGGACCGCCATCCCGTTGGGGTATTTCCCTGCCTTGTGGTCTTTCAGCTTGACCAATCAAAAGGTCAATTCTATCGCATGTCTTCGATGAGGGAAAAGCAGCCTGTTTGAATCTGGACAGAGATCAGAAGAAAGAACAGAATAACCTCATTAAACATACCTTCGTTCTTCATCATTCATCTTTTGTCAGTCTAAACCCAATATTTCAGGGATCAATATTTAAAATTAGATCTATTAGATCTAAAGTAATCTAACTAAGAAAATCATTTAATTACATTTTTAAAGATTGATATAATGCAATCGGAATTTTAAGTGATTAACTATATCAAATGCATATACATTTAAGTAAGTAGTAAATTACCATTAAAATAAGGTGATTGGTTTGTGAAGGGTCTACCTTTTCAGGCTCACTGTCCAGTGCAATATACAGCCTGAGAGTTTTAAATGAACTGACCTGAATGTAGATGACAGCACGACAGTTTTTAAAATCAACAGCAAAACTTTTAGCCGGCTGATGCAACCATAATGTGGACAGCTGTGCTCATTCAGAAAGCAGAAGCACAGCTTCACTACAGATAATGATTAACGGCGACAGTTTGTGTTCATTTCAAATAAAACCACATAATATTTCATATGTCAAGTGGCACTTCAGCTTGTCAATCAAATGCAATGAGAGACTCACATTTGTAAAGAATTCCCCTGGGATTCTGACTGACCGGCGTCTAACTGCTGTATTTCTGGGGGAGGGATGACAGGCTGAGAAATGGGCCCTGAGCTATTTTGCCGTTTGAGGGCGGTGGTCTCTGTGGTGATGCTAACGCGCTAATCCCGTCACTGTGTTTGTCAGCAGAGTGTTTTGACACGTCGGCTGCGTCAGCCTCACTCAAGCGAAGTGATGCCTCATTAATCCCCTGAATAATGGTGCCAGGACATGAAAGCGGAAATTATTGTATTTTAATGTGTTTATTTGTTACCGCCGTCCTCTGAGAAGAGCTCATTTGAAGCTGTCCTTAACCTTGTTGATATTCTACGAGCAAACACATTAAAAGGTGTTTGTCATGCAGAAAAGAGGAGGCTTTGCACTTTCTTGAGTGTGTCATCCAACTTTTATTTCTAATCGTGATTATCTGTAGTGCTAATAGCGGATGTTCCCTTTAATCTCTATTTATCGTGTATTTATTTTAAGTCTGCACCTGATGTATCTTAAAAGTGGCCTGCTGGCTCCCTTTGGTTTCAGACAAGCACTCAACATTAGCTTGCTGAAGTCAATATATTTGCTAATCGATGTACTTTAAAAGCAGGCAAAATAAACAGGCCTCACGCACCATGTGACCCCGTGACCCGGTGATGGCTCGACAAATGTGGCCTCTGGCACTGGCCTAGGTAATTAGATGACGATTCGGATTTTTCCGATAGCTGCCATCTGCTTAGCCTTAAGAACACAAAGAATAGTGCTGAGAGCTTCCAGTGACTTAGTGAGGAAGGATTTCCTACATCCTGACTAATAAACTAGTTTAACTACACCAGTGATCATCTTTTACCAGTGCTCTAATTACAGCAAAACACCAGCACTCATCCTGAGGGTCACAGCCAGAGTTACCTACTCATAGTAACTGAAGAGATTAAGTTCTGCAGTTTCAACCCCAAAACAGTATGCAATAAATTTTGGGTTTGGGCTGCAGTACATAAATAGAATATAAACAATCACAAACCTACAAAGCAAAAACAGAAATAACAAGACCACTAATCAACAAATGGTACTAGAGAGGTCAGAGGCATCGATCCAGGAACGAGGAGGTCGCCGAATCAGTGGGTTAGCTGAAGCCTACCGGGTTTTCAGAGATGGAAAGGCCCCATGAAATGTTAATTCTGTAAGGGGGGAGATGGGAAAGGCATCCGTTCACATATTAGGAAGGGATAATATCATCACAGCAAATTATTACTTGTTCGTGAGAGTAGGTTGGATCAGGATTCCGCTGGATTGAGATGTGTAGATGTATCATGAGAAAATCTCACTTTCCCGGAGTAATGGGGATGGAAGAGGGATGAAGTTGGCATGGCACAGCAAGTAAAACGGAAAGAGGCTGGTGTTTCTATGAAGGGAGGATAAAATAAATCAAAACTGACACCACGCTGCTAGGGACTGGATTTTGGTCAGGGCTACTGGGACAGGTGAGGAACATAGTGTACAGTACCTTTTGGAAACATGAACTGTAAGCACTGGAATCCCCCTTACAAGGCCAACAGCACTGATACAAAGTTACACTGAAAATACTTTATATACAGCCATTCTTCCCGAACCGTATTTTGACCTTTCTGGTGCAATCTGTCTCTCCCGAACTGCAACCTTAATAATATAGTGCACTTCTTTGCAAATCAGTGTTAACAATGAACTGCAGCCTTTTAGGAAGCATTTGCAGATGACGAGAGATAACCCATGAAGAATGCTGGTGACTCACTGCACTGGTAGCAGATTACGAGAGATAACCCATGAAGAATGCTGGTGACTCACTGCACTGGTAGCAGATTA
>JAODJW010000081.1:13402971-13413282 GCA_026777045.1 Hyperopisus bebe | reverse complement strand
GGTAGATCAACATTAGGAAGTACATAACTTAGTTGACAGACACTGCATGTCCTGGAAGGTACATAACTTGGTTGACAAACACTGCATGTCCTGGAAGGTACGTAACTTGGTTGACAGACACTGCATGTCCTGGAAGGTACATAACTTGGTTGACAGACACTGCATGTCCTGGAAGGTACATAACTTGGTTGACAGACACTGCATGTCCTGGAAGGTACGTAACTTGGTTGACAGACACTGCATGTCCTGGCAGGTACATAACTTGGTTGACAGACACTGCATGTCCTGGAAGATAAGCACTGCATTTATATTATAAACCAGTAAAACTCTCGCTAATCCACAACAACAAAAACAAACTATGAAACCAAAGCCATAACATATTTTTAAATATCCCTTTGAGGATAACTGAAAATGGCTACTGATCTTCTGTTCTTCATGTGACAGACTTCTATCCAGAACTTCTCCAAATAAAGTCCAGCAAACTAGCAGGTGGAATAATGTGGCTCACCATTTTTGACCAAGCGTGGGCATGTCACTGCAGGAATGCGCACATGCCCACATCTAGGCACGGGGAAGATTCACCTTCACTTTGACAGCTGAACTTCCATAGACTGAAAGGAGCTGCGGGGTGGCTCATGCAAATGGCTGGATTAGCTGAAGGCCTGATTGGCTGACTGGTTTTGAGGTCATATGATGAAAAGGACATGAGCAAACGCTGGTTCATGCATATTTACGATAATCCCCCTCCTCAAATACATCCAGCTACAGGACAAGCCAAGATGGATCCACAGAGAGACATTCGTAAACAGACTGTCAGCATTGCTTTAAATGCATTACATGCTATTACATTATGTAACAGACCTCACAAGGGAGCCGTTAGGGTTAGTGTTGGTGAGATAATGATTTCCTTCTACTTACACAAGGTTAATTGCACGCATTTCCAGGGCATCTGCCAGGCCTAGTGGCCAACAGCAAGCTATCATGTAGAAGAATGAGTGATCTTTGTGAGGCTCCTAGCCTTGTCTTCAAGGAACAACACAGACTGAAAAAGGAGACTGTCAGGCGGAATTGATCGGATGACACAAGTCTTTGGGAGGAACACAACACCTTCCATCAGCCAAATATCTGTTCTTTCCATGATTTGGTATAAGCCTTTTGTTATCTCTCCTGCTCATGTTTTCAGTCTGTCGTGCCACTTAATTTGGTATCAGCAGGAAATTTACAGTAATCAACCTGTTAAATTGTCCTTAAGATGTGCAGTGTCGGGGAAATTACTCACGAAAGCCATTACAGACAGAGATGGACAGTTCAGGTCCAGAAAGTACAAATCCAGACCAAGGTTTTGTTTCAACCACCCAGTTGAGTATAAAGAGTCACTGTCGCAGAGTACTCAAATTTGCAGGTCAACAAGAACTAACACTTAAGTCCAAGCTCTCCCAGGGCAGCAGCCATACCAGCTTTAGTGCATCCATCATGTCATGTGACAAAAACAACGCTGCAGGTCATGTGACATCACGATTGGTATGCAACGCAGCTCGAAGCAGCTCCCAAGCTCAAGCGACGTCGAGGAAGCCGTGGCTGTTATCGTCATCGTCATTAGCAGAAGTTCCTCTGCAGCCACAGAAAAGTCCCTTCCTGGCACGTTGTCAATTTGCTCTCCATTTGAAGTTTTTTTTTTTCCATAGTCTGGGGTTTCCATTAAAAGTTTCAGCTCAGCTCACATTATCTCATCCTCGTCGGGGAATGAACAAACACACTTAAAAGCCTCTCCCTTCCTGGACCACAAGAGGAAGTGGATCTGGTGTCCATTAGGGTGGTGTGTGGTGGTGGTGGTCTGGGCACACCCCCCCCCCCCCATGCATCCAAACCCCACTGCTGATATTACACTCAGCGTTTGAGTCGGGAGCTACATAACAAAGTCGCTTTTCAAAATTCTTTTTTCCCCTTATTTTCACTGAAATTTTACTGAAAAAAGTGAAATACTGCAGATTGAAGTTAAGTCTTCACCTGGAGCAGCATAATGACCAAAGCCTGCTCCTCCTAACGTGCCACATTAACCTGAGAGTCCTCCCCAACAGCACCGCCTGATGCTGGTCTTCACAGCCTCTAAGAGGAATATAATAAGACTCCACTAAATCTATTATGGACTCACTGAGCCTGAACGAAATCTTCAGTACGGATCATACTGTTGGTTCTGAAAGGCCTCTGTTGAGACAGATTTGCCACGGACTCATTTTGATAGCAATCGTAGAAACTCTCTGCAGTATTAAATTAGTAATTAGACTTATACTCTCAGATCCCCACTGACTTATTGTTGAATACAGAGTCATTACCTTACACCTGCTATCAAGCACTACGCTATTTATTCAGCAGCCGCATTCATACAGAGTGACGCACGATTGAGAAAACTGGTCAGCCAGTCCCTAGAGAAACTGCAGTTAAGCGCCTTACTCAATGGCCCACTAGTGAAATCAAACTTCTGGGGATTTGAACCCAAGACCTTCTGATTACAGGCACAGAATCCTAATCTACGAGGCATACACTGCCCCTCTGCTACACTAGTGTATTTTATATAATTCCCTACACCTCTCTGCCGCTGTATATTCGCAGTTCCTGCATACACTGTCAGAGAAGGGAGCACCAGTTTGTACCTTTGCTTGTCACTGGGGCTGTACCCCAGTGTAGGGTTTGCAAATTGTACTCTAGCTGTAGGTAATTGTACCTTTTAAGGTACATAAATGGACTATGAGATGCATTTTTGTACTGTTGATGGTACATTAATGTTATTTGTACCGTTGATGTTCCTCAGATGGCATTTCTGCACCTTAAATTAGACTAAAAGGTAAATTTTCCTACAGCTAAGGCAGGAGTGGCTAGTCTCACCCGGAAAGGGCCACTGGGTATACGGGGTTTTGCTGAAACACCCCAAAAATCCGCATACACACTGGCACTGTGTGGGTAAGACTGGTCACCCCTGAGCTGGTCACCCCTGGCAGACATACTGTAAGGGCACAGCCCCAGTGCCAAGCAAAGGTACACACTGGTGCCCCTTTTATCTGACAGTGTAGTGGTTGTCCATATTCACTTTTAAGTAGATACCCTGTTTATTTCATACACCCCCTAATCATTATGCTTATGGCTGCCTTCATGAAAATGTGAGGCATCATTACCAGGATATATTTCCTCTCCATTCCATGTAACGCCGTCACATTCCCAGAAATCAGTGCACATCAGGCCAGGCTGAGTGAGATCTGCTGCATTTCTTTGCAGCAATAAAGGTCAGAGGAAAGATACAATACCCTAATAAATATATCACTGAAATATTTATAATTACTCACAATGGTCAGCACATTTCAAAGAGGGTGATTGTTCTATAGCGAGTGTACATTTCAGGCATAGTTATATTAAAAAGACGAAAATCAATAATTGATCAAGAGGGGCAGAGATCTGTCTTCAGGGAAGTGACTGCTAAACAGGGTTTTAAATGGCAGCTCCTTGGCCCAAAAACCGCCTTCCCCAGCTGCTCAAAGGCCAGATTCTCCTTCTACTTTCTTGCGTTTCTTCAGTTCCGTTCAGCAGATTTCACCCCGTCCACCCGATACTGACGGGCCTCCTTCTCAATCACTGTGTGGTATTTTGCAATGTGATGTCACACCCTGACTTTCCAAAGAAAATAACGGGGATTTTGTCGGATTTGGTTTGTCATATCTGGGGACTTTGTCAGAAAGCTTTTCCTCCTTTCAGTCTGAAGAAATACGAGGAGATAGGCCCCCCCCCTCCACCCCAGCAGATCTTGGTCCCCCTTAACCCCGGGCCCCCCTGAATCTGCCAGGGTATTTATGCCCCTCTCACACCCCTGCTTACCACTGTTACTTTTATCAGCCCCCTCTCTGTCGAATTTGACTCTCAGCCCTATTCAGACACGGAAGGTCCTGTCATCCATCTTTTTCATGCATCCAGTCGGGTACCATCAAGCTTTCGAAATATTATATAACCAAGCAGTTTTCCAATCAGTCATATCCTCAAAATACTCTCGTTGGAACTTACCCTACAATTGCAGCAGTTTGCAATCTATCTGCATAATATGGTCGTACTTACAATTCGAGACACGGCGATCTACTGACTGGTCTGATATATGCAAATACGGATCCCCAGCAAAACAGAACGCCTTTTAATTATGTCCCAAACTGCCTGGATGGACTCATCACTTGCCAGTTTAAATGAAATCTATCTATATATGAAATGCATTGGAATTAACTACAAATAATCAACCACTGGTTATTTTTTATAATTTTTTTTAAAAAAAAAAAAGCTAGACTGGGCTACATTTTGCAAAGACTTTTATCTTATTTATATACTCAGAGTGTGTTATAATAAATAAATTCTTAATTATATGTTTGTTTATTGCTTTTAAACAAATCTCACTTTCATCCAAGCTGAATCCAGGTTAGTTCAGCCTGCACCTCTAGCACAGCTAATTAAGAGCTAGAAGCTCAGCAGAAATGAGATGTGCCACGAGAAAACGTTCTGGCCCACGAGGCCTCGAACCCCCGACCCTCGACTGGGGAGGTGAACCGTTTGCCTCTGCCAGCGAGCTAAACACTTGGCTACTTGGAAAAAAGAACTGAACATACAGTTATTTTTTAAGTGGATAAACTGAAAATAGATGCACAATTTGTACAGTACGTCTTCAGGACGTAGCATCTCTTTTGGTTTATCGTGTTATTGCTGTTTGTATTACCGCTCCATTGTCCTGGGTCCTGGAACCTCCCTGCAGTGCAGCCCTAATGTCCATGATGAATATGGCTATATGACTTTGCTCAATTGTGTCTCACATGGAATTCAGTGGGTATAACACAGCACCCAAGGTATGTCAATATAAACATTCCCTTTACAGTAACGTAACTAGAGTTCCTCTGTGCAGTGTTAGTAGAAAACAGCCAAATGTCTGTTTGTTTTGTCCCGAGATGGCGCCAACAGCAAGCCAAGTAGCAAGCTCATTGGACAGTTCTGTCCATATGAGCACCATGAGTTGATCTCATTGGACAGTTCTGCCCATATGAGCACCATGAGTTGATCTCATTGGACAGTTCTGCTCATATGAGCACCATGGCTTGATCTCATTGGACAGTTCTGCCCATATGAGCACCATGAGTTGACCCTACAGCTGAAGTGCTATGAGTTCACTAGCTCACCTTGGCTGCTACAGAGGAGCTCGGCTTCTCCAGAAGATCCCATAACTTCTTCCTCTTTTCAGGGCAGCAGTTATTGTCGAAATCTTCCCCCTCCTTCTCCCTCAAGGACTCCGCCTCTCGTCGTAGCTCCTCATTCATCTGCTCTTTCTTCTGATGGTAACGCGCCTGGCAGCAGGACTCTAGATAGATCTCGTCGATGCCCCAGTATTCCAGCTCCTGGCTGAAAGATAAGGCACACATCTCCTCCATCATGTGCAGCTTCCCTGTCCTGTAGAAGTTTAGGATGGAGGTGAAGGCCCCTGGATGCCTATCAAAGAAGAATTCCTCCTCGCTCAGGTTGTAATCATCACAAATCTCCAGCAAAGTATCAGGGGAGTCACAGTCCCCGAGTCTGCCCAGGCGGGTTCTGGGGAGTCTGTCCAAGGTCCTCCAGAGGACTTCATGCATAAGTCCTCCAACATTGATCCGCACTCTCCGACACTGACTCTTGGCTCGGATGATCTCGACGAGTTCTGGCGCTCCTGTCTCTGCCATGACTGTGGGGGTTGGAGATGATGACCAAAAAAGTGGTCAATCACAGAATAGGTGCAACGTGGGTACAGAGAATTTAGTAGATTATATGTATCCTCTTCAGATTAATTTTTCCATGACACAAACTGGAAAGAAAAAATATGAGAGAATTATCCAATACTGGACACACTCTGAGGCTGAAAGCAGGTAGATCATACCAAAGGTAGATTTTGGGCCCCAAGCAAGCATAAAATATGAGGCCCCCAATCCAGAACAACTAAATTAGGTACCAAATATTTTAGGGCCCTTGTCACTCAGGGGCCCCACCTTCCCCCTGGATCATAAAATAAACCAGCATTTTGATGAATGAAAGATGACTGAAAGGGATAAAGCAGACCCAGTGATTTTATTGAAATATTTCTCTCCGTTCCAACCAGCAGTGTCCAGAATAAGTTTCGTCCCAGGATCGATAGCTTGTGGAACCCGGTGCACACAGATGAGCAAACCTGAAAGCATTACCGTGTCCTTAAATTATTAGCGTGCAGCGGATTCTGTCCCGTTGCATTTTTATAAATACAAATTCAATGCACTAATAAAATAGAAATATTATGTGATTATTATGCCCTGCTTTTTGGTGTTAAATTTAATACATACAAAATATTATTTAATGTGTTCACATTACTCCTAAACCTCAGTAACGGTAGTCTTGTGAAAGTCTCGGCTTGTACAAGAAAAACAAACGAAAAAAAAAAAAAAAAAAAACTTGCCTATGCAAAATTTAACCGGTCTTTTTTAAAGGTCTGTACCAGTATGCTGGTAGGTAGCTAATTTATAGACGTCATGAGTGCACCTCACATTTGACCGAATCGTTTCTTCTTCTCTTCTAGATTAAAGTTAACGGAATATAAAAGTATTCAGATAAAATAACGCGCACACGTTTAATCCTAAAATTTGCCTACAGAAATGTCCCCGCCAATTCGTGTCACCCAGCAGAAACGTCGCTCATATTCTTGATGCGTTACTCAAATCGCAGATCCCGACAAAAAGGCGAATTCATCTATCGTGAATCTATTGCTTTGCCAGTTTAAACTATTTTAGACCATTTAATCAAAGGCAACATGATTTTTGCGGCCAAAATCTGTCAGACCAGTTTACAAGAGTAAAAATACACGAAAAGGTATCGTGAAACACAGTCCTTTGCTTGTTTTTATAAGTGTGACACATGAAAAGTAATCGATCGTCTATATTTGTTTTGACTCATTTCCTTCTTAGATTAAGAACAGGATTTAATGCTGAGAAAACTTTCATTTTAGCGATCGTACCAAGCAAACGGAATTCAGTCGATGGTTTGGTCAATTTCAACTCCCGTAAATATATTTTTAACATGGATGCTACATAAATTTATTTATTTATTATTAATTATTCATTTACTATGCGCTGTAATTCGGCATTTAAAAGTCTAACTATATACCGCTTGGCACTATTGCTCTTGTGACACCCTCAGATCCACAGCTCTGCATGTTAAAGTGCGTGGGCATCCCACTAAATTAGTATTCAGCTCCTTATTGTAACAAATATTGCAAGAGGCGCGTGTTCCACTTTGCTGTATTAAACAAAGATATTGCATTAAATGGATCAAATAATACACAGCTTATGATTACCTCAACCGGGAAGCTAAGACTCCAATCTGTCAGTAGAAGCTCCGTTAAGGAAAATTACATCCGACATCGCTGTTGCGGAAATACGAGAAAAAGATGATTGGCGTCTTGAAATCCCAAGTTGTAGCTGGAGAGGAGAAAGTAGTTTCCCGTGATGTCCGCGGACGGCAGCGCGCACGAAGCGCACCATGGAGTCAAAGAGCGATCGGCGCGCTCCGTTTGCACTGCAGGGAGGCAGAGGGCAGGCGCTCCTGCATTACTGCCTAGAGAAGAAGTTTGATGGGATTGTGCTCTACATCACAACGACAGCAGCTGATCACCCGAAGCGGGAACTTCCTCACCAGGAACAGGGATCACCGAGGAATACCCCTGCGCGATGAGCCGAATGTCGATGAGAATGTTAATGCATGTGTAATAGTCATGACATACTTACGTATTAATACTATTTGTAAAGTAGTAAAAGCATAGGATGACTCAGTTTTACCTGCTGACATCAACGTATTTTGACTTTTATTCTGCTAGGTATTTTAATAGCCTGTGCGCGTCATTTCAATTAACTTCTGAGAACGTGCGACGAGTGTCGTCGTTATACCGTGAAATCAGCCTTTACTGCTGATTTACTCAAATCATTCCAGATTCGACACCAAAACAGATGTTTCCCACAGAAGTGCTTCCAGTAGAACGGTCAGATCCAGTGTTGTGGACCTGTGCAGGGTGCTTACAAGTGTCCACAGAAGCAAGGCTGGAATTACACCTTCACATCACAAGGACATCGCTCACAGAAACAGCCACATGCTTTAAGCGTATCACGCTTGTGACCAGGTGGCCCCGCTGTCAGTCCAGCATTATCCATACCGATGGGCTTCAGTTCCACGGACAGCAACCATCTTCATAAAGGTCTTCAGACCTAGAACAGATTAAGAGGCTGGGTAGCACCTCTAGATCTCATCAACCCCAGGGAGGCTCTGACAGGCGAGGTGGATATGACTCATCACCGATATCTTCATTCTTTATACATTTTTTGTTTGGAATGGCTGGAAATCCAATGAATCACCTTAATCTCTCAGTTAAGGGTCACTGGAATGCCCTTCGTGTGAAATCACTGATCTCTGTTACAGTGCAAAATCACAGTGTGACTGTATTATGGGGTTCTGACCTATGTTGTCATATTATCTATCCATCCGTCCATCCATCCACCTGGTCAGGGTCATTGGTTATTTGTGGTCCAGTGAGATGGCCCATGTGTTCATATAATTATGATATAACACTAATGTCTAAACAACCAGAAGTCTTAAGATATGCACTGTTGGGGAAAAAAAAGAATTCCACTTTGTACCTTTGCTTGTCACTGGGGCAGTACCCTCAAGGGTCATTTGTGTACCTTGCAGGTACATTAATTTTGTTTGTACCTTTGGGATATTCCTCAGAGTCCATTTCTGTAGCTTAAAAGGTACAATTAACTACAGCTAAGGGTACAGCTGGCAGCCCCTTGTGGGTACAGCCCCAGTGACAAGGAAAGGTACAAGCTGGTACCTTTTTTTCTGCCAGTTTGGTGCAATAAATGTCTGACCAGTATATGATAACAACTGCATGAATCCGGTGATGCAATCACAGCTAGATCTGCTGTCATGCCAACATCTGCATGTGACAATCGAGAAATTGTTTCCTCCAATGATTAAGATACAGTTTCCTTACCACCTCCATTGCTGCTGTGTTTTGATGGGACTGAATTCAGGTTTCTTTGTCTTACTACATAGAAACATTATCCATATTTATGCCGTTACATAATACTGTCACTGGGAACAAAACAGAAAAAAGGTTTAAATCCTTCAGCTTTTAGAAATCGATGTTTTTCATGTAACAGTTTACTAAGCTACAATAGCAGACAGGGAACCAGCCCCCAGCCCGTGTTGGCCCGCCTTTTACTCTCTGGAAGTGTAATGTTGTTAAGGTTCTACTGGGCAGCTGTGAGCAAGACGTTACTTTATTTTCCATTATGCTTCACTGGTGTGATCAGTAACTGCACTAGACAAGGAGCAGTTGGCACCTTTCGTATTAAAACCAAAAATACTCACAGTTAAAAAGACGAGATCCTTTACTGCTATGTAACCAATTGTGCAGAATATCTATACATGCAAATCACATGCCTGAGAGCTAGTTAGATCTGGATCCTCCGAGGGGAGTTTGCCAGTCTTTTCCTGGAATGCTGAGATGTGTGAATCATGCGTGAATAGCTGCAGTAAGTGAACATGAGAAATTGCTAATATGTTTTAGTAAGGAGCGAGTAAGTTCTAGAACGATGGAGCTGCCTGGGTCCTCTGTTCCTGGGGGTTTAGGTCCGAGTATTTTAAGCCGAGCCCCCAGTATTTTAGCCCCCATGCCGATCTTCCTTCAAAATCACAAACAAATAGGTTAAGGCCCAGTTACCCCCTGATCTTTTCAATAGCTAGAAACTCCCCAGCTCTGTTTTATGCCCATCCCAGGTGGCACATGATCCTAACTGGCTTATTATTGCAAAAGTGGGAAGAAGTTTTGTCCGGGTAAAGAAAGATCTATTGATTATCTGCCAGTTGGAGGGAAAATTATAAGGAATTGTCTTTCCACTTGATACTGCAAGGCAATATGGGCTGGACATGCAAATTCTCCTTCTGCCTCCTGGTCGGCTGTGTGGATGTTCCAGGAGCGTCTGGGAGGGAGGGACGGCTTGCAGTGCTCATATTCCCCCCCCCCCCTAATGGCTTTGCTGGCAGGGAGCAAAGGATGGATTATTCCGAGTATCCAGTTTCTCTCCGGAGTATCCTCTCCATCCTGCCTGACACTCAGCAAGGGGATCAGAACGGAGGCTTGCTCTCCATTCAGTTCTCATGTTGACGAATTGGCTTTCAGGCTGAGACTTGTCCTTGTTCTTGACAGATTCAGTCACTTAAACAGTTTTTCAATTCACTCCT
>JAODJW010000081.1:13358504-13375290 GCA_026777045.1 Hyperopisus bebe | reverse complement strand
ATCAAAACAGTAATTTGTAAAGTAAGAAAATAAATGTATCCAAACAATGTGTAAAGTTAAAAAAAAAAAAAAAAAAATGTCCTGCCCCTATTGTCCACTCCTTCCGTGTGCCACGCCCCCTCGTTAACCCCGCGTGGAATCCCCGTGTGATCAGCTGTTTCTGGTTGATGTATTTAGCCCTCTGTATTTCGTCCGCGTTTCAGTTTGTTTCCCCAGTCCGATCATTGTATTGTCCGTCTGCGTTTTGCCTGCCTTACCTATAATTAAACCCCGTATTTCCCGATACCCTGACGTCTGCGCCTTTGTCTCTGTTCCGTACCCGCTCTGCACAATATTATTATATGTATTAATAGTTTATTATTAATATTAAAATAATGAATAAGAAATCTTTATTTTAAAATGTATTTTATTATATAATAATCACTGTTACTGTGTATCATTGTCTAAATGTATTTTTACTGTCTAAATATATGTATTCAGTTAGTGTAAACATGCACGATGCTATCACAGCGAATGCGAGGCTGAGACTGAAGTGTTACCCTTTGTTTCCGCTGAGAGACGTGCCACTTGACTCATTTCCCCACGCGTACAAGTTATCTTAGGTCGGCATTCGGTTTGACTTCTGAGATTCAGATCGAGCTCTAGGTAATTTTTCTTCGAACTGGTTGGTTCGACTTTTAAGAAATTCGAGTTCTAATGAGTTTGAGAACTGAGGTACCACTGTATTTCAAAAAAATGCATTAATTGCCAAGTTATTTCCTCCAAAGACATTACCGAGTATGCAATATTGAGGGTTCCACTAATTACCTCTGAAAGAATGGAGTTTGGACTGTCAGTCGGCCATAAGACCTCATTGTTGGTACCAGCTGGAGTAATCAGGCCAGTTGTATCAGTGGGCGTAACACATCTGTTCCTCCCAGTCTGATTGGTTGGTGTGATGGAGCCCCTCCTCCCAGTCTGATTGGTTGGTGTGATGGAGCCTCTCCTCCCAGTCTGATTGGTTGGTGTGACCGATCTGCTTCTCCCAGTCTGATTGGTTGGTGTCACAGATCGGCTCCGCCCAGCTTGATTGGTAGGTGTGACTGACCGGCTCCTCCCAGGCTTATCGGTGGGAGTTGTAGGTATGTCCCACCCACCCTGACTGATGGGTGTACTAGGAATGCTCCATCCAACATGTTTTGAGGGTGCTGTAGGAAGGCCCCACCCAACTTGCTTGGTAGGTATGCTTGATATACTCCACCCAGCTTGTTTAGTAGGTGTGCTGGGTACGCTCCACCCAGCATGTTTGGTGGGTGTATTAGGTACACTCCACCCAGCATGTTTGGTGGGCGTGTTAGGTACACTCCATCCAGATTGCTTGGTGGGTGTCATTGGAATGTTCCACCCACCTTGACTGGTAGGTGTGCTAGGAATGCTCCATCCAGTTTGTTTGAGGGGTGTGGTAGGAATGTCCCATCCAGTTTGTTTGAGCGGTGTGGTAGGAATGTCCCATCCAGTTTGTTTGAGGGGTGTGGTAGGAATGTCCCATCCAGATTGTTTAGGGGGTGTGACAGGAATACCCCATCCAGATTGTTTAGGGGGTGTGGTAGGTATGCTCCACCCAGCCTGATTTGTGGGTGTGGTAGGTCTGCTTCGCTGAATCTGACTGGTTGACCCCAGAGTTCTGCCCCACCCTGAGTGACTGGTGGGTGTGAGAGTCCTACTCTTCTGCAGAAAGGCATCTGGACTTCCGCCCTGGTTGAGGTGGCTGGCGGGCGTGACCGGGGGCAGGAGCGGGCACCCACTGGGCGTCCTCGCTCTGCTGCTGGTGGGCACGTGCAGAGGCCCTAGCAGCAGAGAGGTCGGCTTGTTTCCCAGAATGGGCAGGGGACTTGTCAGCTTGGACAGTTGTTCTGACAGGGGCAAATTTTGGAGGACGAGGGGGGGTGGCAGGAGCAAACTGCTCAGGGGACTGCGGGGACCCCTCCCTGGTTTCTCCTCGATCGCCTTGGCAACATCTTTCTCCAGATCTGCTGAAAGCATGCACACAATAAGGGTGTATCAAACAATAACTGCACTGACGTTACCTTCACTGCACTGGTAATTTGCCAAATCACTGCTAACTTTTCATGCTGTCGTATGATAGTTAGAATCTCTCCACACCATTAGGGGTTAGAAAACATAGGTAACGGATGTGTATTATTTTAAGTGCTATACTTGCACGAAAAGTGCTGAATAATTGAGGATACAACAATGTAAAATCGGAGAGAGGCTGTCATTGTAAATGTTTGGTGTTGGACTAAATGGAGGCATGTACTCAGGGTTTGGCCATGATGTGGGAATTACCTGCAGTGTGCCCACCCCCGTTTGCTATTTCCCCCAGCTGGCTCAGCCCCATAGAACTCCAGTCCCTGATTGGTGCAAACCCAGAAGACCAGCCAGGTGCACCCTGGGTAAAGTATAGAGACACGTTACAAAATATAAGATGTATTCAGGGCCCTTCTGTTATAATGAGAACTCATAAATAATCTTATGATGATATTAAAACTGTCCACTCTATTTTCTGCAATGTAGTACCTTGTTTCTCAGTAAAAAAAAAAAAAAACCTATTTGAGATAATGAAAATCAAAGCTATCTGTGATTAATTCAATAACCAATAAAGAGCCACCATCCATCTTCCAACCATTTATTCTGCTCAGGGTCACCTGGAGTCTCAGCCAGCATAAGGGTGCACACACAGTCAAACTCTACGGGCAATTCAGAGGCATGAATAAGCCCAAATGCATGTCCCTCAGACTGCAGGAGGAGATCCACGTCACACGAGGTGAACATGCAACCTACACACATACAGAATGGAGGTGGGATTCGAGGTAAATGTGCAACCTGATTCAGTCACTATGCACACAACTGTCAACAAACCGTAACTATCAAGATTTGCAATCAAGTTAGTCACGCGGATATTGCAATTAGGGCACGCAATTTCAATCCTATTCTCCCCCGTGGCTGTATTTGCATCCTGAGGTAAACATCTCAAAAGAGACGGAGACCACTGAACATTAAGACCATAAAAGCAGGGCAGTATGGAAGAGCTGACTGAAGTTCATACGGAGATATCTCAGATCAGAATAGATAACGAGATCAGGATTTTACTCACTGGTCTTGTGCCTTGAGACACACTCTCACCTTCCTCCACAGACGTCCGCAGCTCCGGAACTGGGTCTGGTCAAGACAGCAACCACTCACACGTTTACAACGACATGCCATTCCCAACTTTCACATTCTCAAGGCTACATTTCCTGACCTTTCTCATGGTTTCTCATGGCTTATCGTATCCCTGTCACCAACAGGCCTTTGTGACCAAATGAGGATGAATCCATCTGTTGGTGTTCAGGTGGTGCTGCACGCAGCGTGATGTCACTACTCACACTGGACTTCAGGTACTTCCTGGGCACAAGACTCCTCCTCTTCTCTTGTGTCTGCAAGGCCGTCCCCCTGAAGTCTGGACCGGAAGGGAGATGGGAGCTAGTGGATACAGTATCACTTCTGGGACAATAAACGTTGGCATTTTGCTTCGAGGAAATAGCTCTGTCAGGATAGAGACCTAGCTATACATCAGACCGTGGAGAAGAACACGGGACAGGCAGGTCAGACGTTCAGGGGCGTTAAGCCATTGGGTCACACACACCTGGCACACCTGGAGCAGATGTTGAGGGTTAGCTTGGCCTGGGGTTGGGGGCTATGGGAGCCACGCCCGTGGCTGGCCTTGGTGCGGCTTGGCATTAGGTTGGTCACGCCCTCCATCCGTAGATCATCCAGGTCCTCTGCGGGACAGAGGCAGGAGCAGGCAGCAGGTGGCGTAGAGGTTATGGAACTGTCCTTGAGATCAAAAGGTGACAGGTTGATGTCCCAGGAGATGCTCTCGTGTGTGAGAGAAGGAGAGTTTCTTTCCTCTGTTCTTACCCATCAGTTCCATGGCTTCATCTTCATCATCAATGTCTGAGTCTGAGACATAGAGGCTACCTGCCGAGTCGAAGGACTCCTGAACCAACATGGCCGCCAGCTGTTTCTTGTGATACAGCTGCTGCTGTTTCAGGCTCCTGCTTTTTGTTACCATCTTCAGGCTGGGGGCGGAAGTGTGGGTTTAGCCAGAAAGATGCTTTTAGGCCAGCACTTAAGTTTTTTCAGGAGTTACTATATCTGTATAAACCTTTTCTCAGATATATCCCGAGAGTGAAAAAAGAAAAGCGCATGCTCAGGACTTAGACACACACACAGATCTCCATGCTCAGGACTCAGACATACACTCAGACCTCCATGCTCAGGACTCAGACATACACACAGACCTCACTATTGGCTCACTGGTCTCTCTGTGGCCCCTGGGTAAAGGTGGGTGGAGCATCTCTGAAGCCAGTGGATCGGCATCACTGTCTGCACGGCCAGTCCACCGGCCAATCACTCGAGGCCGTTGCAAGGCGGAGTTGAAGGCCTTGATTGGACGAGCATTGGTTAGGCCTGTCACTCAGATCCATCACAGAGGTTACGTGTGGTCAGCCAGAGCCGACCACCAATCATTAGCCGAAAGATCCGCGTGTGAAGAACACCGACTTCTGAGGCTCACAAGACTATCAGTTCTGCAGCTGAAAAACTCCAACCAGTCAATAAAAGACAAATTGGTTTTCAAGAAAAAATTCAAAAAAACCCTCTTTACCTGGTCAAGTTCATCTGACGCAGCCAAGCCTGTAAAACAAAGATCTTGCCTGTAAGCTAAATTGCCAGAAGTGACACTACATCAGTAAGTCCATATTTCTTAAAATGATATCCATCCTTCTTCTGTAACCATTCATCCATACAGCATTGCACAATATGTTTCACACTCATTTTAATGATACGAAGCACTATGTTATCCCTCTGTCCTGGTTCTCAGAAGGGTCTCCTACTCCGGTCCTGGAGAGCTACTCTCCAGTAGGTTTTCTATCAGACCTGGCTTCTGATGAGCCACACCTGATCTCAGGTAAATACCAGCAACAAATGTGGCTCATCAGAAGCCAAGTACAATAGGAAACCTACTGGACAGCAGGTCTCCAGGACCAGAGTTGGAGGCCCTTGCTGTAGGCTCTTCAGGAGGGCAGTGGCTGAGGTGGTGCCTTCAGGCTGCCCTATGGTCCAGAACCTCCAGACATGGTCACTACACTTACTGCGGGAGAGGCTTTCCAGGGCTTTTCCCAACTTCTTGCTTTCCAGCAGGATGTGATTGAGCTCATCAAAGTCATGGCTGTCAGATCGGGACCAGGAATCCTGGGAAGGCCGCTCTCCCAACCTCGACACTGAAATCATCAGAGCAGTAGCACTCTGCAAACACCTTCACACACAGTAAAACTATCCATCCAAAACCTACAAGGACCTACAATGACCTACACAGCAAAGATAATGGCGCTATGTGACTATATGTCCATGTTCAGAAGCTTGTTGGTTTGAAACCCATGACTAACAGGACAATATCACTACTGAGTTCCCAAACAAGGCCCATGACCCCAAAACTGCCTGGGAGGTGCAGGATAAGTGGCTGACCCTGTGCTCTGATGTGAGGCATTACTCTCACCTGTATCTGTTTATTTCTGGAGAGCATGATGGGATACGTGACACACAAAGAATTCCTATGCACCTGCACTCACACTTGTGCAAATAGAAAATGAGCATCATCAATATAAAATATAAGTAAAACATTCAGGTACTTTCAGATACTCCCAAATCTTATCTACAGAAAGAAAATGTATTTATAGTGCATGGAAGAAAGAAATATGCGAAAAAGCCTTATAGCCAATTCTATAAGTTCTGGGATAACTAAAATAAGGTGGGATACGCAAAATAAGGTGGGATAACCAAAATAAGGTGTGATGAATAAGATACAGGTCTTAAGTAACAAGATCAGCTAACATCCATCTGTTATACGGATCAGATTATTTACTGTGCATGTGTGGCATGTGATTGAAACATATGAAAAATGTATATTGATACTAAACACTTACTACAGATTATGCAAAACACAAACGCATGTCTGATATTTATTCAGCCTAGACGTTCTGGCTAATAGGTCCCTCAATGGACAGGCAGCCATCTCCATCAAAATTCTCCTCAAGACCTACGTCCCATCTCGCCCCCTTCAGCCAGCAAACCAACGCTGCTTGGAGCCTCCACCATGTGAGAAGTGTCACTCCAGACGGGGGTCTCTTGTGGGCTTCCCCGATGATGGAATGAGCTGCCAAACCACATCCGGTCATCAGACTCCCTCTCCACCTTCAAGAAACACCTCGAGACCCATCCGTTCCATGAATTCCCCCACTAGACCGATGCCTCTTCATGGTGCCTGAATGTTCTTAGGTTGCACTTCTGGTAATCGAATAGTCTAATAAGGTCCTTCCTACAGTAATCAAGTTGTACTTATACGTAGCTGACTGTTTGACAGCATGCAGTTTGCCTCACTTGTAAGTCGCTTTGGACAAAAGTGTCTGCTAAACATGTAAATGCCCGGGCGCAGTAAACGGGGGGGGAGGGGGCCTCCCCCCAGATATCAGCATGCCAGAGCATGAGGACAAAACGCATACCTAACAAAGATCGTGATGAAAAAAAATCATTGTATCATATGGACCAGTTACGTTATGTTTGCTTGTGAAACTGCACCCTAAACAATGTTTATCTTATTCTAAATGAAACTTATTTTAAAATGTTAAAATCTGTCTTACACTGCATTCTTTCACATTGTTACTGTTGCATGTATGCCCATTGCCACAATATACAGCTCTGGAAAAAATTAAGAGACCTATATTTAAAAAAAATCTGCATTTTTAAAATCCAGGCTTAATCCTGGTTCTGCTGGCAGAAGGCCATACTGAACGGCAGGCTGCTTCTAGGCTGAACCTTTCTAAGACAGCAGAACACAAGAACAAGGTGAAGCAGGAGACACTGGGAACAACCAGAAGCCAGTAAGGTAGAGGGAGGAAGGGACTTCATTGATGGGAAACAGGGGAAAACCAGACTGCAGCTTGCAAAAAAAAAAAAAACCTTAGTCACAGACACACACCCATAAAGTGAACAATGAGTGAAACAAAAAACTTTGATGTGGTCTCTTAAAATTTTCCCAGAACTGTACATTGCACCCACCACTGGGGCAAATTCAGTCCCCCCCCAATATCAAACTCCTTCCGACGCCACTGTGGAAATGTAAACGAATTAATTGCATTGCATTGCAGTGCCGTCATCTTTGAGAGCTACTGCCCTTATTCAGTTTGTCAGTATAGCTGCACTGCTGGGTTAGTGCAGCCACAGAGCTTCCCGTTATAAGCTGCCACGACGGGCAGATACGAACACAGTCAACTGATTTGGTAACGATCAACCATAGGTTTAAATTCTTACCACGCAGACGGAAGTAAGTTAAGAGGAAAAGATATGAATCAAGTTGACGTTACCGAAATATTTAACGACGTCTGGAGTACTGAAGCCGTTTTTCTGCATTGTAATTTCACGTTGAAAAAAGATGACTGAGGAAGAGCTAATTTTATACAACTCATGCGGCGGAAACACGGAAGCACGTTCCATTTCTTTTCAATTGGCCTTACGCCCCCCAAGTCATTTGTTTCAATGTTCCACCATTAGTGCCATTTCTCCGTTCAGTTATCTGGGGTATGCTTAGTGCCCCGTGTTTCTAACACGACGGCAGGCCAAACGACGCCTGCTGTTCACCGCTGGGTGTCACGTAAGCGTGCAAAAATAGTTGCACACAGAGCACAACTTCCAGAGTCAAGCACGGGATGAGAGAAGCTTATTATTTGCTCCCGTTTCACATCTGTAACGTGAATGAGTTCAGCGGGGGGGCGACATCGATCACCCAGGAAAACGGCGCGGTCCCCGGGGACCTCCAGAGCCCACGTTTTAGCTCCCTCTCAGCCAATCGAGAACACAGACTGCCTGAAACAGCCGCATTGGGAGCTGGAAGGAAGCAAAAACGTGGACTCGGAACTTGGAGTCAGGCGAAGGGGGTGACAGAGTGCACATCTCCAGCCCCCCACCCCCCCGGGACTCACGGGACTTGGAGTCAGGCGAAGGGGGTGACAGAGTGCACATCTCCAGGTCACTCTTGGACTTCTTGGGCTTTCTGAGATTCTCCTGCCACGGTTTCTCGTGCCCCTTCAGGTCACGTCGTGCCCCTTTGGGGAACGCAAAAGCAAACAAAACACTTAAAAATTTATACGTAAAACAGACACCACTGTTAGTGTAATTAATTTAGTTTTAGTCTTTTGAAGAAAATGCGATTTAGTTTTAGTCATATTTTTGTCATTTTTTTTAAAGCTTTGGTCTAGTTTTAGTTCGATGAAAATTACAGGATGTTTCATCAATCTACATTAGATTCAGTCACCTAAATCTGCAGAATAGCTTTAGTCGTAATACAAAATATTCACATTTCTTTGAACGTGTCCTTTTATTTTCTGTGTGCGTGCGCGCGCACACACACACGCACACACACTGGCCTACCGCTGTCCTCTCAACACGTTCCTGAAGGAAACATCTGTAAACTCTCTTATTATGGCATAGCATTATAGCTTTGAACATGTGCTCGTTAAGGACACAGATTGAATTGAACAGCTGTTGCAGTTATGAAAACACTGCTAATTTGAAACATGGCACTATTTCTAAAATGGCTTTATATGAACTTGTAATTAAATAAAATAAAACCAAAATTTAGTTTCATATGAAAAATTTCCATGACGCACCTTTATTCATATTAATCCAACACACACAAAAGAACACCAGAGAAATGCAACTTTAATGCAGGAAACTCAAGTGAACTCTCTCAAACAACATAAACAAGTACAGTATCAGACTAACGAAACCCAACTGGTTCAGTTCGTGGCAGTGAACGTTTCAAACACGTCAGAGAAAAACAACCGTTTGTTCCTGTTTGTTTCATGGCGCTTCAATTATCGGTGTTTTAACCCGTTACTGCCGCCTCTCACAGTTTGTCATGCCAAATGTGAAATTTATCCATATGTCAGCATGTTTGTTTTCTTACTTAAATTCCATGGAGAGACAGTGCCTGCTTTCATCCGCTCGTACACACATTTGGATGATGCTATCTCAAACAAATTAGCATGTTGGATGTGTTTTAGCAACAAATCTGAGTTCACTATGATAACTGAGCTTACAGTAAGTCTTAGCCTTAACCAATTTTTCTCCAGTGCTGGTGTAATTTACTGTGAAACCAACATGTCCCCAAAATCCACCAGGTATGACTGACTGTAACCAGCATTTGCCATAAACTCACAGCCACAGTTGGCGTAATGTTTTTAGCGTAATGTGAATTTAGAGTCTGCTGTATCCAAAAATGTGTTTGTTTCATCGTGCATACCGAACTGAAAATAACGTACCAAACTGTGCACAACAAATGTGTTCAGGCTCATTCCTCTAATTTCTACTTGTCGGATGGATGTATGGATTACGTGCTTGAAATCAATTAGATCAATATTATCCAATGATGTCCAAATTTCAAATTTGTCTCTTCCTTATATTCTTGTTCACTGACGAACACATCAGTACAGTTTTTGGCATCATAGATTAATTTTTACTATCGTCTCATTTTCATCAATGAAAAATCTCCGTTGCCGTTTCTGAGACGCCACTCGAAAAGTCACCCCGCCAGTGTCTGGACCGTTTGTGACCAGCAGGGGGCTCCACACAAACATGTGACATGAGAGATGGCAAACACTGCCGCTGTCTGTAGGGACTTACCAGCGCTGGGCGACTGAGCCCAGAGCGCAGCTGGACCGAGCAGGACCCTATTTAGCGATGCGGAGCCACCCTGCCGTCCCTCCAGGTGGTTTATCAGGAATGGAACCGGATGGTCCGGCGTCTCGCTGATCAGCCTGGTCATCATCTCCTACATGGACACCAGGGGGAGCCAGAGCAGAGCCAGGGTAAGGAATCAGGCACTCTGGGTCGGTATGAAGAAGAGGGCAAGGTAAGCTCCTGTCCACAGGTTCCCTACCTGGTACAGGTGACGGCTGGTCACATCTAGAACTGAAGAGAGCTGCTGGTGGATTAGACAGAACCAAACAGGACCTCTGACCTTCAGATCCTGAGACCTACTATTGTTATGGCGTACTGTCACGTTCAGCAGCTCCGCGGTGGGAGCAGAGCAGTGTAGATATCCAGACCATTACCCCCACTTGGGTTTTCACATCTATCGACAGTGAACCATCTCTAAGCGTTGAGACTCACTCCTCAATCTTCTGACCATTACAGCAAACCGCTGCTGGTCAGACGGTTAATGCAACTGGACTGGGGTTGTGCTCAGTGGGAAAGACCCCATTTGGAACAGATTCCCCGAGCTAATGCTGCACCCCCCGGAAGGACAGGCTGAGTGTCTCACTACAGGGATACCAGCCCCCCCCCCCAAGATGGCTAAGCTACAGCCAGCCTTTCGGTTATGACGTGCAGTCGCAGGGCTGTCGGTTATGGTAATGGGGGGGGACAGTCCAGTACAGAGCCAACGGGAGGCAAAATGGCCACAGCTGCAAAGTCATATTGTGGGAGCATTCAGAGATACAATCACTGCCTCACTTTTGGCCCCCGCCCCCTTCCCACGGGGTGTAAGATACCTTTTAATAAGTATTTAATAAGTATTTTCCACTCAAATCAGCCAAAAATGAGAGAGAGAACTCAACCAACAAGAAACACTTAACCAATTTAACACAGCAAAGCTTGAATATCTTGATTCCAAACAATCACCAAATCAGCAGTTTTGCGTTGGGTCGCCTAGTTGTCTTTCTAAGGTTTATAACTGAGTATGCGAAGCCACGCGCCAGCAGTGAGCAGTGAGCGTCAACCGCGCGCATATATCACGAGGGAAATTCTCCATCAAATTGTACAAGCAGGAAATGACAATGTCGTCGGTCGTATTAAAGTCTCAAGGTGTTTCAGGCGAGAGTGAAATCAAAACATCAAAGTGTTTTATGACTGTAACGCTTAATAATATTATCATCAATGTAGGCAGCCCAGTCCCTTGAAATTTATTACGCACAAGTGTGCAAATTCCTGTACACTACATAGTATTGATCCTGTAACTAACACGCCCATCACGAACCGACACTCGCTGGGTGAGTTAATTGGAAGGAGTGGTACCAGACAGTGTAACAGTAGCAATAATTACTAATAGGCCCACTACTCCTAATACTACTACTACTAGTAGTACTAATGATATTAATAATATAGTGATAGTTTATTATTTATTATTATTAGTTTTTATCATCATCATTTGACATGTTTAACTTAATATAAAACTTGTGCTAAATAAACGTCCAGGTAATAATATACTTACTAATTACTGAAAAAAACAGTGTACATCGTAGATTCTTAAATTGTTTCTTCAACTAACCCTGGAAAATTAATTATTTCTAATTAACTCTGCCTACTAACTGGCGGAAGGGGTACAGTCCGGATGCCCTAATCTGTAAGCGAGGCACCGTCTCTATCAAAAAATGCGCGTTGCACCTACCTCGAACAGAGGACCGATTTTATTCTTTTCCAGGTATGCTTCAATCCTCGACTGCTGACAAGATGCCATAGCCTAATAAAATCGCGTGACGTTTTAAAACAGTAAAACGAGAGATCCCAGACTCGCGGCACCTTACGGAATACGCAGCAGAAACTGGAAGATGGTCTTAAAGGCAAATGTAACCTCTGTGTGGTTACATGCGGAAAGTGGCTGGGGGAGATTTCGGGGGCAGTAAGTTTGACTGGGTGAGCAGCCCGCTGGAGAAAAGAGCGTCCCCGCAACGTCGCGCGCGCCCGCCGCTGGAGAAAAGCGCATCCTCGCAACGCGGCGCGCGCCCGCCGCTGGACTGGTCCGTCCCTAATTGCTTTTGTGCGGCCGTTCCGGAGCTGTAGCTCCGCTCCGTAGACCGGTGGGAAACGTGTATTTAGCTGCATGAATTTCTGCTTGAGTGCGCCATCGACTGAAGCCTGCAAGTTCTCCGTGTTACACTTATAAATACGTGCTTGAGTGTTCTTCATGAACTAGCTCAATACAATATGTCTCTGGTGAACGATTTAAATCAGCGCTCAATGTGACTGAAGACCGCTAATGTTAGAATTAGGGCGTCAGTCCACCTGTTTTATTCCTAGTATAGCTCGTACTCAAATTTATAACAAATATAAGTTATTTATATATTCTGACTTAATCGAGATCATTTATAATGCTTTAATGTCCGAAAAAAAGTCTTGGGTTTTCCCCGCTCCACCTAAAGTCGTACAAAAGTGATTTTAATCTGTACTTTTAACCGGTGTATTGCGGAGTTACAGCAGTGGCATGCCAGTGGCGACATTGAGGAGTCCTACGCCAGGGATCCTCGGCTCTGAGCGCCGCTCCAGCCAGACGTCCTTAATGGGGAGACTGGAAGCGAGCCAAGGAGGGAGAGCATCCTCCGTCAGCCAGCGGCCCTTTCAGTCACTTTGCCTGATTAGTGTGGAGCGGAGGGCGCTCGAGCAGCCCGGCACGGGATGCTTAATTACCAGGATTTATTTCACTCAGGTAGGGCCCTTAGCCAGCATACAAAAGCCAGCGGGCAGCCCTGTGAACGGACCCCTTTCCAATGCGTCACTGCAACCATCGGCCAGTATTTGTACAAATAAAGTATACCCAGCTGCCAAGTTAATAAATCATTACATCTGGGCTATATATGTTTCCATTTAATATTCATACCACCCACCTACAGATATTTTGCAATAAAGGATAAGATGGTGTGAAGATTATAATCGAAATTTGTTTATAATATAAACGTTTTTCATACGACCGTTTACTAACCATCACAACGTGATAAGGTTATATAAATTACACGTTATTGCATTTTACCAGGCTGCAGAAGAAGACCCTTTAATTAAAAACTGGATACCACGGGGAATAGGATGATTCAGCAATACAAGGCTTTGTGAGGAAGATAAAGGACTCTTCCCAGGCAGCGTACCTCCGTGCATTTCCACTCCCTCACCTGTACCGCACCAGTTAGCGGCTGTCTAAATATAACCTAATTGTAGCAGGTGTTTAGACGTATGGGCCTCATAGAGATGAGCACTGCTCTTCAGCGCTTCCTTAAAAAACGGTTTTCTGGACTTTTTTTTTTTTGCCGCCGCCGCTCGACTTAACTTCCCATAATGGCAGTCCGTATTCCTGCCCCACTACTCACAGCACAACTAAATCACCCGTTTTAAAACTACTCCGCAGCCTTGCGATCTCAGTATATCTAGCAGTCGCCCAAACAGTTTTCTCCCTCCCGAAGCAAACGACTGCGATCACGAGTAAATGATCTACGAACAGATCTACGAATATAAATTTGCACTTGGATTGAACCAGCCCATGCAGGTAAGAAAATATCCGTTTATTGGCTGGGATACTGATACCAGAATATGATCTTTTTTTACCAAAGACATTCGTACTGAGAAGATTATGACGTAGTGTCTTACTTAGTAGGTTGAAGGCTGCCGTTAAGGCCAGGAAGTAAATGTTCTGCTTCTTCACTCTGAGTGAGATGTAACATCCATCAGGAGAACGTCTGGAATTACTGCTTTAATACATTTTGTGGAAGACAATTGCCTTCTGCAGTTTTCACCCTTTTTCCAGTTCAACCATTAAGGAAATCACATTTAAACACAACAGACATGGTGTTTTGATCTGAAGAATGGATTGCATGCGACGCCGTTGACCTCACTGACCCGCAGAGCTGGGGTCACGCTTAGTGGACCTGTAGTGTGAGACTTGGGGTGAATGAAGTGCATTCTTGGTCTGCCAATTGTAGCAGCAAAGGTAAGCCTGAATAATAACCGTAGCTGCCACAGCGTGCAGCCAAAATCATATTAAAAGATGCAATACAGTTATGTTGCGGGGGAACATTTTCACTTTTGGACCATATTCAATATCGCATGGTGTTCTGCGTTAATTGAGTAATAACGGAAGTCAGTGGGCGGAATTATTGCATACTGGCTCTTCCTGTTGGGTTAAACCCTGTGGTTGACATTACACAGCATGTCACACGCTGTGGGATATAAAACCTTACTCATGCTATTACTATTGTTTATCCCGTGGCTCTTAACCTTGCACAGTTCTGTAACGATACTACGTCACTCCGCGGGACAGGCCTATATGGGGCTGACCTGGTCCAAACAGGCCTTAGAAGCTCTTGAGAAAGTAATCTTTCAGTCCAGCTAATTTAGCTGAGTGCAGCGGTAATGGGTTGGTAAAGACGCAGTGTGGGGACAAAGCCAGAGTATGATGAACGAGCATCAAAACACTGTTAAAATACTTGTCAAATATTCTATAGAGAAAAATTATGCTAAAATTTCAAACTATACATCTTAAAACAGGTGCATATGAAAAACTACGTTACCAAATACAGCATCTTTGGATCTGACTGCTTAACAACAACCAAAATGTTCTTGTAAAAATACTGTACTATCTACCCGTTTTACATACATTAATCTCATCGGCCTCCATATCCGCACCAGACAGAAACCTCAGGCCCACGTTTACGCTCAGGCCACTTAACAGGACAGCTTTTCAGAGCAGTGGCCTGTACTACGAAGCAGGGTTACTGGCTTATCGGGGTAACTTGTCGAATTTAAGGAGCCACAGTTTAAATGGACTTCATATTCGTTCACTCACATTTTGCCGAGACCACTTTAAATCCGACAAGCTACTCCGATAAGCCAGTAACCCCGCATCGTAGTACAGGCCCCTGGAGAATACAAGTAAAACTGCAGCATGAGGCTTAGTGCCTCCTGCTGGACAGGTGATCCAACTACAGTTTAACCTTTGGCACAGAGCTCCAGCCTCAGTACAAGGTAGCATCGTGGGTCATGATGCTTCTCATAGGCCTTTCTTCTGCAGAATCTCCTTTATGGTCTTGATTGTCTTGACGTTCACTGAAAACGTTTCTTAAAACCATCGGCGCACCTTCAAATATTTATCTATCCTTCAAGATTTCCTTCAGCTGGGAGTTACGACAGTACTGATCCAGCATTCTTTAAAATGAACGAGAGGTAGTGAACTTTTTCGCTGGGGTGTCTGAGCCAGTTTTAAGGTGCTGGATACTCCCTTCATGGGAAGATCCAAGCACTGCTTGCGGCTGGGATGAGTGTGCGGAGCGGGCAGGATGTGCAGGGGTGAGGTGCCATTAGCCATGGTAGGTGGATGGGCCCTGCCAGGTCGACCCCAGCGCCCTTCCTGCTGGGCTCGCCCCTTGGTCCTGATCCGTCAGCAAACTCTTCAGCGTATCCGAGGTACTGGGTCTCGTCCAAGTCTCGCCGCCAACCAAGCCCATCGAGCCGGCTTCGGGACGCATGCAGGAACTGTTGGTTCGTTCCGTGGGCTGCCTGCTCCCTCTGGATCTCGTCTCCTACACAGAGCGCAGACGGGTCGGGGTCAGTCAGCCGTGCGGCACCATTCAGTGGGAAAGGCTGGCGAGAGTCGCCAGCGGAGGCTCTGTGGTTATGAGTGTGTGTGTGTGTGTGTGTGTGTGTCTACGAGTGCGATCAGTGAAGGGATGCATGTCTTTCTAAACCGCGAAGTGGGAATAAGGGTGATGACTTGCATTGTGGAAGTCTGCCTTCCTCGCCATCCTCCGTCGCTCCCGTGCCGAGAGTTGGTGGGTGTCGGGGTTTGGGTCTGGCGGGACCGAGATCGCCTGGCCACCTGGACCTGAGTGACAAAGGATACACCGTGGACGCACGCCAAGCTACTGCCGTCACGAGCTGCCTAGAGCGTCACAGTATGCTTGGGCCTTACCAATAAACGCACTCTCCGATTCCAGGAGCGAACTCCTCTCCGGACGCTCCACGCGGTTCGTCCGCTGGAACGGGAAACACGCACCAGGTTTAGGACGACGTCATACCGACAGAGCACTAGCGACTTCGCAAAAGAGCCCAGCAAGTCTGGCTGGGAAAGATAAGCTGAAACTGGTAAATGCTGGAGGAGGGAAAGAACAAAACGCTGGCTTGAAAGTATAGAGGTAACAGCGGGACGGCCCTGCGGCGTCATGCCGGCAAGAGGCCGCGGATTTGCTCTGGCGTCGGTGTCGAGCCACGGGCCGGACGCCACTCACCGAGCCGTGAGACCGCCAGGCCGGATCGGACAGCTGACTCGCACCTACAGAGAGAGACGGCATCAGAGGAGGTACGGCTTTCCAGCCCTGGAGGATGTGATCAGTGGGCATGCTCGAGAAGCTGTTATTCGAAAAGGAGCAGTGATGCTGAGGGATAGTATCAGTGTTTTGAGTGAGTCTGTGATCCCACCCACTCCAGGCGGTTGGCCAATCCCTGGACTTGCCTTTGTTTCTGGATTGGCTGAGCCCCAGGCTGTTCTGGATGTTAATTGATTCTTCAGTCTTAGTTGAGGGTCTCTTGACCGGTGCCTGGAGGCGCAGTCTGGCCATGTCAAATACATCCAGCAGGGGGCGCTCCCTGCTTCTAGAAATTAAATGGAATCGTCTTACTGCCAGATCACAATGCAACCGCCCCACCATACACAAACACCTGATAGTGCAGAGCTAACAGACATCCAGAGCTGCAGGCTTCCTCGTACCCGACACTCGGGGGCATGTCCAGCTCCTCCATGTCCACCTGCAGCAGCTGCTCCTCCAGGCGTCGCTGTTCGCTGCGCAGCTGTCTGCGCAAAGCAGACAGCTCGTTGAGGATGCCCCGTCTCTCTTCTGGCGCAGGCAGGCGCAGACAGACAAACATCAGCTTGGACCAGTTGGGAGACGGCGGG
>JAODJW010000081.1:13314774-13335204 GCA_026777045.1 Hyperopisus bebe | reverse complement strand
TGGGGGCCCTTGGGATTCACACTGATGCATTATTTATATGACGTTGTGATTATTTCTTTGCCTCGAGGAGACAGTCGGTGTGTCTCACCTCATTACCCAAGTGTCTGCCCTGCAGTATCTGAACTGGGATCAGTATGAAAAGGGAGATTAAATGAAACTAGTTCCGTGATATATGTCAAGCGAATACTCTGGAGAGAAGGTTTGCGATATCAGTGAAATCACATGTGCTGCGGAGATCTGTCTGCAGATTACTGGTCAGTATTAGGCTCCCATGGTCTTGAGTGGAATCTGAGAGCGCAGTCAAAGGAACTTGAGTTTGCATACTGTTAATAGACTTTAGCTTCAAGGAGCCCACAAAGCATCAGTATATGTATGGTCATCTTAGAGGTGGGGGGGTTCCTGTCCAAATCCCTGGTGAAACAAGGCGACCTACGACAAGGTCACCTATAACCTTTTGTACGTATAAGAGCTCTTTAAGGCCTAAATTTCTCATTCATGGGATAATAAAGGTTTATTCTATTCTATTCTATGTGTTTCATTGTAAAAGCTACTGGGGGGGCAATGTCTGGGGGGGGTGATGTCTGAATAAGCATCAGTGAAGACATTCAGTTACCTACCGTGTTATAAAGTTTGTCAAATTCTGTGTATCTCCTGAACACAAACCATTCCCTCCGTCCTACTCTGACCATCACTTTGTAGACCTAGGAAAAAAAAAAATCAGGACTAAGTTCAGTTTTGCGGACAAATTAGCAAGACAGGCTTTAACTCATGCAAGTTATACAAGGCTTTGATGCACATGGCTTAGTAAGTGTGAGTATGTAGAAGAGTAATATTACAGAATCAGTGCGATGAGATAAGTTCAGAAGGAATACTTTGTGGTCACTGTCTGCAGTACTACTCAAACCGTTAGGTGACACAGGCGGGCGTGGAGGATGCCATCTTCTGACTGAGTGCTGACTTAGCAAACTGCTGGCACTGCCGGCCCCCCCCCCCGGGGGCACAGGTGGTGAAACCTGCCTAGGTCTCTGACTGGCATGTACACTATAATAATACACCTAAACACACCTAAAGCCAAACAGTTACAGTACAAGTTACTGTTTTGAGTCAGCTTTGGTGTAGTACTCGGTGTACTCGGTGTACCCGGGAGTACTCAGACTGAACCCTCCCATCCAGGTTACTGTTTTGAGTCAGCTTTGGTGTAGTACTCGGTCTACTCGGGAGTACTCAGATTGAACCCTCCCATCCAGGTTACTGTTCTAATTCAGCTTTGGTGTAGTACTCGGTCTACTCGGGAGTACTCAGATTGAACCCTCCCATCCAGGTTACTCACAGTGTAGCGCTTCTTCTTGTCCCTCTGCTCATTGTGGCAGGGGATGCTGACATCAGGCCAGGCCAGCTGTCCCTCCATGGGTCCGTCAGTAAGTTTGGCTCCTACCTGCGGGCAGAACCCAGCTCCTCAGATCCCAGCTCCTCAGATCCCAGCTCCTCAGATCCCAGCTCCTCAGATCCCAGCTCCTCAGATCCCAGTCCCAGCTGGTCCCAGATTTGCCAGAAGGCTGCTTCTTTCGTGCCTAGGAAGACAGAAACCAACAAATTTACAAGTAGCGTCCCATGACAGTCCAACTGGTTTTTGCAGAAAATCTGCTCTTCATTTCTTTATTGAGGTAATTGTATAAATATTTCTGGGGGGCCAATAGGATACAAAACTTAATCCAAGAGCTGCAGAACCAGCTTTGAGACACATTATATTTGTTTATGTCTAGAGTTGCAGGCAACTTCTACATGGAGGTTGTTAGAATTCCAGTTTCCAACCACAAACCCAAAACATAGTGCTGATGGCTCTGAAATGTTGTGCATGTGCATGTTCCTGTCCAGTGTACCCCACCGTCCTGAAGAAACTCCGAATAACCATGAGCTGGACCGAGTAAGTGACCATTAACAAATGAATGGATTCATGAGGCACGCCTTGCTCAAGGACTCGAACCCACAACCTCCTGTTAACAAGTGCAGATACACCTGCCTCTTCTCAGGGTAGGAGACTGACATGCCCACCAAGCACAACCTGAAACCTTCACTGAGAGCCATTTCACAACAACTGGAAAGACACTGCAGTGGAACTGCCGGTTCCTGCTTCGCCAGTGTTCGAATGACACACACAATTAAAAATCAAGCAGTGTCTTGTGTAGTCTTGCCCCAGCCTGCCCAAAAGCCCGAGTAAGACGCTTCCATGAACATGGGTCAGTCAAAACTCTCTGTGATGTCAAGGTCATCACAACATGCTGTACAAAAACTATAACTAAGCAAGAACTATGCATAAGTTCTCAGTCCTCGCATTTATCCGTAGTTCAAAAAAATAGCGCGGACAATACAAATAATTAAGAATCCAGAATTAGCAAAAAAAATACAATTCTTAACGCAAGATTGATTGTTCTTATGTAAACTTAATATTTCATTTAATAGGTTTCATGAAATTGACAGAATCTGATTTTTTAAAAAAGGAAAACACAAACACGGTCGCTGCCCCCCACCCTCCATGGCACAGACAGTGATGACATTGTTGAATATTACAGTAAAGGGAAAACAGACGAACGGATGAACAAGAGTGGCATTCATAGGCTATTCAGCCAGTTCAAGCAAACAAATTTTCAAACTGGTCTAGTTCATGACCAATGTTAAGCCTTGTTTTCTGCTGAGAGGAACCATATGTTAAACGCTACATAAAAAATGTACAAAGATATAACAAGCACGCCTGTAAAGCGACACACTGCTAGCATTACGGTCAGCTCTGCGAAAGTCGTCAGTTGGTCTGAAAATAAAAGATAGAATTAAAAAATAACCATAAGTTAAACTAGATTTGTTCAGGAACCCAAAGAAACTTTCAGATATAATGAAATACACGACACAATAAACTGCAGCTCGGGGACAAATGACAGGTTAACAAACGATACGAGCGACATTTCGCAACAAAACTCCTTTATTACCAATTATGATTAAAGTTCAGTCATTCTTTGTAAGGCTGGTATTATCTTAGGTGTTGGCATGAAGAGAGAAAGTTACTGACTTATGCTGAATACTTTTCAGCGTCAGCAACACTTTCAACAACCAACCATGCAAAAATATATTTCAGTGCAGATATGGAAGAAAGCCAGGATCACACATCCGATTTACTACTTGCCGCCGCAAACTGAAAAGAAGCACGAAGTCAACTTACATTTTTCACTTTGGTAGGCTTCTGAAACCGATGAACTGCACTTAGCAAAAGTCGATATTAGAGAGATATATTAGTTCAGCTAAAGACGAGCATGCACGATCGGTGGTCTCCTCTGACAGCCGACACCATATATCCCATCAGACATACTGACAAATTCCACGCAAGGCAGGAAACGCCGAAAAAGTTTATTCTGCGCGTTCCGGTGCAATTAGTCACGCGACTGCAGGGAAAGGCCACAAAAACGGCGTGGCGGCGTCCCCTAGTGGCCGTCGGGCGCATTCTCAGGCGGTCACCGGGACAGCGAATGGTGCACGTTTCCGCACACGTGGGAGAGGATAGAGATGTAACATACCGTCAAAAGAGAGCATATTGAAATCAGCGTTTGTGTTTATGCTCCGTGCCTGATAGTGGTCATTCAATCAAATTATGCAGCGAAGATTTGAGGACCGTGGTAGCATTTTATTTTGCGGAAATGCACTGAAAGAGGAAAAATTAAGCCTTGCTGAACGCACAAATGCCACTGTGGTGGTCTGCTTGAATATGTTCCTTCGTTTAATACGTTTCACGCAGTTCTGCCCACTGAGCCACCCATTGTCAAAGTGTGTGAATTTCACAGATTAATATTCTGCCACCTGGAATTTACATACATTGTATATTCTTAAGAGGGGAACTGATTTCCAGGGGGTTGTAGATTTGATATGAAAGCATCTATGTGCCCGATTGCAAGTCAGTCTTTCTAATAATAGAGAACCGGTTACTTCCTTTTGTGACATTAGATTCCTGAATTGTTCACATATGCATACATGCGTGTGATTTTTATCTCCAGACGTCAATGGTAAAAACACTGTCCTAATGAGCTTGAGAGGTCAGACACACCAGTCACAAGAATGCACCAATATCTGCAAATTAATAACCAAGACGGTATCCTCGGATCATTCTCTAAATTGCTGACTGCTAACTTTTGCTTAATGAGCTTTTCCTAAAGAGCCGAACCCGCAGTGTCCACAGAGATCTCCATCACTAATAATGGAATGTTAAACATATATGCTCATCTTAATCTTTCTTAATCTAATTACTGTACTGCTGGTGATGTAGGCAGAATTACTAATTGACTGTACCTAATGAGTAACTGACAACACTGTTTAACCAATCAGCCCCCTGGATCACAGTTGGTAGCCGCCCATTTTTCTGCGTCCCACCCCCTACTGTTCATTGGCTGGCGACAGCCTTGTCAGACGGACTCGAATGTCTCGTTTTCAGCTGCTCTGAGGATCCCGAGGGTCGCTCTTCCTCTGAGCTCTGAAGAAGGGGCGGTGAAGCAGGCTGAATGAAGAGATCACCCCCCCAGGCGCCTGGGTGTGTATCCATTGGGTCACCAAGGAGGAGTTGAAACGGGACAGATATGCAGTGATTTGCCCCAGCTGGCAAATTGTGAATGAGAGCACTGGAGAGAAAGCCTCGTCCCGGCCAATGACGGAGCCTGCGCACTTAAGGCTGAGGCATCGCGTGATGTCATAGGCTGGGGATCCTGATCCTCGTCCCGGCCAATGAGGAAGCCCGCGCACTGGCTGAGGCATCGCGTGATGTCATAGGCTGGGGATCGATGCTGCTCAGCTATTTAGTGGATTAGCTAATTAATCCAAAGGTACTTTAATTGTGTGTACATTCACTAAGAATACTGTAACAGAGCTTTTACTGGGGCCTGATTTTCAGTCACACTTATGGATTCGTTTGTCTTTAAAATAATTATTTCAGCCTGTTGCTGACGTTTAGTCCACTCACCTGGGACAACAACAACAACATCCCAGCGTGACCCAATCTCCGTGCAATATCCTGACAATAAGATAATAACTATAGCTACACCAGCCGTAGACACGTTGTGGACCAATTGGAGGGATTATAATGGACTGAACCTGGATCGCTTTGCGCTGTCATCTCCGTTTATAAGGCTCCGCCATTCTAACGGGGCTTTATATGAGACCCCGTCCTGGCACGAGCGCATGACACAGGCTGCAGGGAAATGCGACCCCCGCCCGTCCAAACTACCAGCTCTCCTCGCTTTTCAGCAGGACACGGACCACCTCTCCTTGACACCGCTCCAACCAGCCAGTGTGGTCTGTAGTTGGCTACTACCACCATCTACAGGGCGAAGGAATTTGTTGCAGTTATTTATATTACAGCTTAGTAGACCGTTTTATCCAAAGCGTATGCAAGTAATAGTTTCACACGCGTGCCAAACTATACTGGTGGTTATAGTTATATAGGCAATCTGAAGCACGACAAAAGCGTTTCTAAATTCTGCAAATACCTTTAACAAGATGCAGATACATTTTGGGATCATCGTGCCGCTCGGTAACACCTTCGGTGCGGTTTGTACTCCGCGGTGTCTAAACCGTAATGTAGAGAATGTGAGCGCCACTGACGAAAAATACCAGCATCACGCAATCATCACCACAGTGACCAAAGCAGCTTGATTCTACACCAGATCAATCGCTCCATTATGCTGCACCACGAAATAAAACACGCAGTAATCTGTGCCATTCGACCATTTCTTACCAGTCTTTCCAATTTGAATTAGTTTCACTTTCAAGAGTTTTGCTTGCCAAGAAATTCTATATGCCAAGTTCAAAATTGATAAATGAAGTGTTAACTCTTTTTTTAATATTGAGTTTTGTTGCAAATCATAGTTGCTTTTAACAAAAACTAATATTAACCAGTCACATTTTAGTGAGAGACAGGTACCATACATTAAATCATGTCATATATATGTCATATATATAGTTATGTCTGAATTAAATGGATCAGGTTCCAGGAACCCGCAGTCCATGTTCCTCAAGCACAAGGGCAGGACTGACAAATTAGGCCAGTGCTTCCCAACCCAGTCCTCGGGGCCCCCAGACAGTCCACATTTTTGCTTGCTCCCTGCTCTCAGCCAATTAGGAACACTAAACACCTGCTACAGGTGTATTGGGGGTTGGAAGGTGAAAAAACATGAACTGGAGATCCCCAGGGACCGGATTCAGAAACAATGGGCTAGACAAGCTGTAGCAGCTGCCTTCCACCTACCATCTCTGTTTCGCCAAGTGTTCATCGGCTCCTGGATCAGCGCACTGCAACAGAGTCCTCAGAAAACACAGTGCTGACAACGCAGTGTGACCGGATGGCCAGTGACATCATGGGTTCTTCACCAGACTGGGATATTCCCCTCTTCTTCACTCTAAAGGCCTTATTTGAGATGACAGGGAGATGTTTCTATGTGCCATGTGTAAACTGAACTCTCTTTGTGGGAGCAAACAGTGGTGACGACCTCGAGGTGCTCAGATCTATTGCATCCTGGAAGGTTCTGTCACAAAGATCCAGTAAGTGTAGACCGAGTGCTTTAAATATGTACACACACACACACACACACGTTGGGTAAACACATCTTTATGGGGACCGCTCATTTATTTCTATAGGAAAAATGCTAATGCAAACTATGACAACCTTAACCCCTACCCAGCCCTAACCATAACCATAAGTAACCAAACAGAATACAAGAGTTTTCACATTTTGAGTGTTGTCGTAGCAGATTTTTATAGAATAGAGATTTCCCTTATGGGGACCAGTTCATAAGGGAAAAAAACAGGTATTCATCACATTGTGGGGACATTGTGTCCCCATAAGGTAAGGTATTCCCGCTCACACACACACGTGCGCTACCTTAAATATCACTGACATCTTTAATTCCAAGAACACACATGCTGCTTAAGTACTGCATGTGCCATTAATCCTCTGTGGGTCATGTGTCTCTCATAATCGATCTCATTTCATTTTCTTACTTTGGAAAATTTGCACTCAAATCTCTTTTGAAAAAAGCATATCAAAGCCACAAACCTGACGTACTGTCAGCATGGCACACAAGAGCCAACTGGTCAGGGCATTTTCCACACTAAAGCACACATCTACAGGCACAATCAAAATATCATTGCAACAGAGATACTGAGTCACACAAACCAATGATAGGCAAAACATTTAGCCTTTTATTCAACCAAAAGTACCCATAACGGTGTATGTAGCATGTAGCTGGCAGGAGACTGAATGTATCTCAGCAAAGCTCAATGTCTAAGAGGCAGATCGGAGAAGATCCATCACATGGAGGGGACTCCAAAAATCAGGTCCAGGGAATCACAGCTTGGCACCAGTCAGCCATCTTTCCCAGTGTCCAAATGACTGAAAGCGAAGCCGTTTAAAGGTAGTATGGTGCTCAACAGCCTGAGCGCCTCTTTACATGATTGATCTGTACTGGAACCCAGAACAAAGTTCCTGGTTTATTTTTAGAATGCAATAAACCTCTGTGGAACTTCTCCAGCAGCATCTTTATTAAAAAGATGGTTGAATTTAAAAATATTTCATATTTTTAAAGTAAAGCCAAAGTCCCTCCATAATCAGAGAGGAAAGATGCATGAATCAGTCTCCCCTATGAACAATGCACATTTATTGAAGTTTAATCAAATTACTTGAACAAAAAAAGGTCTTGAAATGTAAAAATTACACATGGAGTTGTACTTCTTTGCTGTCAAGGACACAGATGTACGTGGCTGGAATAGGAGAGGCTCTGGTGAGGTCTGTGACCTTGCAGGGTGCACATTCAGCAACCCAGGTCTGCTTATAGCCCATAATGCAGAACACATGTTACCTCTCTCCCCACTTTAACCCTTAAAAAATATCCTCCATTAAATCCAGAAGAATGAAAGAATCTGCAGGAAACCTGTCCAGCTGACGCGACGGAGTTCACAGCAGGAAAGAAGCTTTTAATAACGAGAACTGGCAAAACAGCTGAGACAAGGGAGATGTTCAAAAATAAACACGTCACACATCCTGAACCACAACCCCATAGCGACATAAACACAACGTGCACTAGCAGCATCGCCCCTCGTGTTACGGACTTGTGATCGGAATACGATGTACTTAAGGTCATGAGCAACAGCGAGAGAGCGACAAGTTACGGTCATGGTGAGAACACCACGGTAGAAAAGACGGCGAGGGAGAAGACGGCGAGGGAGAAGATGGCTTCTTCTCAGTAGAGCTTCAGCGAGGCCTCGAACAGCTGGGCCAGGTCGTCTTCTGTGTGAGTCCGGGGAGCAAGTTTGGTGACCCTCTCCTGCAATGACGCGACCCTCTCAGACACAGATGTGTGTGACCTCAGTCTGACCTTAGAAACATTTCCCTTACTGCATGCCAAAGGGTGGCAGTGGACTCCGACAGGCCACCCACCTGTGGTATGGTGCCCTTCACAAGCGCAGGGATATCAGCCCGGGTGTAGCCAATGGCCCCCAGACCGTCCTCCACCTGCAGGTCCTGCAGGATGCCCCTCAGGGTATCTGCCAGCACCGATCCCGCATCCTCCCGCTTGGCACGCCGCACGTCAGCCCCTACGAAGACGCCAGGTCACGCTCTGCTTTTTCCCCACGGAGTTCTCCTTCCAGCTCACCGTTTTTCAAATCTCACCTAATATCTGTGCCGCCTCAAGGTGGCGCTCTGGACACATGGGTCCAGTGAAGGCAAAGACCGCAGGGGAAGTCAACACAACCGAAAGGCCGTGGGGCTGAGGGAGTAGCATGAGACAAGACAACAGGACAAATTAACCTGCGTGAGACTGCCCCCTGGTGGTAATGTAAAGACACGGCTGGGCAATATACTCTGGAAAAAGGAGTGATGGTTGAATACATGGCCCTAAATGTATTCGGTAATGTATTCTGTCACAGTACATTAAAAGTAACTCAGGGCTGCCAACTCACGCATCTGGCGTAAACAAACACTTCCAGACTCTCGTGGTCACGCAAGAAATCTTACAGCAAATTTATATTACGTTATAAACCTAAAGTTAGCTACATCAGAAGCGTTGGGGTAGTTTCCAAACCCCATAGACTATTTACAAGGTAATTAAACTGTTACATATATGAAAAACGAGCGTGCAGACTTCTCAAATTGAAAATCTCAGCCAGCTGACCAAAGTCGGCAACACTAGTAACGTTTTCAGCAAACTTTAAGAATGGATTTAGAAAACATTTTTAAAAGGCTGCATTCGTTTGACCAAAGGATTTTGTAAGAGCTCAGGTAAGCTAAGCTGTTTTGTGTGACAACAGAGGGTATTCTGTGCTGTTTACCCAGCCCAAATGATGCATGAATGAATACGCCCCAAGTATGCACATTCCGGAAAAAGCAGGTCCGGCGTCATTTTGTCTTCATTAATATTCGTGGTTAAAGTTACAGCCAGTTTGAATTAAAGCACAGGACGAGTTCGGGTCGCTCGTGAACGGACCACACACATCGCTGGCTAGCTTCAGTTTCAACTTGAAAGTGTTGCTTTCATTGAGAGGTGTTATTAAATTAGAACTGGAATCTTACAATGCAGATGGAGTTTTTACAATCGGCAGGCAAAACTGCCATTTCATAGTAACTACTTGAAAAAGTGATAGGTGTTTTAATTGTACTGTCTTTTGTATGTGTCACTTATTTTTGGTGCTATATGGTAAATGTCACTGGAGCAGCTGGACAAAAAACACAATATAGTCACGCAGTCGCAGTTGCTCTTGCTACAATTATTACAGCAATCGTATTTTATAAGAATTTTTTAAGCTGGACATGGAAGATTTTTTTTTCCTTCTTTGTCTTTCCTTTTTTCTCCTTTTTCTTCCCTTTTCCCCCTCTTTTTCCATCTTTTTTAAGACAACGAAATTTAAATGGCATTATCAAACTCCGCTTTCTTTCATTTTAACGGCACATTGTATGGCGCGTTCCCTTCTCTCAGAGACATTCGGTTTATTTAAGTTGCCGCTAAACAGTGGTGTTTGTATTTCCACCACAGTAAAGCCCCACAGTCAGTCATGGCTGTTGTGCTGATCTAGAACTCATTACTGCCCTCAGCTGGGCAAAGGGAAAAGTGTGCACTTGATTTAAAAAAAAAAAGGGCATATCTTTCAAAAGATTTTTGCTTTAAAACTTTTAAAAACTGCCTTTTGGACTTTATCTTTGTATAAGTCTGAATAAGTCCCTCCATTACTGGAATGCTGTCACATCCCAGGAAACAGCAGAAAGAGAAAAACAAATAGCAGAAAAAGAGAAAAACAGGAAGTCATACCACTATAGGATGATCGACATCATAACCCTTTGCTCTGAAGGTTTTCACATTGCCTGCGATGGGGTAGGACATTCCATGGCTAGATCACAGAGAACATGGTGTTACTGATTAGCTTATTATGATGGGGAGTTTAAGTTGAGGACAGAGTGTACAGATTCACCACAAATGAACGCCGGCGTTTCCAAATCCAATCCCGGCAAACACACTGGCAAGGTGCATGCTGGACCTCGCCTCCACGTCCCCAGGATCTCTCACCGCTCTAGGGAAGCGTGGAAGACATCAGAGGGGTCAGAGGTGAACACCCCCAGAGATCAGGGACTGTGACACGTCAGTCAGCTGACCTTACTCCACCCAATCAGCAGCCAGATAAATGGTTGGCATATTAACTATACTTTTGGCAAGCATTATTAGGACTGCAGGACAGACGCTGCACCTACCGTTTCATGTACTTAGCCACTACGTGCAGGGCGTGACGGGACCACACATCACTGATTGGGTTGCTGCCCTGGTAGGCGGGCCGGTTGATGGGGTTGGTAGGACAGGGCTTACGGTGGCAGTAGGGAAGAGCGGTGTAGGACTCCAGAGCATGGCTGAGGAAGAGGGCACCACGTCAGCTGAGCCACCCCATTCAGACAGGCTACTACTTATAGGGAAAACTAAGTTTATAACATGTACCACAGCACTTGTGGGAAGCTACCACCAGTTAGCTACAGGGAGGTTAAGGTAACACGTACCACAGCACGTCAATACTGATGCGGGAAGGTACCACAAGTTAGCTACAGGGAGGCTAAGGTAACACGTACCACAGCACGTCAATACTGATGCGGGAAGGTACCACAAGTTAGCTACAGGGAGGCTAAGGGAACACGTACCACAGCACGTCAATACTGATGCGGGAAGGTACCACAAGTTAGCTACAGGGGGGCTAAGGTAACACGTACCACAGCACGTTAAAATGTGGGAAGCTACCACAAGTTAGCTACAGGGAGGCTAAGGGAACACGTACCACAGCACGTCAATATTCATGTAGGAAGCTACCACAAGTTAGCTACAGGGGGGCTAAGGTAACACGTACCACAGCACGTCAATACTGATGTGGGAAGCTACCACCAGTTAGCTACAGGGAGGCTAAGGGAACACGTACCACAGCACGTTAAAATGTGGGAAGCTACCACAAGTTAGCTACAGGGAGGCTAAGGGAACACGTACCACAGCACGTCAAACCCACTGTTGGCGGCCACTCGCTCAGGCATGTGCAGCGTGTGGAGGGGATCTACCATCCCTAATGTCGGCCTCAGGGCTCGGCTAGCTATGCCTGAACATACACACAATGCAAATACACAGGTATATATCCTATATTACAGGAAGTCAATGACATGCCAGTACAACAAAATTAATATTCATTTTGCTTATAGCGGCATATCAGTAGAGAGTGAAAAGCAGCCAGGTTAAAGCTGAATTATCAGAGTTTCGTGAGGAGTCTGAAAATGTGAATGGGTGACATTTAAAATTCCCAGTTTCTTCAGTATAAGAAACATGTCGCAATGTTTAGCTGCCATGTTAAAGCTTGCCGGTGTGCGTAAGCGCTGTAAAATGAAATGGTAAAGCGTCAGATAAGGCCTGACTCTGAAAAAGTACCTTACCTAAACCGTATAACCCCTAATATGTGTGACCAAAAAAATTACAGGATTTTCTGTTTACCAGTTTTAGCTTTTAAAGGCTCATAGTCAAAAATAGCCACACCGGTGGTCTCACTTCCTGTTCCGGCAGTTGTAGGTACTATAAACACAAAGGCAAATAAACAAGAAGATTATGCAAATAAGATATGATTCAACATATGGTAAATTATAATGGCAACACACAGAAACAAGTATGTTTTCAAAAGGAAAACAGTGATAAATTGTGTTTTGTCCTTTTTCTAAAGAGATACTAAGAACTTGTTAACCTTAACATTTAGTGCAACCTGCTGTCCCCAAAATCCCCATCAACAGTTCAACCGACACAGTTGGATGACCATCCCTGCCTGGACATCTTCCTCGATTTACCTGCTATTAGGGGCTTAAGGGTCTGTGTTACCGGCTGCCCCTTGCCAATTGGAGCATTCACAAAGTCCAGGAAGTCTGCCTCTGGGTGACAGGCATACAGATTGGCTGCCTTGCAGGTGTCAATCACGGAGCCTCCGCCCACCGCCACATACGCATCGAAGTCTCCACACTTTGCAAAGTTGATGGCATCCCTGAAGCTACATGCAGGAGTGGAGGGTGACCGCAGAGTTTTGTCCTGACAGACACAGGGGTGTGAGAGAGAGATGGAGGCGACGGCGCTGACCTGGAATCCGTGGGCTCCACCCGCACTCGGTCGTAGCACCTGAAAGTGACGTCGTGTTTTGCTAGTGAGTCCAGCACCGCTGTGAGAGGCGGGACACGGTCCTGTCCGTCATCAGACACACATTCCGCGCGCCCAGATTCCGTAGGTCCTGCACCCCAGTTACAGTAAATAAAACAGTGAAAATTAAAAAAAAGTATTACCTATAACTTCTGTTACAATTATTCTTTCACGGACAATTTAGTGCCCAAACAAGATATACAGTGTCATAGTCTACAAACTCATTTACATGCACGTGACAGTTTTATTAACTTGTAAATAGTCTGTAGGTTTTGCAACCTAACCCAGCACTTTTGATGCAGCTAATTATAATTTATTATAATTATAATTTTAATTTATAATGGAATAATATAAATTTGCCGTAAGATTTCTTGCATGAGCGTGAGAGCCTGAAAGCAAGAGTATGGTAGGCAGTTGATGCTAGGCAGTTGACAACCCTGAATATATTATGCTCTTTATTTCAAATTACTGAATTAAAAACAGATATAGCAGACAACCATTACCATGCCAATTTCTCTAGTAACGCCTTCTCCATATCTAATGTTTGAGCTCGCCATCTGCAAGACACGGAGCAAAGTTGTGGATCCTGTACTTTTCCATTGGGGCTAAGCAGGCGGCGCGCGCTTCGGAGCGGTACCTCAAAAGCATAATCGGTGGTTCGGCTTCCCGACCCATGAGCTGAAACTACAAAACAACTTCAAATCAGCATCTAGCCAGGTAACAATAACTGCAGCAATACTTAAATGCGCGAATGCAGCTCAACTATTATAACAAAACTATTATAACAGAAAATGTTTTGGGAAAAGGTATATAGAGACATGATGTGCATGACTTCTACCTTGATGGTATGTCTGTGAATGAGCAGGACATCTACACCTGGGAAAGGAAGCAAGAAAAACAAACAGGCTACAAATCGAAATTTATAGCACGCAGAACTACGCTGTCCAGTAACCGTCCTTTCACTGCCACGTTTTCCATTCCAGTTTACATATCTTACAGTAGAGCAGGGAACTTGTAAAAAAAATGAACGATTTAATGCAATTCAACTTACGCAGCTCTCTCGAGTTGCCTAAGCAAAGTGACCACACGATCGCGTCCTGCCATTGCAAATAATTATCGCCCTTTACTTATGACTGAAGCCGCTGCGGGGGATTGTGGGAAAACGAGTTTCTGAAGCTGCTCCTGTACACCAACTCAGAAGTATAAATGGTCATGGCGTAGGCCTGATGCAGAATTACAATTCAGGCTTTAGATAGAGATATGGTTATGTATTTACTGACTTATCCCTGTTTGTTTGTTTGTTTGTTTGTTTGTTTGCTTATTCAGTCTATCCTCCCCCCATCAGCTCTTGCTTTACCCAAACAGAAAGGCACAGTGTTCTCATAACTACAGATGCTGCCTGTCCATCTCTCACTCCCGTATCGCTCCCCTATTCCCTCAGGACTTCTTTAACTCCTCAACCATGAGAGGGCAATTCATGCTTTTCCAGTAGAGAATCATGGCCTCAGACTTGGAGGTGCTGACCCTCATCACAGCCGCCCCACACTCATCTACAAACTGCCCCAGTGCATAATGCAGATCACACCCCGATGAAGCCAACAGGACCACTTCATCTGCAAAAGCAAAGACATAATCCTGAGGGCACCAAACTGCCCCCCCCACCCCTTGGTTACACCTAGAAATTCTGTCCATAAATACAGAACAGAATCAGTGAAAAAGAGCAGCTCTGGCAGAGTCCACTACCCACTGGGAATGAGTCTGACTTTCTGCAGGCAATGAAAACCAAAATCTCGTGCCAGTTACACAGGGACCTGGAACATATTCTTTTTTAAAGATTGGGACTCAAACTGTCAACCCATAGCCGCTGTCCCTAACTTCCATGCAATTTTGAAGATGCAAGTCAACCAAGGAAGCTTAACAATATCAAGAGCTTTCAGGAACTCAGGGCAAATCTCATCCAGCTTCAGAACCTTACCACCAAAGAGTGTAGTTTTTCACTACTTCAGTGACTTCAGCCTTAGTGATGGGTAGGTCTGCTTTTCCAGCTCTACTTCTTCCAAGGAAGACGTGTCAGTGGGATTCAGGAGGTCCTCGAAGTGCTGCTTCCACCGCCTGTAAATATTCACAACTAGGGGAAGCTGGAAAGTAAGACAGACATGAAGTGGATTAGACCCAAAAACAAAGGCTCAGAATAAAATATTTCTTGGTTTGATTAATAAAATCCCAGAGTGCACCAAGGACCAAGCAGAGGATGACCAATTGTCTTTCTCACCTTAATCTCAGCAGAAAAGGCCCAATGTCCTTCATTCTGGTATAGACTTCAGGTTCCCTGTGAACTTTATAATGATGTTTACTTACATTTATTGTTATAGATCTGACCGGGGGAGTCGTTAGACACTTTCGGCCCTATGAAAGCATCATCTTGGGCCCCCAACTCAGACCAATCATACAATGTTCCAAATGTTTTAGGGCCCCCGTCATGCGGGGGCTTAGCTTGTTGAAGCTGCCATATAATCAATAAATCACCCTGTACTGTAGCATAGATGTCATGTGGGTTTGTTTGGAATCACAAAGAACCCACGTCTCATTTTTAAGGGAGTGTTCCCAATTTGGTTTGCGTGTTTCAGTAATGGAACCCACTGTTTGTTAAAGTCAGGTTGGCCCCCCTTGATGCAATCCTCAGCTCACCATCCCAGTATGTCTGGTCGACACATTGTTTATCGCATGTTTGTAACATGCTTGCCTTTGTGTTTCATATAAAAATAAATGTTTGTATCAGATAAACATAATCATCGATTTTGTTTAAACCAGTGAGAGAAGAAGGGAAGATAAATATATTTCTTTTATTTGAACAAACAAAACATGCCCCCCTTTGTGTTCAACTGAAAATACGTTTATGATGTTTTGTTTTACAGAAACAACTGTGGCAAGAAATGAACCAATTTTGACACAATTACTGCTTTGGAGGGAAGACGGTGTTTTCACTAAAAATATTGTAATTCATTTAGACTTTGGTTTAGGCAGTAAAGATTGTTATGGACGTGATAAAAAAAGCCATTTCACCTTTGTATTTTGATTGGCTCGGACTGTTTTTAAGCATTAAAAACAAGAACCTTTTACCCATCCAGCCACTGAATGCTTACGAGATACTGGGTCATGAGTTCTCAGAACTCTGAGTCATTTTTGAGGACACATCTCCCCACTGACCACAGCCCTACACAATGGATTGGCACTTATGTGAAATGGATGCATGGATTATTTTTAATTTTGCACTCATCTGCTTTTTATCCCTGGATGTATCCATAGTCAAAATAACCTAAACCCTTAAATAACATACGGAAATAATACATGATATGAGAATAAAGAGAATTAATGGTTCGGAGGTAGATGGATGAATCAATGAAATGTCAGTAAATTCTTTTAAATATTGCACTTATATATAATTGTGCTGCTTTTCGTAATAGCATCCATGAAACAAGTGCAAACTGCCCCAGTGTTGCAAGTCACTGCAAATGACTGAACTTGAGCTTGTTAAAGGTGCCCTACACATAGGCAGAATGGTGAACAGTCACACCGGATAGCCGCGCAAAAGCTACTCAGACAGACTTTATCTGAATGGCATTTTCCATCATGCATTGAAAACTTATGGAGTAAACATGAACAATGTAGGTGCTGTTTGAGGGAATTACTCATTTATACATGATTCGTATAACAGTTCAGAAATGCTACACGCCGCCAAATTTTCTTGTGACTCTTAATGTTATTTAAGAAAACCAATCATCAAGCTTCCAAAATGCTTATCGAAACGTACAGTCTGAGTAACGTTATTCATCTTGTTGAACTTGTCTATCTTCAGTCTTATTCTCGCACAATATTCTGTAAACACTCAAAGCACAGCTTTGGGACCTGAAGCAAATGTCGTACGTTGTATAAGGTCCGAAAGATGTTGTATCATTTTAGCTGACACAGTTGTTCTCTTTCCATTTTGTAGATGTCATCAAATGGTAGCACTGCCCGGCAATCAATTCACACCAAGTCAGTTTAGTGCAGCGTATTTAGTTAGTTAGCCAGATAACAGTGTGCAACAATAGCTGAGCAATAATGTGACTTGTGTTATGTATCAAGGGAAAGACACATGGCCCAGATCTAGATTTAACTGAAGAGATACGGGCTTTATTTAATAACACACTACTAGAGGTTGGAAAATTCGGGTCCAGAAAGTACAAATCCAGACCAAGGTTTTCTTTCAGCCAACCAGTCGAGTATAAACAATCACATTTACAGAGTACTCTGCTGGTTGGTTGAAACAAAAGCTTGGTCTGGATTTGTACTTTCTGGACCTGAACTTTCCACCTCTACACACTACATATCCATGACGATGACACTGAGCGAACTAGGGAACACAGGGAGGGCGGCCACATGTGTACACTGAACGTGATTAACAGACTACAGACAGGTGTGGATGGTTGAGACATGAGAGCTGGGACTGAGAGTTGACCGGCGACCTCTGCTGGCCAAACGGGGACAAGATGGAGGCGGATCATGACAGCTGGGAGTCAGTGCATTTTAGCCAAGCTGTACTATGGTATGTTAGCCAAGCGCTAACCAAGCTGTACTATGGTATGTTAGCCAAGCGCTAACCAAGCTGTACTATGGTATGTTAGCCTAGCGCTAACCAAGCTAAACTATGGTATGTTAGCCTAGTGCTAACCAAGCTGTACTATGGTATGTTAGCCTAGTGCTAACCAAGCTGCAGTGTCCAAAGCAACAGATGTGGGGTGGCTTCAAACCAGTGGTGCCAGGTTTTTCGTCAGATTCCCCCCACCCATTCCTTCTGCCTCTGCTTTGCATATAAATCCACGGATATTCCACAAGGGGCAGCGTGAGTAAGCGAGCGTGTCACCGACGTCCGGTTGCAGTCCTGCTTTGAGCAGCCGCTAATTGGCTTAACATTAAGCGGACGTCGGCAGATCCACAAGCGGGCCCTCATTAAGATCTGGCCTTCCTCTTCACATTACCCTGTATTCCTTCCTAAGCAGAAACTTCATTATAGCGGAACAATTAGGCCGAACTCTGCCAATGGGAACTTCTCAAGGTGTGAGTCATGCAGTGAAAATGGGGCTGTATCCTGTACGCTAAAATAGGGGCAAGAGTTTTATGTAAACTTGAGAAGCATAAGTCTGCAAGATATTCATCAGCAACGTCAAACAAGTCATTGTTTTCGACAGAAGACACTTTAGCTTCCTCACTTCAAAGAATACCAGTGCTGTTTTATTCATAAACAATTTTATAAATATACTTAAATATTAACTAAATTAGTCTTGTTGCTGCTTCACTCACGTAATGTTTATGATAGGCTGAAGGATGCAGTATTTGTTGTGAATATTAAGATGAGGATATGTTATTAATTGCATGTTAATCAAAACTTCACCCCCAGATCATTATCAAATATTAACTTCAAAGGGAAGCTCTGAAGTCCTGGAAGTGACTGCCGGAGCCCAGGGTGGATGACACCGGCCTGGGGACTGAAGGAGAAGGCAGTCCATATCCTGGAAGTGACTGCCGGAACCCAGGGTGGATGATGCTGGCCTGGGGACTGAAGGAGAAGGCAGTCCATATCCTGGAAGTGACTGCCGGAGCCCAGGGTGGATGACGCCGGCCTGGGGGCTGAAGGTGATGGCAGTCCATATTAGATAAAGGAGCTGTGCTTCTCTGCCTTCTGGTATCTCTGTAACACACAGGGAGGGGCTGGGGTCAATCCCTCCCCCCTAGATCCACAATTACAGCAGGAGCAGCCCAGAGACATGCATTTTTAAATTGGATTCTTACGATGGTGATAGCAGACAAGGCGAAGACCTTGGTTTGACCTAATGGTCAGAAGACAGGTGAGTCTTAACGCTGTATCCTTTCTGTTTTAATTGCCTCTCTAGCTTCAGACTGTCTGTCACAGTGAATCTCTGGCTAATTCTTATTAGTCATTATTGGCTGCTTGACCATGTATTGATTTGAGGAGCTGCATCTCACTCCTGGGGATGTGGCAGAGGTAATGAGGAGGCGATGTGGGTTTAGTGGGATCCTTCAAGCATGGAGAAGCGGATGAGGTGTCGAGATGCACACGGTGGAGGCCCCAGTTGGGTGGGGGTGGGGGGGGCTGCCAGAATAGATTTTGCCTCTAGAGCTCACAGTTCCCTTAGCTAGATAACATCATGGTCCCTGCACTCTTGTGATCTGGTGGTTTTTTTCTACCTCATGATACATTTTTTATTGTAAGTCATTATTTGGGTGGGATGTCACCCCAGCTGCTGTAACTGTAAAGTAATCCAAGCAGCACATGGACTGAAGCCTCTAACATTCTTCTCCTGTCCTGGATCTGAGTTTTGGTTCCTCTCAGTCTAACCCAAATCCCATTAAATGCAAAACTCTTATTTTGATGTGTGATGCACGTCTTATCCCATAGAATCTGTACCATGCACTTACATATGTCAGTGATTATTTGCATTTTCATATTTAGTTTCCAGGGTTAATAGTTTTGGAACGTAAATTGCCAGCTCAGTATTCGTATAATTACCTGTATATTTCTGAGAACAAATTCATTGGAGGGTCGTCCTCTGGCTGGCTAGGGATGTGTGTGTGGGGGGCTCTGCTTAGGAAATATAGACAGAATATGTGTGATTTTTCCTAACACCTTTAATTAACATTTTATTAATTTATTTTCCTGAGAAAACTAATCTCTCATTCCTCACTTCTGTGATATTTCCAGTGATACAGTCCATCAAACCAAAACCCAGTGTCAAAGGTTGCTTCATGCGTTTTTTTTTTCTTGATAATTATCATAAGTGCTTGGCTATTAAATGTCATTAGGCAGAAATTGACAGCTTCCTTTAAGTTAGCGTCCTCGTTCCTCTCAGTAGATATTCACACAGTGATTGGTGTGTCCCCTGACCACAGCAATATCCAGGATAGCTTTCTTACCATCCGTGCATTAAAGAAGATTATCTGTTCCACCTGCTTTCAAGTTTAACTTGTCACGTATACAATATACACCAGTCACTCACACATGTGAACCTACAGGCAATTTGGTAACCTCAGGATGTTTTTGGATTGGGGGGGGGGGGGACCAGAGTACAGAGGAAACCCCACGACGACAACATGCAAACTCCACACACATGGAACCCAGGCGGAGACTTGAACCCTGGTCCCAGACATGTGAGGTAACAGTGCTAACCACCCTGTGCAATTATATTTTAACATGATAAAAGTTCATAAAGTGACTAGTTACTGCAGAACTGTTCTTGTTCAGGATATTGAAAGGCTTTTTCTCAGAATCTTCATTTTATGTGATTTTTGTATATGATTCTTCATTAATTTTGCAATAAAGCTGTTTATAGGAAGTGTTCATTATACTTGCCATTAAATATATTCGGTGTCATATTATCATGTTACATCAGGGTTACATCTGCTTCCAAGCAGCACAGGAAGCAGGAGGCTGGACGACCGACGCTGGTCCATCGCATAGGAAGCAGGAGGCTGGATGACCGACGCTGGTCCATCGCACAGGAAGCAGGAGGCTGGATGACCGACGCTGGTCCATCACACAGGAAGCAGGAGGCTGGATGACCGACGCTGGTCCATCGCATAGGAAGCAGGAGGCTGGATGACCGACGCTGGTCCATCGCATAGGAAGCAGGAGGCTGGATGACCGACGCTGGTCCAT
>JAODJW010000081.1:13302336-13314674 GCA_026777045.1 Hyperopisus bebe | reverse complement strand
GAGGCTGGATGACCGACGCTGGTCCATCGCCCAGGTAGCAGGAGGCTGGACGACTGACGCTGGTCCATCGCACAGGAGGCTGGACGACCGACGCTGGTCCATCGCACAGGAGGCTGGACGACCGACGCTGGTCCATCGCAGGGTCGACACGCGCACATGTGTGCTTACCAAGACAGTCACTTGTCACATGTCATTGACCGTGCTTGAAATGCAGCCCCCCCAACCGCCACCTCTCCGGGGTGATGCTCATACCGTCAGGCCCCTGGTGACGCCGGGGGGGCCTTGGAGTGGGTCTGCTAATCAGACTAACCGCAGAAATGGTGCCAAATTCACAGTTAAAGAGACGTTCCATTAGAAACAGCCTCAAGAGTGTTTGTCTGAATGAATCATTACGGCTATTTAGGGAGGAGTGTTAATTGAATTATGAAAAATTTGAACGTCGATTATGTCATGACGATGTGGTACTTGAGTCTGTTTGATTAGAGTTTGCTACTTGGGATTCTGACACATTCTTCAGGCACGATAGCTAACAAGGACAACTTTTACAGCCTCATGACGCCCCCATACAGTCTTACCTCCCTAGTTCCTTAAATAGCCCCATGTTGCACCCTATACCCCCCCCATTAAGGGGTAATTGCCATCCAAAGCCCCTTTCTTACCACAAACCAGCCTGCTAAACTGCATATTACTCCCCTGTTACATTGCATTAGCATAAAACTACAAACAAAAATCACATTGTCTGAAGCAGCAACTGAGAACCATGAATAGCGCAAGACAAAATTTGACTGGTGAAGCCAAAAATAATTAATATCAAATAGAATTATTCTAAATGTACTAATGGAATAGGGAAAACTAATGAATCAAAGGAATTAACATTTGTAAAAATGTTAATGTCATCCATTAATGCCTACATATGCTTCATTATACGTCAATAAAGCAGCACCATTGACATTCCAGTGCTGCTGTTTGGTAAAGCTGATAAGCTCATCATTCTCATGTCAAAGCATTAAAAAGGGTGACAGGGCTCCCCTTGATGAGACTCCCAGTGGGATTGTCTTCACGTACATCACACTAAACAAACTGTCTCTTCTAATCACTGCTGATAAACTGGCCCCTAAAAGCGAGGGGTTGCCCTGATTCTCCAGCAGCAGCATGTGGTCTGGAAGACAAGAACATCCCCTCCAAGGTCTACGAAGCTGACATCCAGTTCACGGGTAGATGACAGGCAAGCTGAGACTCACCCTGCTGAAGGTATGACTAGATGTTCATCAGCCCTTAATAATGTTTTATGTGTTTTTATGTGGTGCAACTGGTTGAAAAGGCTAAAGTCAACATTACATGGTGAGTCTACTATTACTTACGGCATTAACCCAAAAATCACAGCGAAATGCACCATCACAGAGGTTGCGCACATGTGTCCTGTGTTCTACTGGAAGTCATTTCCACTGTCTGACTGATGGGATTATTAAGTTTTCCTATTCCAATATCTGCGCGGATATAGAAGTCAGCAACGGCTGTGATTTGTATTCATCAGCCAGCTGTGCGATTTGTATTCATCAGCCAGACAGTGACAGCACACCTGGGACTGAACGGGATGACCTGTAAACATGAATGAGACAATGCCAGCGAGTCTGACCCTCAGGATATCAGGGCGAAACCAGTGCAGCCCTCCGTCATGTGACACTCATACTCTAACAAATGCAGATGCAGTCTTGGGTCATATGACAATATCTCACAGCACATTCTCGATAGGCCATTAGTTTTTCGTCCTGTATCACCCCAGGCCTTACATTTTATATTTAAAATATCGCAATGAGCACTAATAAAGTTTTACTCTGAATTTTGCATGTATTCCAAATGCTTCAAAGAAGAAGTCCTGCAGGTTCTTCAGTTCATTTAAGAAGAATTTAATGAATGCTTTAAATTTGACTTTCAGATTCATCACATTTCAGTCATGCGGAATAATTACAGCTGTCCGCCTAATTTAGCCTTACCAATTACCCTGAGTACTTTCTGGACAGTAGGCTGAAAAGGATAACAATAGGCATTGAAACCAGACGGACAAGAGACCTTAAATCTATTTCTGGTTTGAAGGTGCATCTCCCTGGAACATCTATGTCAACACGGACGGAGGGGGCTTAAAGAGAGAAGGCTGGTAAAATGTCAAAGGGCACAGCCACACAAACACAAAAAACAGAAGTAGCTCAGCAACATGCCACTGTTTATTTTTAAACATGGATTCCCTGACATGTTTAGAGAACAGCACTTGTGTCAACGGGAAGAGTTTTGACCCATAATGATGAAAGTTGCAAACTGGCCAACGACTGGCACATGCTTATTATTTTGGGCAACATCAGGCTTGGTTGTGTTAGCTCCTTCTAGCCTATCAAGACTTAAGTGAGATCAATTAAAAAGGGGTGGGGTCTGGTTAAACGTACAGGATTGGACGCTGAGCACAGATGTCATGCTCTCATGCTCTAGTAGAAAACAAGATTTAAAGAGGCATCAATAGCACTGGCCTAACAGGAATTTTGATCATTCTAAAATCACTAAACTAAAATATGACTGAATGTTGCTTTTATCTACAGTTAAAATACATATGATATATCCATCCATTTTCCAAACTGCTTATGCTTCTGGGGGTGCAGGGCTGATCCTGGAAGCTATGGGCATGAGGCAGGGAACAACCCAGGATGAGGGGCCAGCCCATCGCAGGGCACACTCACAGACCAGTCACTCACACATGCACACCTACGGGCAATTTAGCTACTCTAATTAGACTCAGCATGTCTTCGGACTGTGGGGAGGGGGGACCCACGACAACATGGGGAGAACATGCAACCTCCACACACAGAACCCAGGCGGAGACTCGAACCCGGGGACCAGAGGTGTGAGGCAACAATGCTAACCACTGCAGCACCATGCCACCCCATGTCAAATAACAATAAAATTAAAAGAACATAATGCATCTTTAAACACAATACCTTCCTGAAAGTTGAGAGCATATAACCCAAATTTCCATCCATCCATCCATTCATCCTTGCATCTATCCATTTTCTGTAACTGCAACTTAATCTTAATTCCATCCATTTCCCTATAACAGTGATGCCACCCCTGCTGAATATTCACAGACTTTAAGCTACCAGTTTAAAAATGTTGTGAGTTTCACTTTCTACTTTGAACATTAAGTGGAATGTGCAAGACCACTCGAGCTGGTGAGAGCGCCCCCAGCAAGCCCAAAATTAGCAAGCAAGAACGCCTTCATCTCCGACATGACTAAGAGTCCACGTGCGCACGGTACAGGCGACGCGCGAGGACGCCTTCACCTCCGACATGACTAAGAGTCCTCGTGCGCGCGGTACAGGCGACGCGCGAGGACGCCTTCACCTCCGACATGACTAAGAGTCCACGTGTGCTTGGTACAGGTGACTGCGAACACATGCACAGGGAATCAGCAGTGGCTGTCCATCTCTGGGCTAAAGCTGGAAAAGTCCATCTTCGATCCGAGATTCAAACAGCGAGGACTGGTACAGGCTGACCCCTGATACCTATGTCAAGCATTTTAGCAAAGTTCTGCAGACTCCGGTTGATGGGACTTAATTGACCATAATGGCCTGTTATTTTCCATACTGACGTACTGTTCCTACAGAATAAATGCTTACTGCTTCTGCCTGCAGGAATAGATGCATTACCTGGGACAACCAACAGATGGTGTCCTGCTGTTGGTAATTATAAGCCTGTGTCATGGCACAGTGACTGCTTCGGCTAATCTGCCTTCCATGTGATGCTGTGTTTCATTCCTTTACAAGACCTCTGTAAAGACATTCATCCTTCAGCCTATAATGCAGCCTCCCAGTGGCCCCTCTGCCTCCTACAGGTCAGCAAATGTACTACACCTCCTTTGGGAGCTTGAGTGAGATTTTTTGTGCAAGTTTGGGATACAGACACAGGACTGCGCTAAAGTGTAGCTGGAGAAACGAAAAGGTGGAGAGAAATGTTACTTGTTGGCAGGAAGTGTGAATTGGCAAATGGGTCACCATAGAATTTATCAAAGGCGTCTAAAAGAGAGCAAGGCTACAGAGAGGGCTACAGAGCAGAGTGGGTGCACAAGGGTTTCGAATGGAGGACCTTCTAGTAACGGCCAAAAAGGTAACATCTACTTCATAGACGACACGTTCTAAAGGGTCCGTTGCTCTGGAAGAGCTGAGCTCTTTCTCTTTTGGTGATTTGTAATAATAACAACATTAGTCCTGGATCTACCCTTCATAAATATCTATAATCCTTACACTAAACCGGCATTAAGTTAACGTCATGAAGGACATGCTAGCAGCATGCTAATCCTGTGCAAAAATGAAGGTAGCATGAGTCAAAGTGTGCTGGATGGCATCATACTTCCAGACAACATCTCCACAGCCATCGAAACTACAGCTGGGACAGGCAAACCATCAGATGAACTTGATGACTGTCTATCATTCTAGATCCTTTATGAGAACTGACAGCACAAAATGTACATGGTGCATATGGTTTCCACATATTGGTTAAAGTGTTCTACATGTTACATCTGACTGCTACAGCAGACTACAACCACACTGAATTACTGAAAGATGCAATTTTGTTGCAGAATTCTTTATTTTCTTTCTATGGCGCAAGAGTTGTCTTGTAATTTTCCCCTGGCAGTATCGAACTGCACCTGATAATTTAATACATGACGTAATCGTTAAGTTAAACTGAAAACAATCACATGGGCTGCACCACCCGTAGGACATGTGACCAGCAGGAGTGTTAGATCGAAGAAGTCAGCTGGAAACAGTCGATGGCACATTTAGGTATCTGCAAAATAAACACAAAGGGGAGTGTAAGACGAAGACCTGGGAGAAGGATAAAACCAGGAGCCGGATTCTGGACGGGGGATTTACTACAGTTTTGCTGGTGTTGTCTTCTGGCCCAGTTTGCCCAGTGCTAAGTGTCCTTCCACCCATCACAGGTGGAGCCAGCAGAGCTGTGAGTCATCACTGCAGGACCACAGCCCTCGCCGGGTTGCAGACAGCGCAGCTTCTCGGGCTCCTGCGTCTCCCCCGCACGCCGATCAGACATGGCAGCACCGTGCAGCTTGTTGCGGCTGCCCCCACATGCAGGACCCTGACAGCCGCGCGCTACAGCGCATGCCGTGCTGGCGCTAAACGCTCCCAGAATGACGCGGATGATTTCCGGCTCAGATATTGGGCACACAGATCACACTTATGTTTCACGGTCTGAAATAGAATCAGGCTTCCAGTCCTATAGCTGCTAGGGGTGAAAAAACATAAAATACATAGGAATATGTGCAAAATACAGAGAATAAAGGCAATGTGGGACAAATCATTACAGATTATCAAAGCTGATTCCATCTCACACACTCTATCAGCTAAGAGAAGATGCTATTAAGGTGTGAGCTCTAGCATTACTCTGGATGGACTTCTTAGAAACGTTTCAGTCTGTTAATTTGATCTAATTAAAGATCAGATAACAGTAACAAACAGAATACGGATAATGACTTGGGATGACTAGGTTGGGGCGATTTCGAAATGCAAATTAGTCTGTTTTTGTGTGTTTGGACCGTGACACAGGGAGAACATGCAAACGCCACACAGAGCGGAGATGGGATTCAAATCCATTTTCCCATTTCAAAGACAAATTCCGAAAGAAATTATGAACTACAGTTTTTTGTTGTTGTTTTTAGCTTGAGCTGTTGCTCGGCAATAATTTCACGATTCCATCACATTTGTTATCATTAACTAAAACCACAATAGACATAATATACAAACAAGTGGACACATCTAGGCTGCTGCCAGACGTTTGCCACAGAGCCCACCAACCAAAACATGCGATCTATCTTCATGGCGTTTTGAAAAAGGATGGAGATCCGGCCCGGGAGACCAGGTTCTCTCCTGGGAGGCCAGCTGACGTGGGTGGGTAGCGGAGCCGGCTAGTACAGACAACAGTGACCTTTTCCAAGCCGAGCGGCTTTGGGTGAATCATTAACGTTTCACTGGGGACAACCTCATACGTCACGCGAGGTTAGATTTTAAGTAACTTTGTAGTGAAAGTGAACTTTTTCCAAGAAGGAAAAAAAGAAAACATTGCGCTTTAAAAAACTGAAAGTGATGAAAACCAATCACGTTAGAATATCCCCAACAAAATTGGCATTATGAAGCCGTGGCAGCTTCGTTGCTCTGTCAGATTTTAAAAAGTTCGACTCAATTCATCCGTAATGGGGTTTACAGGTGCCGTAACAGATACAAAATGGTATGTTTTACCTATATTCTATACTTTTAGAAACACGGCCCACTCATATCGATGGATTCTTTGTTATAGTGAAAAAATAATTTGCCAAACCAGCACTGTATTACCGAATTACTGTCCAATGATTTGTACAACCGGCTTCCAACCTGCGCTACTGTTTAATTTTCTGTAATACAAAACAGTAGTACAGTGAAAGTAATACACTTAAGACTAATCATCACTAATCACTAATGGCAAACGAAATCACGAACAACCGTCTTGCAAACAATAACATCAGTCTCCGTAGGGGAAAACAACAAGACAAGTAAACAGTCATGTTGTGCAACTGAAAATATAGTGGTAGGATACTAATCAAGTTTTAAAAGTAAAACATACCGTATGTAATTAAGTGCAAATGAATTGCGTCTATATTTTGAAACACTGGGGCCATTGCCTGTCAGTTTTAATTGGACACTACATAGTTACGGTCACATATCTGAGTCCATTTAATGTAATTGGTATTCTTAACGAAGAGAAAGTGCGCAAAGCAATTATTTTATGACTCATCTATTTTAATTCCCCTTGTTCATTCAGGTATTTACCAGCGCTCGTCTGCGCATGCGCCGAATACCAACTCAGCGCATCCTTTTGCTACAGGTCTTAGCTATAAAAGTCAAGTAGCCACCCTTTGCTTTGAATGCGTCTTCTAAAAGGTTTCTTGATAGACCACAATCGAAACCAGGAAAAGCCACATTTCAACGAATCAACATCGCCTTCCAGGGACTAATTTACTATAACGGTGAGCTCAGGTATGGGATAAACCAACTTTGAAGTTTGTTTCATCAAGGTACTGTGACATTTTTTTTTTATTTCAGCTAATTTACCTGATTATAAACTATACTTTATTTATTAACTGTGACAAACATTGCATGCGTCTTTTTTGTCATGTTTTTCATTTTCCTGTTCTCAAAAATTCCTATCACCAGCACTTATTGCACATAGATGTAGAAACATGAATATTAAATATCAGTCACCAAAAGTGGATTTTGAATTACTGCTAAACTGTGAAACAGAATATCACATCTACAAACAGCAAAATTAGAACAAACTATTTAGTTCATTTATTACAAGCAACATGCAACCATAATATATAGCTTAAGCAACATTCTGCATTTTAGGATGAATACTTCCTGATCCTTCCCGAAAAAAAGTTGGAATAGTCATGGTAATTAAACTATAAGGTGGATTATAGTCTGCAATCTTCTTTTCTCCAGATTCCCAACGACTCCTTGAAATGAAGCTCAATTTCTTTATTTCCACCGTGATTCTGCTCGTTGTCTTTCTACCACGCTATGAATGCAGAGCCGCTGAAATTCCGGGCGCTGCGCAACCGGCGCCTGGTCCTCAGTCTGATCTACAGCAGCAATCTCTTCCTATCCTTTTGCGAATAGGAGAGGAGTATTTCATTCGGCTCGGAAATCAGAACCCTCTGGTTCCGAAGCCGAAGACGCCCCTCGATTCTTCTTCACCAACCATCAACCGAGCCCTGCAGCTGAACCTCACGCAGCGTCTCTTGCGAGGAGAAGTTGGAGACATCGCTCGGTTCGTGAGCGGCTACGCAAAGCAACTTGATGACCCGATGGAGAAAGAGAAGCGGTCTGATGAAGCTCCCATTTCATTAGACCTGACCTTCCACCTCCTCCGGGAAGTGCTGGAGATGGCACGGGCTGAACAGTTAGCCCAACAAGCGCACAGCAACCGGAAAATGATGGACATTTTTGGGAAATAGACGTGACGTGACATTTGCTACCACTACACACACACTTGCATACTGCCGCTATTTAGTTTTATTCATTACTTAAACGGGTTTTGTATTTGTTTTAGAACCAGGAGGCTGTGCGGGAAATTGTATTCGGCAAATTGGTCATTACACATTTCCTTTCTCCTAATACAGGAATACCGTAATTTTATTGTGTAGCCTAACTGTTGTACTATTGCTGATTAGGAAGTTAGAAAAACATAAAATTATTTTTAGTAGTAGAATTCGAGATTTTACAGACATAAGAATGCCGTACTGTACTTTAAAATGTTTGTTTAATAATAAACATGGTGTGAGCAACCAGTCATTTTTGTTGCGCAAAAGGAATATCTTTCAAATATATTTTTAATAAAAGCATTAAAATGTGCTGAGATTAACTTTATTTTTGTGTAGTTTTGCGTGCTCCGTTTCCACCGCGCCTCCTACTTGTTCACACAGTCGTTGCATTCAGAGCAAAACGCGTTTTGACGTGTAAAACTTCGGCTACAATGAGTGTCGGCGTGACTGGCCTTTTGGCGTAGGGCCGCCCGCGGCTTAGCCCTCAGTCACACGACAGCGAATATTCGCCGGAAGACGAGCATTATTGGAGGGAGTTTAGCCAGGAGAAAGAGAAGACATGACGGGGTCCATCTCCACCTTTATCATCTGGGTTTTGACTGCTGCTGTGCCCGGCTGCTCCGCTGGCAGAATCAGAGGGCGCCTAGAAAACAGGAATAAGGAAAATGCCACTGAGCCCAGAAAAGTCCGTCCAGTGACGCCATATCAGTACATTTCATAATTTGCAAACGTTTCTTCTCAAACCCTCCAGGCTATAGAAGCTACCGCCCACAGACAAGCGTATTCTTGGTAGTAAATCTGTGGTTTTAACACATCAATATATTTTACAATAAATCAGTAAAATATTAAAATCTTCGTAAGACAAAACTTATGTTTGGCCACCATTATAAACACCGTTGTTAAATTTAAAATGATGCTCTAGAGAAGATAATTGTATCAAATCTGTGTAAAGAAACGCGTATAATGCAACGTCCCACGCCAAATACCTTTATTTATAGGCAAAAATCACGTTCCATATTTAATGTGGGAAAAATATCTGCAAGAAGAGCAAATATAATGACAATACACATCGCGGATGAAGTGGGAATCTTTGTATTCATATTAACTTAGTAACTGCGAAATGTCTTGCTAATCGCTGACAACCAACATCGAGTAATTATACTCTCTTTCCCAGATGCGTACGCTGCAATTATTTTAATTATTACATTATTATTGACATTCACAATTTAGGCGTGACGTAATTCTACTAGCTTTGAGATTTACCGGTTTTTAGCGCCTCTTTGCATTTCCGCCACTAAAATGGACGCAGCGCTGCGTTTTAAATGCGTTAATGGGGAATGGTAATGCATTGACAATTAATTCATATTTCATCGACTGTACTGTGGACAGAGCAGAGCAGTGACGTCACGTGACTATGCACGCTTCTCCGCGGGAAGGTGAAATCACACTGTACCTTAGTAATCTGGTCAGCCTTCTGTAAGTCATTAAGCATTATTCTGCTTGCTTCGACTGGAGGACATTTGCTGGCCGTACTGGCGTTGTACTTTGAGGATCAGCAACACATACACCGACAAGAGAATGCCATCCACTACTTCCATCAAACCATGACTGAGACACCGTACTGTGAAGTTTATTAGGAAAAAAGTCACCCCCTAATTGCTCTCTAAAGATTTGAAAAGGACTTGCGAAAAACTATTCCTCATACGAGTTAGATCAACAGAAAACTAGCAGGAAGTTAATAACCTGTGAAAAAATATCAGTACCACAAAATGACTCCATAGGTGTGAAACTCATTTACATCGACCTGGTAAAATTACAAAACAGCACTGCAATACAAACCTCCTACTCTAAATTTCCAAATTACTGACATGCATTAGAGACAAATTGAGCATTTAGCACATAGTAGCTTTTCTTGGAAGCAGAACGGAATGAACCCTGCATTGCTTTCATTGACGATAAATTGATGTAAAAGCTTTGTTTCCCTGGCCGTAGTGGCGCGCCTCGCTGAGGTGGCAACCTAAGTCCGTCAGACAAGGAACCCCGCCGTGAATTACCCGACGGCTCAGCGCCAGACCACGACGGGACGTCAAGTAAATCCACCACTCCATTTCACAAACAAAATGCCAACGGGAGAAAAGAAAAACATGGACAAACGCGAATGTCGGCTGCTTTATGCGCGTACATGTGAGTGTGTGTCTTCACCCGACTGCCGGCCTGCTCCGTCTGCGTCGGCTGCCTTATGCGCGTACATGTGAGTGTGTGTCTCCACCCGACTGCCGGCCTGCTCCGTCTGCGTCGGCTGCTTTATGCGCGTACATGTGAGTGTGTGTCTCCACCGGACTGCCGGCCTGCTGCGTCTGCGTCGGCTGCTTTATGCGCGTACATGTGAGTGTCTCCACCCGAGTGCCGGTGTTGTGCCGAATTCTGCACCCCTGCCGTGAAATGCACCCCCTGTCGGGAGCGCGCACCGCTCTTTTCTTNNNCCATTCACGGCAGGGTACCTGCCAGGAACTGCACCCCTTTTGAATTTTGCTGGAAAATGGACATCCAATTTAAAATTCTTTAGGTTCCCCTGAATCACGGTGTTTTGAGAACAAGGATAAGCCAGCAGCAGAGGTGGAAAGTTCAAATCCAGAAAGTAAAAATCCAGACCAAGATTTTGTTTCAGCCAACCATTTGAGTATAAAGAGTCACAGTCACAAACTATTCACCTGTAGTGCTATTAGTTTACTTTGAGGCATGCCTTGAGCTTCATTTTTAATGGAGAACACCATCTAGTGGTGCCAGGAAATACAGCAAATGGTTCATGAAGCTTGATTTAGTCATTCCTACTCAACTGCTTGTTTGAAACAAAATCTTGGTCTGGATTTTTACTTTCTGGATTTGAACTTTCCACCTCTGCTGCTAGCTTATCCCATGCTCCCACCACCTGGAGCTCAGTCTCACCTGCGCCGGGGTTTCAGGCAGCTGACCTGGGGCCGAGGGTGTGGCCGCGGGGGCTGTTGTGGGTGTGGCCAGGGGCGTGGCGGTGGTCGTGGGCGCTCCCTGGGATGCTCCGACTGCCGCATGTGGAGCCGTTTTCTGTTGCGGCTGCTTCGGCTGCGCGCCACCCCCGACGGCTGCCCCCGCCTGCGAAGCACCCGCCTGACCTGCTCCTGCCGTCTCACTCTCCTCTCCACCCTCTTCTGCCCCCTCCTCCTCTTCGTCATCTTCATCCTCATCCTCCTCATCTGCTCAGTTTGCAAAGCACACGAGTAACATGCAATATCAGTAATAAAGAATTTGCTATTACACATAAAATGGGTGTTCAAGAAGAATAGCAACAATACAACCCAGAGAAAAAAATACCAGTCCCCTAATCAAGACATGGAGACAAATAATCAAAACTGGTCAACCCCCCCCCCCCCCAATGTTCAACCTAAAGTTACTCCCTTGGATCAAGAAACACATAGTTAAATAGTTGATTACGCATAAATAAATGAATTTTTAATTCATTCTCAATGAAGCTGCTTCAATTACTTGCAAATCTTTCATTTAAAATTAATGTAACTACTTTGTTTCTGTCCAATTCCCCTTTTGTCCCATTAAACCCCACTCAGTTCTTGTCCATTACTCTCCCTGGTATTAAAACCCCAACAGCAGAGGTATTCAATCTGTGGGGGAGAGGGGAGCGAAGGAATTGCAAGGAAGGCTGCGGATGAGGGAAAATAAACAGAGAACGGCGTGTGGGGGGGTTTCAGGTGGGGAGGTTTCAGGTGGGGGGGGTGTCAGACCTATTTCAAAACTGCAACCTTTAGAAGTATTAAAAACAATGTAACCACAATATATGTCTGCAGAGTAACATGATGCTAACACACTAAAATAATTTAAATATGAAAAATGGACAGGCACCATGTACTGAATACCACAAACTGTTATGACTAGCAAAATAATAAAAGTTTATGAAGGGAAAATTGCTTAGTAAATGCTTATATACTTAGAGGAACAATTTCAGCCCTAAGGGTCCCCTTTTAAAAAAAGTTTGTATTCCACTGCCCTCCAGTCTTACCTTTGAGAAAGTCTATGTTACAGATAGCACTGCCCTCCAGTCTTACCTTTGAGAAAGTCTATGTTACGGATAGCATTGCCCTCCAGTCTTACCTTTGAGAAAGTCTACGTTACGGATAGCATTGCCCTCCAGTCTTACCTTTGAGAAAGTCTA
>JAODJW010000081.1:13283940-13293979 GCA_026777045.1 Hyperopisus bebe | reverse complement strand
GGGGGGGTGTCTCACCTGCTGCTCTCTTGCTTGTACATATCAATGATGTTCTCCACCAGCAGGTTACGCTGTAGCCCATATACACCGTGTCGGTCCAGAACAACCTCATGCCTACAGGACGGGCAGCGGAACCGGCCCCCTGATGCTACTGTGGTCCCCCCCCTGGTCGGCAGGTATGGGTTTGAGGCCTGGAAACAGCAACGGGGATCCAGTAATAATATATAAAAACTCCACAAGAAAACAGGAAAAGTGGGCAAATCTGAACAGAAAACTGCACTTCCCGTCGTTGCATGGGTGACGATATTCACCGCAGTAAGCGAGTACATGGCAGAGAGCAAGCAAAACATATTAATTAAACACCAAAGAATGCAAAGTGTCACCAGAGGAATCTGAAGCGATATTCACAGATTCATCAGCAGGGGCCGAAAAGGGTTTGCTAGGGACGTACCTGGAAGATGTCACTGGCACACTTCCGGCAGAGATTGTGCTGGCAGGGCAAGATCACCACCGGCTTGGTGAACATCTCCAAGCAAATGGGGCAGATGAGTTGCTTCTCCAGGCTGTCCATGCTGCTCTGCTTCGTGGTATATAAGTGCTCCACTGAGACGCTCATCACACGGCACAAAGCCCTGGGTGGGGTGTGTGTGTGTGTTTTGAGGGGAAAGATTCAACCCCCAAAAGATATGACTCGGCTAAGAGGCTGTTTTTGTCCCCCCTCAAAACAACGCCGACTTATCCGAATGACTTCTATGAGCTTCCCTTCCCAGCTGGCACTGCAGCTTGGTCAAGCAGTGGGGGTCAACGCTGTTTTTAGAAGCCAGTACGTCAAAGGTTGCCATGCTTACTTGACCATATATGCAAACAGCACAGGCAACAGCAGCTGGTGTCACCCCGACACTGGAAGGGGCGGGGCTTCTCTGAGCGGGGCAGCGCGTTCCTTGCGGCAGCCTGCCCAGCAGATAAGTCTGCACGCACATGCACACGTATTGATATGTATGTAATGGTTTTATTACTATGTAAATAGCCTGTGGGGTTTGCAAACTGCCACAGCGCTTCTGATGCACCCAATTTTAGGTTTATAATGGAATAATATAGATTTGCCGTAAAATTTCTTGCGGAAGCGTGAGCAACCCTGAGTCGGATCCAGAGTCGCATTCTTCCAAAACACGAATTACTTTTGTCGTGCAACCGTTCATGATGATCAGCAAAAAAGAAACCCTCACCCCAACAGCATTTTTAAGATATTGGCAATTTTTACAGGTGATTAACGAATCATGAGACAAATGATAAAACTGCATTACAAAAAAAAAGAAAAAACGTTGACACTTAGGTGATTAATCCAAACTTGTCACTGTTCCCGCATAAACATCAGTAACGTCCTGTCAGCTGTAATCTGAGATTACTTTATCTCTTTAGTAGCTAGTATGTCGTGATCGAATTTTGAAAGGGGTATGGTCCTTTTGCTCTTTAGAAACTAGTCAAAAGACTCACGGCTCGATTTGTTTTTTTTTTCTGACATGCAGCAAAAAGTAACGGTCGATAAACTTGTTTCTCAGATTAGACCGTGTTCATACTAGTAACGTACCTCTCATTCGTTCTAACATTTGACATAACATTAGAAACAATATTTACGACATGCTTCCAAAGGTAAAACAGCTGGGGCCCGCGGGCATCGACCCCGCTATCTCTCGCGTGCTAAGAGGGCGCTCTACCACATTCCCCGAAGCTTACGTACTTGCTTACGTCAGAATCTGAACGTATATAACATGTTATATACTGCGTTTAAAATGTGCCATTGTAAACTCAAACATGCAGATGTGCTAAGTACAATGTAATAATCAAAAACACAAAAGCAAACCAAACAGAGTAATCAGTTTGTCTATATCAGGCCAACAAGCGAAAAGCAGAGCCGTGCCCCTTCGATAGCTCAGTTGGTAGAGCGGAGGACTGTAGAGGTGAAGCCGACATCCTTAGGTCGCTGGTTCGAATCCGGCTCGAAGGAGGGTGAACCTTTTCTTTCGAGACCATTTAAGATTAACTCCTCATGTGTTTTATGTGAAAATTATATAGCGTGTAGTCCTGTGTAGCTGCAAAATTCACATTAGCGGTTTATTTAGCATGCTATCATACTATCAAACACAATTTTACATTTAATCGATATATTTTCATAATACATATTTTACTATAGCGCATATGTTGAGCTAATATTTTATTACCATGTCACTTTACTAGCTATTTAAGGGTTTTGTTTCATTGGCTTGTGTAGCCCATATAACGTTAATATCGAGGTACCAGTGGTATGTTAGCACCCTCTCGTGGATTTTATTGCACGAATATCCGAGATCATACGCTATAAGTGCTCAAGCGTGAGCGCAATGATTAAAGTTTGATACTTGGGTCTTTGACGAACTGTCAAAAACTCATTTGTGACCTGCAGATTCTCGTAGTAAGGGGTTATTAATAAAAGACACAAGGCTCATTATGTACTTCTAATATTCAGTATGATGAATCTCAATTATCTAGCTATGTCCACACAGCATAGCTAAACAAACACATTCAGTTAAATAGTTTTGTGTCCCAGACACTGAAAATTGTAACTGTCTACTACCATAGAGGCAAACAAAGCTATTCTTTGAGAAAAAAACGTATCCTTTCTGTCATTCACATATTGATATAGATAAACTGGATACATTCACCAGACACAGAAACACGGGATATGTATATAAAATGTAAAAATACCGAGATTTAATGATGGAGACTGCAGAGTCCGCTCCAGTCTCCACATCCCTCGAGGGATGATCTGTTGGCGATTACTCGCCACATTCACCTGCGCTCCTGGTTACCACTTCCTCTGGTTTCCCCCAGGACACAGTGCAGGGATCGGCGTGTGGGGGAAATCGTGCACCTCAGGGGTCATTAATGAAATTAGTGTCTCTTGAGATGTTTTCCTGAGTCCTATATTAAGGAGGATATATGGAAGGGAGAAATGCTGTTTGTAAATGTGACCGTAGCCTCAGAAAAAACACACTGCATTGGGGTTCAATGGGCAGTGCTGTTGTTTCACGCTACCAGGGTTGTGGGTTTGAATCCTATCTCTGCTTTCTGTGTGTTTGCATTGTATACCTGTTTTGTTTTCCTATGGTTCAAACACATGCAGTTACATGACCCGACATCACTGAATCACCCATATTGCTGTGTGCCCAGTAATCAGCTGCTGTCCTGTCCTGACGGTCCTCACGCCCTGTCCTGCCTGGGTTATTAAGCTCCAAGCCCAGTGCAACTCTGACCAAGACAAATAATCTGAATGACCAGTGAAACAACAGAATTAAGAACTTTGCTTGGTGCAAACAACACTTGTAATTAAAAGATGAATATTGGTTTACAGCGAGAAACTATTACCTTCCTTTCAAAAAGGAAAAATGTGTCCTTGGTCCCTCAGAAAAAGTGAGTCCAGCATCTATATCAGTCATCAAAGACTTAGCTTGTCTCTGTGTTGTCATTATTGTGATTATGCTTGAACTCAGGGATGTACCTAGAAATTCTGTGGCCCCGCACACAATTTTACATATAATTTAAAATTTTTAGGGTCCCGGTCTAATGCTGAACCCCCTATATCTGCCAGGGCATCCATGCCCCCCCCGATGCCCCTGCTTGGACTAGTAGTGGAATGAGGAACTCCAACCTCTGAAAAAGTGTCACAGCCAGATGTATGAAAACATCTGGAGCAAATACCAGCCATACCATCATAGGACAGTCACACAAATTCAAACATGTAACCAGGCAGTAGGAGCTAGTGCACTAAGAGCGATACAGATTCGCCAGCTCACCCAAACTGTTATGGGAAATAATCAAAGTACCGGGATGATACAAGCTTGCGGAATATCTACAATCACTCATAAATGCCAACCAAAAACAGGACTAATGGATTCTAAAGTATACTGAGATAACTTTAATCAAATACAATACAGGCATTTTAACGACACGTAACTGTGTGGATTTCCAATACCCCGCAAAGATCTCTATTTGTCAACAACCATGCAATTTCGATGCATTTAAAACAGCATCGGCCATTAAACAAAAGTAACTGATTTACTAGGCCCCGAGTAAATAGCTGCTGACTTAATTTTCATTTCTGTTTAACGTTATCTGCTCTCACCGCAAAACCAGCTGGGTAAGAGGTCGATGAAAACGGATGGCTTGTTTGCTCTCTTTAAATCAGAGCAGCAGCACATAGACATTATATCTCTGGAAAAGTCAGCAAACCTCGGCGCCCGCATTGATTGGGAAAAAATTAAGAACGAGAACTTAAAAACCGAATGGCTTCCGCCTTCCATTGAGCAAAATCTTTTTTATTTCGGTATTCCATTATGCCAGTTTTACGGTTAAGTATTGTTAATAACACTTAGTGTGCTACAATTCAGTTTAACCGCTTTATTCTGTTCAACGCTATCATTTGTGTAACTATAATGAATACCATTTAAGGAAAATATGTGTTTTATATATGCAGACATACGCGTATAAGTGATCGATTGAGTGCAACGCGAGAAAGACGATTTCCTCCGTTAATGAAGACCGACCGAAGGCGAACCTCTTTGTATCGGTCCGCCTACTTCATCTGCGTGCATTAGGTTAACAACAGCATAAATGAAGTCTGCGAAATCGTCTTCCCGGCTACCCAATGAACTTAGCCGTAACATAAACACCCTGTTGTAATATCCAATCAAATTCGGCGCCATATACACCAGCGCGACACAATTGGACCAAACGGAAGGGCAGCTTTTGTGAAGCAGCCCTTATTCTCTGGCAGGAGGCAGTATTTAGCGAGAGAGCAGAGGTTGTGATAGGAAACAAACGTACCTCCGTGGTTCGTCTTTTGTTTTCCTTTCCTTTTTTATTTCGATTTTATTTTCATTTTTTTGTGCAGCACATGGGTTTTTATTACTGCAGAATAAGCCGAAATATTGTTTGTAAACCACCAAGCCACTTTTTATTTCTGTCCAGCGGCTGCATTGAATTAGGCGGAATTACAGCTGCAATCTTTGCCTGCGATGAAAGGGACTGAATGAATTTCGATACTTTCCCCTGTGGCCGCCGCAAGCATTCAGGCAGGATGGGAAACAACGACCCCCTGTAAATGCATGCTCTTTTGTGTTACCGAGGATCACTAAAAAAGGGAAAACGAACACTAATTCAGTATTTTTAGAGATTGCGCTTTTTGTATTTTACCAGTCACTTATTCGATCGGCGAGGGCTATGAAGAATGTTTTTTAAAAATGAGGAAGCTGTTTTTGAAAGAGATATTAAAATGCACAGGCCCGGCGTGCTGTAGGCCCGGAGGATCCGGATTAAAAAGGGGGGAAAGTGTGAAAAGCGGCTGCATGAATAAAAGGGGACGGGACACGTGAGCGGAGAGGATCGCTGTTTGCTCTATGACGGCGGCCGTGCGGCGCCCCAGTCTTTCCCATCAAAAGTACTTCGGCATCTATAAAGCTGCACATTAAACCTCTAACCGAGATTTCTTCGCAAAACAAAAGAAGTGTCCTTTTATGGGGCTTCCTGTTCACTTCTGCCGACCGACTCCTCGCCTTTGTAACTTTGCTTTTTAATTGCATTTCTGTCCCCGGACTTAGCGGCGACTGTTCAATGGAAGTATGCTATCAGTTGCCGGTTCTGCCCCTGGATCGGCCGGTTCCCAAGCATGTCCTCAGCCGGAGGGGAGCCATCAGCTTCAGCTCATCCTCGTCTCTCTTCGGGGGCCCCGATCCCAGGAAACTGTCACAGGTAACGTGAGATCAGGATGCCTTTTGGCTTGTATCTTCCTGATTTATGGATCTGAGGGGGTGATTCTTGGTATCTTAAATCTGCCCATGCTGGCCTAGACCTTCGGGAATGATGCTGCATAACACGTCTATGTTATGTTTTAGTAGAAGCACCGTAAGCGTTCAGGGAATCCCAGCACTGATATTGCAATTTGGGATGATTTTATGTATTTGTGGTGTTTAATAGAAACTGCACCAGTGGGTTCCACCGACTTTATGAAACCATATTTCTTTATAATCAGTTTCCCAGGTTAACGCCGTGTGAAAATAAAAGGCTTGCATTTATTAGCTTGTGTCAGCCAGTCCAGTTTAACATGCTTTTTGAATGTGAGGAGTGAGGACCAGTCCTGGGGTTACAAGTTTGGCAGCCCCTGAAAAGATGCTCTTGGCTTGCGAGTGGATGAACTGAATCTGGTGCAACCTGATCCTGGTTGAGTGCAGGACCGATTAACCCGAAGCCCGGATGAATACCTCAGCGCCTACCTGTCTGTCTCCTGCATCCATTAACGGTGTGTGAGGGCCTGCCCAAGGCGCTACGCACTCCCTGCAGCTGCAAGATTAGCCCCTAAACAAGGGCATAACTTTGGGGGGAGGGGATACGGTCCCCACCCATTTAAGGGGGTCCAGAGGGAGGTATTGGCTGGTTTTGATTATTGAAGGGATTACAACCCCCCCACCCCCCTATAATTTACATCCGTGCCCTGGAATATTAGGATTATCCGCTGCTTTGATTTCGGAGGGCTTCCCCCCCGTGAAAATGTGACATTTTCATCTGCTTGGCGTGAGCTGACAGTAATTTCATTACTGTTGACTAACAGATATGATGCTTTCAGAAACCCTATTTGGTGACACATGTTTGTGTTGAGTCATTGGCAGCAAATAGCACTAGCATTAAATAAACATCGTTCATGTCCATTAGGGGGGATGTCTGTTATTCCGGCGGTATAAATGGGAATGCAGCAATCCGCTGTGTCTGATATCCACTGTAGCATGGAACCATCAGCTGGTCATCAAGCTCATCATTTAGATGCTTTGTGTAAAATTACTGCCCCACATTGTGTTTGTTTTGTTTGGGGGGGGGGGGCTGTTGATAAAGTTCATGTTAGACCTCAGTTTGTATTTGTATTTGGCAGTCCGTCTTGATTTTGTGACATAAAGTTCAGTTTATGAAGGAATTTGACAATACAGTCCACTGCTGTATTGAATGATTCATCAATTTAAGGCTTGAACTTGGCAAAATTTGTTTTTTTTCTATTTATTTAAATGGGGGGGCTCCTGTAAACCAGCAGTTCAGAGTTGAGAGTGAACCGCGATTCTCTTACCAGCCGATCTCTTCCTGCTACTGTGAACGGCTGCGGGAGCTTTTGTCACTTCGCAGGATTTTTTCTGTCTCTCCCCTTGTTGAATATGTAAACCCATGGATGAGGTTATAGTTTGACTGAATTTGTCTGAACAGCATTAAAGCCTGTGTATGATTCCGCTAAAACAACTTCTGTTTGCTGTGTGGATGGCTGGTGATTATGACATGGAGCCAATAACCAATTCTATAATTACTTTTCAATTATAAACATCTGGACACCCTGCATGCAAGATTATTGGCTTGCTGTGGAGCCATCAGTGGGCTGGGGTCAGTGCTGTGATAGATGCGCGATGGCTGTCCGTTGGGTTCCGCCTATTTGTGTATGGACCTGTGGTCTCTTGGGGAAAACCAGCATTTCAGCTGCTCCTTAAGTGCCGCTCAAGGGTCCCTTGACTGATTGGAAATGAGAGCAGGCCACCCCCCCTCTGGACCTGCAGCCTTTCAGGCGGGGCTTTGGAATCATCATTCACCTGGATCACCTGCACATCGACGCACTGATGTGGTCTGATGGGTTGTCTGATTTATTGACGGTTCAGCATGCGGCCGACCGGGACCTGGTTAGATCCCGTTCTCTGAGACCCGGGGACAGACCGGGACCTGTTTAGATCCCGTTCTCTGAGACCCGGGGACAGACCGGGACCTGGTTAGATCCCGTTCTCTGAGACCCGGGGACAGACCGGGACCTGGTTAGATCCTGTTCTGAGACCATCGTTGGAATCTCTGTGTCTTGAGAAGGCTGCTCCTAGACTCGGCCGGATCTGTTGGGCAACGTGGACGGAATCTGGAAGCCCCCTTTGTGGATTGACAGAAGCCTCAAAATATGCAGCGTTTCGGAGAACTGCTCTCGTGTCCTTTTGTCAAACAAGTGTCAGCCCTCCGTATTCAGTCCATGCTGTAATTTGCTTTTCATAAATCTCTTCTTTTCTTTCGCCCCTCATTCTTGGTTGGCAGCCAGAATGTGCTTAAAGGACCCTATTAAAAATTCAGTGCTGTGCTGAACGACACCGGTGACCTGTATGTATGCAGCCTATCACAGCAGCAGTAAGGCCGGTGTGAACTTACAGCAGGTAGGGAGAAAGCAGAGGGGACTCCAGTCTGGGGTAGATATCTGACTTTCAGTCACATGCTGCCGGATTTCCAAAAGGGCCTCGACAGACATTCACACATATAATCACCAACTTCTGATTTAGCCATAGTGGTTCTTTTGCTGACGGGATAAAACGGAGTGTTTCATTATGACCCCAGACCTTTTGATCTTGTTATCATTCAGTTCGTCACACAGGACTTTGTAGATATTTGAGCTGCCGGGTGACCCAAAGGGAATAAGACAAGTGTTTTTGTTGGTCGGTGACCCCCTCCACCCCAATCTGAGACTGCCCCAGCACTGGGTTGAACCTGTCCACCTTATTGCCTACGCCATACTCTTCTGACTGGTGTTTTTGAAGTCTGGAAGTTAATGACTGTTTGGATCACTAGGGTAATCCTTGGGTCTCTGTCCGCCTGTGGGACCTGCGTACCTCGCTACACATCTACGGGAAAGTGGCAATCTTCTCGTGTCTTTTCCGACATCAGATGCCCCTTGACTCCTCAATGCCAGTGAGTTGTAGAGCTGTTTTTGCTCTTCTGGGGTTCCTGTTTATAAAAACTGAACATGTGGACCCTGAGGGGGGGTTTATTCCAGTCAAATAAACCAATGAACATTGAGATAAGGGTCCATCTTCTGGTGTGACCGATGGGGGGGTAGTGTGTGGCTTGGAAGGTCATTGGTTCTAATCCCATGGTAGGTAGGGTGATTTCACCATTGGGCCCTTGAGCAAACCTCTAAACTCGCTGTGGCTCCAGGAAATGGCTGCCCCCCATGTATCCAATGAAAGTACTATTCTCTGCATTTTAGAATAATGATAAAGACATCGGGACTATAACGTATGTGGGACTATGCACTGACCAAAAAGAGTATTACACAAAAAAAGTTTGGGGGGGTGCTGCTCTGGGGGTTGGAACTTGAAAGGTTGGTATCCTGTGGTGGGTAGAATGATCCCTTCAGCAAGGCACTTAACCCCAGTTGTCCCAGCGGCTACTGGACATACTGTCTCCTGTACACCAGTTTTGATGAGGCGGCCTCCTGCGACGCTTTTCCTTCGGTCCTGAAGGAGGTCACTCTTTGGCCACCATCCTTCACTCCTCCAAAACCAGTTCTGCCTGGTTTAGGTCCGGGGGCCGGATCATATCATGCGACGCTGTAACGCTTCTTTTGTAGGTGGCTCATTATGTCCAGACTTTTGACTTTTGACTGGATATCGCTTTAGATAAGTGTGTGTTTAATTTAATAAAAAGAAGAGACTGCAGGTGAAGGAGTGGTGGTACAGGGGAGTCCCAGGCTGCTAGAGGACCTCCTCGTGGAGGAGCCCAGCTCCCTGGAGGAGGTGCCGCTTGTATTATTAATCGGCTCCTGGATTAGTCGCCGTGCTCGCAGGAGAAAGGCTGACAGCTGAAAGCAGAGCGACATCGTCACCTGCGGCGCATTCCTACCGCTTAATTGCGCGGCTTGGCAGTGGGGGGGGGGAGCTCTGCCCCGGCCGGGTGACTGACACGCCGAGGCTGCATCCGCAGCTGTGAATAGCCTCTTTGTTCCCCGAGACATCGGCGCGCTGCATTGTCTGCACTGTCGCTGCACTGGACAGATACCATGCGCGCCGCTCCGCGTACCGGGATGCTCGGCTGTGGGCGTGGCTCCCCCACACAGCCTCTATTGTTCTCTGCCAGGGTCGCCGGGCCGCATTCCTGCGCTACCGAGGCTCCTGGAACTGCGTCAGCTGGCAGCCCGGCTCCGATCCCCCCCCCCCCCCCCGGCCTTTAAATG
>JAODJW010000081.1:13264176-13283840 GCA_026777045.1 Hyperopisus bebe | reverse complement strand
AGTGGCATGGGAGGAAATAGGCAGTTAGCAAACAGGGGACCCCATACTGAGGGGTAATTACGACCCGATGGTGCGAAGTGCCGATGTCGTGCCGTTTGGACCAGAGGCAAAATGATAATTGGATTGGGGGGGGGGGGGGGTGATTTTACCTTTACGACGTCTGGCAGAGCTTAAAAAACAAGCACGACGCCAGGCGTTTTGGTGGCGCCGGGCTTGGCGGGGAGCTTGGGTGGTAGTAGGGTTACCCCATTGAATCACCGTATTAGCATTAGCTAGATTCTCTGGTTGAGTCCCATCTAATGGTCATATATCTATAACTCTCCTCGGCCCAGAGGCCTTCTCATCTGATTTGCATCCCGTTTGCAAGTCTGAGCCGGGGTGTCAAGCTGCCCTCCAGCCCATTAGCTTGAGATGTTTTTTGCAAAAAAAAAAAAAACGAATTTCTTCGCTAAAAGCGAGTGTGCGTAGCGCTGCCCCGCATTGCCTACGACGCTGACACCCCAAGCGCACGCCAAACCCACGCTCGAGGGCAGCCCAGGACCCGTTGGTCCCACCACTGCCCTAACCGGATCACATGTCAACGCGTGGATTAGCGTGTGTGCTACTTAGCTAACACGCCAACGGGCTTGTGCACCAACATGTCAACCCCGTGGGAAAAGGCTCCCTCTCTCTCCCGTGTTGAGACTCGTGTGCTGCCCTCCTGCCCAGGACCGTCGAAACCCCCTCCCCATGCTGACTTGGAGTGTGTGGGATGTGAAGAACAGCTTGAAATTTCAATATCTTCCCACCTGCTTTGCATGCTTCCAGAACTTTGCATAGAATTTCCTGGTGGTGTCGGCCAGTTGACCCTGAGGGAGGGAAGTTCTGTAACATGCTTCTGTTCTGACTCTTGCCTTTGGACACCAGCGAAGTATGTTTATCCTGGTTCACGCGAATGTGGTAAACTAGCAGGGTCACAGCAACGATAAATGCTTCTCTCCTCATTCCAGGCTTTCTATACCTCATTTCTTGTATCCTGTGTAACTTGAATCTGCACAGTTATGTCCTCCTCTAACGTCGTCGGGCCTTGTTGAGCGTCATAACCACTGGGAGGGGAATGCTATTTACGCAATTCCACCTGAAGCATTTTGGTGCACAGCTGATAGTTGGGTGTCACTGTAGAGTGACAAGGCCGGTGGGGGGGTGGACTAAACCGCTGGCGAGAATGCGAACCGGTTTGTGCAGCCGGGAAGCTGCCTGACATCAACGCTTTGGGATGCACTTCACTCTTACCAGCTCTCTGCAGAATAAAACAAAACCTTTCGGGATAAATGCCTTCAGTACAAAAACATACACAACCCTACGTTGGACCTTTCAGTCACAAGTCCGGCTCCTGTTTGCTGCCCTGGATTTGTTTACAAACTGAATAGCTCCCCCTGCTGGTGTTCCCATGCACAGTCCTCTGCAGCTTGAGTTCCAAGGTAACGAACTGAAAGCTCCTATCTGTCTGGGAAAGTGTGGGTGTTTGATGGAGGAGGGATGTCAGCTGGTACTGAACAGAGCACAATGTAATATCTCCCTCCAGTAGCCCTTACACGCTCAAGCTAGATTTTTTTTCTTCTAGAAACCATATTTTTGCAAAAAAAAAAAAAAAAAGAATACTTGACATTTTCCATGTTCCAGTTTGTGATATTGTAGCATTTTAGGTGAGGGGGTGACAACTGCATTGCTTCTCTTTAAAGCAGAAACGTTAAATGGTATGATCTTATAATGGAACTCGGGTGACTGACTGGTAGGAAGATGACTGGTCTGTTTACCTTGCATTAAGTTGTAACAGTGTGAGCGCTTGGTGTTTGGATGCCCCCTACTGTATCATGCTAATCTGCAGCTGATTTGATTAGATGGGGTAACCCTAAGCACACCTTAGGTAACCCCTGACACAGACGGGTGACATCACTGTCTCACGGATGACATCACTGTCTCACGGGTGACATCACTGTCTTCCACAGAGACGGGGGGGGATCTCCTACGACAGCTCCGACCAGACGGCGCTCTACATCCGCATGCTCGGTACGTGCCGACCTCTTTTCTCATTGGCCTGTCCACCTGTCTGTTATGCCATGAAGTGTTTTCATTGGAAGAAACGGCTGTCTAACCGAAACCACTTTGGATCTCCCTGCACTGTACTATAACCTGTGTTTTTTATACAACAACTTGCATATATTACTCTTGTGTTGTGTATAATTACCCTGTTTGTGTTTGTAACCCATCTACGCCTCTTCATCTAATGTGATCTTTGGGGCCTTGAAAAGCACTATACAAATAAAATGCATTAGTATTATGTTTTCTGGTAACACTTAAGGGCATGGTTTTAGTAACTTATAAACACCTTCATGATGCATTATAACGCATCCAGAAAGCATTGTAAGCATGACTATAAATATTTATAAAAAGGCATAACACATATAGCCATGTTTATTATGCATTATGGCTGCCTTATGAAGCTGTCCTCCATAATGTACTATAAATACCTTCATAACGCAGCGCAAAGCATCCTTAATGCATTTGCCGACCATTATAATGCATTATAAAGGTATCTATAGCTTTGGTTTTATTTGGGATACAAGTGTGAAGCTGAACAGGTGCCTGAGCTTGAACAGAAGATGAACAATGGGAGAAACCCTCAGTCAGAAGAAGCGGCTTCGATTTGCCGTTTCCTGTTGGGGTGACGCCTGACCGAGCCAGACGGGGAGCCTTTGCCACCACGGGTGTCTTGAGGACGTGTTTGTTCATGTCCTCTAGGAGATGTGAGAATCAGAAGCCGGGTGGGTTTCGAACCAGAACCGAGATCCTCTCATCCGTACCTGCTTGTGGACTTCCGGCTTCTGCACTGTAAGTGGCGGGGGGGGCACCCCCCTCTGCTCGCTTCCTGTTTGGTTAGCCGTCTTAATTATGTAGGCGTCATGCATCCTGTGTTTATCAGAACTGAAATGTTACCAGAAGCAATTAACCGCTTTCAGTTTGGGTTTTCAGTGTCACGTTTGCCTGATGTATATTGCGCATCAGGACTAGATTAACGATAAATGTTGGTTATTGTAGTTAAGGACCTTTCCATTTCAATTCCGGGTCACCCGTTTCCTAGTCTACAGTTGCTGAGACTCCTAAAAACATTCAGTTGTCATTTCAGTTGTCATAAATCCCCTGTAAAGGACAGTTGTTGTAAAAGAGGGATTTGCTTTTCACTTAAGCCTTTCTATGATCACTTCAGAAGCCTGAGCAGTTTGTTTGTCTTAGGCTGGAGTTAATCTACTCAAATAGTTCTAGTTAAACTGTAGAGTAAAGTGCAGGTTAAAAAAATATATATAGCAAACTTGCCTGATATCAAAGCTTCAAAAATTGCATGGATATGGAGATGCCTACATTGCAGGCTGTTGTGAGCACAGGAAGCAGACTTCCTATTTCAGCAGCATGCTTTAAAATGTACTCATCATTTTCAAACGGGAAACATTACATGTTAAGTTGACGAACATGAAGATGCGTGTTTTTTATAGCTGCAGCTAGCTGGAATACCTTGAACCGACCTTAGCCTGTGGAATGTTTGTTTCTCTAACGTCACATTCGTGTTTTGCGTTAGGAAATAAATGCCATTCTTACATTACTGTAAGAGGTTGAAAAACAAGTTCCGGAATGAGTGTTTAAGATCATCACATGTACAAGGTGGAGAGAGCGAGAATGGACCTGTCTAGATTCATAAAAGTACTACTGCAAATTGCTGTTGTTTTGCTGTTGTGGTGGTAGCAGTGTGTTCCTTACCTCCATACACAAACTGATAAATACTAGATAATGACAACTCCTGTGTCACAAGCTGTCACAAGGGTGGTGACAGACTTCAAGGCCATATTACACAGTCTGTTTTAGTAGGTAAACATAAGTATTTTTGTTCTATATATTTATAGAAGAATGCACTTGGACACCAAAAAGTTGTGCATCTGTTCTTATTTTGGGCTTTGAATGCTCAGGAACGACACTTAATTCCTAACTTTAATACATCAATTTACAATGTTTACATCTATGTAAACCTTGTAGGTTAATGTATTAGGGTTAGGAATTAAATCTTGCACAAGGGAGCTGTTGGTGCGTCAGAACACCTGTGATGGAATCAATTAAAAAATGCCACTGTTAATTAAATCCAGTGTGGGATGTTTCTCTCGTTGTTAGCGTACAGCTTGACCTCTTATTCAAAATTCAATTTCTGCTACACATGGCTGGAAACCAGATGTACAGATGCAACTAATCTACACTCAAATGAGACGCACCAAGTTCTCATTAGACGTGGTTTTGGTCCAACGTTTGCCTTGCGTTTTCCATGCATATGGCAGCTATTTGAATTACATCATGTTGTGTTTGGTTTCAGCTGTGTAGGCGTTTTCTGGAGATATTTTCCTTGCACTAAAAAATATTGAGTGTATATATTTGTGGCTGTAATATCTTGGAGTATGTTCACGGTCCAAAAAAGCGCGCTTCTGAAATCCTAGGAAACTGCATCCTTGTCCTTTGTGGGGAGTGAATGGTTTCTGTGGCATGTTTGTGTCCCACAGACCGACCCGGTTGTGCGGGGCTGGTTTCAGCCCGGGGTGTCCGCAGGCTCCTAAGCTTCCAGAGGTACCGTCATCCGTCGCGGTCTGCGTGCCGCCAGCCGAAACACAACCAGCTATGTGTCCTAGATCAGGACTACGCCGGCCAAGCTAAGGTCTCGCCCCACTCCTACTGCTCGTATATCAGCCCCGTGGGAATCACGCAAGACACTGTTATTCATCGAGTTCTTCCTCTTTGCAGTGCATGCTGGGAAAGGCCGGAAGTTGGAGCTTTGACATATTTCTCTTCGACCGATTAACAAACGGTACGCTCTTGATTAGTAGTGCTATGCAGTTGAGTTAGGTGTAGACGCTAATGTGCCCTAATAACTCCAAGTGGACTGTAACTCATGGCTTGATGCTCGTCTCGCCCCGTTTTTCCAGGAAATAGCCTTGTCACCCTGACTGCTCACCTGTTCAACCATTACGGATTAATTAAGCTCTTCCAGTTAGACATGGTCAAGCTCCACAGATTTCTAGGTAAGCGTGTTTTGGTCTGTGATGTATGAGTGTGTGTTTGTACTTGAAGTATAAAATATATGGCTGGATAACGTAAACTCCTCGCGCAGATGAGTGTTAAGTTTCATGGCCTTTGGGCAAGGCATCTGTAAACGTGTTGTGGTCTCCATGTCGCCAGTGATGGTTCAGGAGGACTACCGCAGTCAGAACCCATACCACAATGCCGTTCACGCCGCCGACGTGACCCAGGCCATGTACTGTTACCTGCAGGAGCCCAAGGTGAGCTGGGCTGGGGAGGATTTGTTCTTGTGGGGAAGGCGGGATCACCTGTGGGGTCTTGGCTGACTGAGGATGTCTCTGTGTAGCTCGTCTCCTCTCTCACGTCATTCGACATCCTTCTGGGGCTCCTGGCCGCTGCCACCCATGACCTCGACCACCCTGGGGTTAACCAGCCATTCCTGGTGAAGACACAGCACCACCTGGCAGCCCTGTATCAGGTGAGAGACGCGTGCAGGACACGTGGCCTCGGGCGTGGTGAACCAGCCTGGTTGTGTAACAGCAAAACACGGGACGCTTCAGACGCTGTTTTGAAGTATGAGTCATCTCTGCATGCTTAAAAGCTGGCCCTCTTCATTCCTTTTACAAATCTCTTGGTTCATCCTGACCATACCTGGTACATTCAGAACTCCTCTGTTCTTGAGAACCATCACTGGAGGTCGGCGGTGGGTCTGCTCCGTCAGTCCGGGCTGCTGGACCACCTACCAGTCGAGGACAGGTAGGACTTGGGCATTGGGCCAGAGTAGCTTTGGGATGTAGTTGTTGGTAAATCCCTGCCTGTCATGCAGCTTCAGTGCATTCTGTTGGGGTTTGCAGGCAGAGCTTAGAGAGACGATTGGGATCCCTCATTCTAGCCACTGACATCAACCGTCAGAACGAGTACCTGTCCCAGTTCAGGAGCCACCTGGACCGTGGCGACCTCAATCTGGAGAACTCAGCCCATCGGCACCTCATCCTCCAGGTAGGAGCTCCACTGTCCTATTGGCTGGTGTGTCACTGGAGGGCCCTCCCATTGGCTGGCCTGCCGTGCGGCGGGCCGTCTAAAGCTGACCTGTTGGCCCGTTCCACAGATGGCGTTGAAGTGTGCCGATATCTGCAACCCCTGCAGGCCCTGGGACCTCAGCAAGCAGTGGAGCGAGAGGGTGACTCGGGAGTTCTTCCAGCAGGGTACCGCACTCACCCATGTCCTTTGTGCTCCTCATCCATATGCAAACAAACACATTCCAGAACACCTTCGCGGTGACGTCATTCTGGCAAACAAAATGACCACATGTACTTATTGCCTAACAGGTGACGTAGAAAAGAAACACAGTCTCGAAGTCAGCCCATTTTGTGACAGCCAGTCAAACACAATCGCCGATATCCAGACTGGTAAGACGGCATTGTCATCGCTGCTGAGTGAGAGATTGGAAATGGTTCTCCGTCTATAGGAGCCGAAGGGCAAAGGTCGTGCTTGGCTGGGCTTGGTCACCATCTAAGGCTGTGGTATCCTCCGCAGGGTTCATGTCTTATGTAGTGGAACCGCTGTTCAGCGAATGGGCCCGATTCTCCAACACACAGCTTAGCCGCGCCATGCTACGCCACCTGGACCTGAACAAGGCCCACTGGACAGATGAAATGGACCCCAACACACACCCTCAGGGAAACCAAGGGTCATGACACCCCCCCCCCCACCACCACCACACGCAGACTCGGCCAATCACTGGGGAGGAGTTATCCATGTGGCCCTGATCAGCCACTATAAGCATTCATGGGAATGGCTTTGTCGTAATTTTCAGCTCCCAGCTCTGTAAAACACTGATTTATTTATTCATTTTAACCCATGTCCTTTTACATAGAGCAATACATATATACCTCATGTTTCATCTGCTGTATTTTAATTTTTAATATTTTTAATTTATTTTTACAGTTTGTAATACTAACATGCCATTCTATGAATGAAGACCTAAGGGAACACAGTGCCCCCTGCTGGCAGAAGTGCCATTTCCAAATCATTTGTTCAATCCACGTCGAGAGTCATTTGAAACACTGAGTATTGAGCACAGGCTTAAGCCGACCCTTTCTTCTTCCTCTTAGAAAAAAAAAATGTGAAAAGCCCTTTTTCTGCTGCCTCCTAAGGTTGTTTCGACTTTCATTGTTCTGCCTTGGGGTTTCTGCAAGGCGCCATGGAGGGCCGTGGTGAGGGTCCTTCGATATGCGCGGCCTGCAGAGAGACTAGTGAAGGCGGCTTGATTGTTGCCTGGGAAGAGGCAGCCCTGCCCCCCAGCTTGGACCGTGCTTTGTACTCCTTGTTGGGGTATAAAAGGGGGGGGGGGTTGCCATGGAAACCGAAACAGCATGCTCTCTGGGGGACAGGGAAGCACGAGTCCTGCCCTGCCTTCCAATACTTGAATAAGCATTCGTTCCTCCTCAGACGGAGATCCATGAAGAGCGACCTCAGGGGTAAATCACCACGTGTGTTTCTTTCCTTCTGTAAGGAGCTGATGGGAAGTTGGGGTTCCTTCCACAGGAGCTGACCCTGTCTCTCTCCTTACATACTCCGGGCAGCTTGTATCAATGCTCCAAATGCCTTAAACTATGCAGAAAGCTAAGTGACCAAACCTGACCGTTCTCTCATGCAGGGTACTGCCATCTCCAAAATGCACTGTCCAATTACTTGCCTTTTACAGACAGAAAATAACCCTGATGTCAACATTAGTTTTTTTTTTTAAAAATAGTGGTTTCTGTTTGACATTCCATGCTTTGTTGTTTTTGTACAGATGATCGTTGTGTTTAGTTGGGTTTTTGGTCTGAATAACAAGTGGTGCTTTTATTACATGCCAGATTCCCCCCCCCCCCCTTCTGTAAGACTGTTTTAATGAACTTGTTTACAAGCTGTTGTGATAGCCATCTAGGGGATGGACTTGGGTGTGGAAACGACATTTTTATAAACTTTTTGCTGTCGTCGTTTTGATACTTGCTCAACGCGATCCCGTTTTGGGTAATAAAATGACTTTGACGTATTTGGCTGGAATGCTTTGTAATTTGCCTGTTTGGAGTTGGGTGTGTGTGTGACGGTGGTTATTATTATTATTATAATTAATTAATAATTGATACTTAATTTCCACATGGGGATCAATGGTCTTTTTACGCCTGCATCAACTGGCTCTTCATGCAGTAAGCTGTCTGTGACGGGCAGCCCCCCGTAGCGGCACCCAGGGAGCTGGGGGTTAAGGGCCTTGCTCAAGGACCCGCAGACGTGCTGCGGCTGGCTTTGAATGGGGATTGAAAGCCAGACTGGAAAGTTCTGGAAAGCTTTAAAAAATGTACAACCCGTGGCTCTGCAGCCATTTTTTATGCAGTATATATCGCATGTCAGATCTTAAAAGGAAGTTTCCTAAATGAAATTCCTGTCGACTAGTAAGTCTGGGCTCTGCATCTGTGGATGTGTACTATACCTACCCTTTTAAATGCAACAGAAGCATTACTGGGAAGTGCTGGAACAATAGAACACCATTCAGAATTACATGTAAGTATCTCTTCCTGGAGCTTTGTGTAATGAAGGACAGAAAGTCTGAATGACCCTGGAAACTATACTTTAATATTACAGGAAACCACACCTGAAAATGCCCGAAAGGCAGAGTACAAAGGTGGTGCAGGTTATTCCAACAATAAAAAATAAATAAACTAATAAAACCCCTTTTTCTCCGTTTATCCATCTGCTCCCGGACCGCATGTCCTGCTGCAGAATGCAGTGACCCAGACATCTTCTCCGCAGGGCCTCCTGAGGGATTGCATGCATTCCTAACCCAAAAGAGGAATATTCCTCCTCGGTTCGCCTCAGGGCCTCCTCCCAGTGGAAGGGCGAGGCCATCCTAACAATATGCCCAATCCCCCTCAGATGGCTCATCTCAGTTTAAAGGAGAACGGACTGTACTCAGCCTCCACCTAATCGCCAGGCTCCTCAACCTGTCACTGGGGTTTAGCCCAGCCACCCTGCAGGGGAAACTGATGTCTTCCCTTGCATCCCGGACTCGCTTACACATTACCCACGGTTCATATCCATTCACGAGGTAATGCTTCTATAAACAACACGATGGTACATATTAATTCAAAAAGTACAGCTATTGGCACTTAGCTCAAAAAATAATTTTTCGATGTCCAGCTTTCGGCTGCGGGCCTGCAGCATGTTGAGGCTCCATAGACAAAGCCGTACCTGCGATCTAGATATTTCACTGGCATGATGACGAACGTTCGCGTCTAATAAGCCTTCCTCTGATTGGCTGTTAGTGAGGCGACCTGCCCTCCAATCAGAAAACCCGAAACTAGAGCGTAGCGACTGAGCCATTGACAGAAAACAGGAGACCTCTTAATAAATTGGTGTCTGTGTATTTTGTCAGTCATTTTCGGATCAATATAACAACAGTGGATTTGAAGAGTCTATATTAAACCCCAGTGCAGTTAGGCTGGTGTATGCACTGCCTATACGTTGGATATCGTAAGAGAGGTCTCCGACCGAGGTATGCCGATTTTCAGGGTGTGTTTTAGGAGATCCCTGTGCTAAAACAATGAGCTCGTCGGCTAGCAAATCACTGCTATCCATACCGTGGCTTATAAAATTAAACTACCACTCTTACTAAACTCTGGCAGTTGACACGTCTGATTAACAGCAGCTCATCGATTCCTGTAAGTTAAAGTGCATACTTAACTATGGATAGATCCAGTAGAATATTATAGCTACACCGTTAGCAACATAGGCTAAGAAAACCGGTATGATCGCAGCATTTATTCCAGCGAAGAGAGAAATCAGTAGCTGTGTCTGTTGATTTGCAATGAGTCATGTGTTAAACAATTAGGCAGCAATTGCGCTTTGTTCATGTTGCACATTGTCCAGCCTTTGGCTTTTGTTGAGTACGTAGCTACCCGTACAAAGCTGGACGTAGGCAGACCAGTTTTCCCGGTTATCACTGCAACGGATAGACGGTCATTATATTAACGTTACTAGTCTAAGCGAAATGGGGTTTTGACGCTCACTGAGATAGGCTGTCATTTCCCAACGCCATTCTACACCAGCAGCCGGTGGATGCGTCTGGGAGGTTAAGCCCGCACCATGAGCGGGGAGCCGGATGCTTTGGCCGTGGTCAACCAGCTGCGGGATCTAGCCGCCGACCCCCTCAACCGAAGAGCCATCGTCCAAGACCAGGGATGCGTGCCAGGTCTCATCCTCTTCCTAGACCACTCCAACCCCCAAGTGGTGTACTCCGCACTACTAGTAGGTGTCCATCCTCAGATCTCCGGACATCCCGATTATGCCGCGTTACCTGATCGCCAGAGGCCGTTAATGCTCCAGTTAGCAAGTGGATGAATGGTGCATCGAGTTTACATTCGTGAATATGGAATAAAGATTCACATTATGTTTGATGAGGCTCTTGCTGCTGTTGGGTACCGCTCAGAAAGGACCGCATGCGGAGGACGGCGCCCTGCGTTCCTCTGATTCCTGTCCTGTGTTCCTAGGCTGTACGTTACCTGGCAGAATGCCGTGCCAACAGGGAGAAGATGAGGGGAGAGCTGGGCATGATGCTAAGCCTGCAGAATGTCATCCAGAAGTAAGATGTGCCCCCCAGCCAGGAACACCCCCCCCAGAGATTTTAAAAATCGTTCGCTTCTGTCTGACTCTCACATACTGGTTTTCTTGCTCCTCATTACTTCATATCACATGTTTTATTCTTCACTTTATCCAACAAAATTGCCATTTATGGGACTTTTTTTTTTTTCTCCTGGGAAGGACAACTACACCTGGGGAGACCAAGCTGTTGGCCTCTGAGATCTACAAGATCCTGCAAGCTTCCGGCAGTGCAGAGGAGCAGCCGGATCAGGCCGCGTCCTGCAGACGAAAGGCCCAGTTCTTCCTGGGGAGCAGCAACAAACGTGCCAAAACCGTCATTCTCCACATCGAAGGGTTGGATGACCCGGTGAGCGACTCTGATGGAGGGAAAGCTGGCTTCTTCCATCAGCCACTCCGGTATGTCTCCTGTTACAGGGCTAAGGCTTGACTTGACTGAATCCCACCTTTCCACATGCCTGTCCCAGAGCCGGAGGACTCTATGTGAGGAGGCCCTGCTCAAGATCCGTGGCGTGATCAGCTTTACCTTTCAGATGGGCGTTAAGAGGTGCATCGTCAGGATCCGCTCAGACCTGAAGGCCGAGGTGAGTCACCGTCACCCGTCTGCACGGTGCGCTGGGCAGCCCTGCATTGTCTGGGGTTAAGGCTGTGTTTCGCTCCATCCGCAGGCACTGGGGTCTGCCATCGCCTCCACGAGAGTCATGAAAGCCCAACAGGTGGTCAAGAACGAAGAAGGAAATGAGGTGAGTTTTTCTTGCTTTGAGACACTGAAGTTTGGTGTAAAATCACAAGTGGCAGAAATGTCACCTCACACCTGGGTTGGCAGCTCGAATCCCACCTTCGCGTTCGGAGGTTGCGTGTTTTTCGTTGACCCATATGCTGTGCAAGGACTTGCAGTTAAGGCTGCAAAAGGGCGGTAAATCTTCAGAAACTTTTCATTCCATGGGAAGTTAAGTTGGGGAATTTTGGAAATATTCCATGTTGGAAACTTTCCATGGGAATTACCAGGAATATATATGAAAAACAAAATATTCCCAGAATGCAGTGTAGAATGCAGAAGCATTCCTTGTGGGGTGTATTCCAGCCTGGTACTCTCTGTTGTCCGGAATAGGCCCTTCTGGCCAGGATAAGCAATTAAAAGATGGATGGATCGATTGATTGATGGATGATGATGTGTGTGACAACATATCCAAACAATGACCTTGGGGCAGGGGTCACCAACTTCGGTCCTGGAGAGCTACTATCCAGTAGGTTTTCTATCCTACCTGGCTTCTGATGAGCCACACTAATTCTCAGGCAAATACCAAGAACAGGCGTGACTCATCAGAAGCCAGGTAGGATAGAAAACTTACTGGTTAGTAGCCCTCCAGGACCGGAGTTGGTGACCCCTGCCTTGGGGTGACAGATTTTGACGTATCGTGCAACCTGTTGAACACAACCGAAGCTAGCAAAATGAGTGAGGTATCTCTGTTATATCTGGGTGATCCTACTTTAAGTTTAAACCAGAAATTTAATTTCGACCTTTTCTATGGTATCTCTTATGACTGCTAACTAAGTTATTAAGTGTTGACTGAAGCTGGTAGTATTGAAAGAATTTCAATCGTTTATAGCCAAATAACATGTGTTGCAGTGGTCTCAGCATTACAGTCTATTACAGTCTATGGAATGTGTTGTATTTCACTTTTTACTAATGTGTAAGTATGGATGAATTATTTGGTAAGTATTGAAGTAATAGTGAAAAATATATGGTAATGATTTAGGAATATGTGTGCAGTTCTGTCTTTGGCCAGCAGGTGGCAGAATGTGACAAGTGGAAGCTGTAGCGGGGAAGTGAAGTGGTTTGAGGGAATCATAGTAACAGGTTCACCACAAGGCATGTTTTGTTTATATGTGTGTTTGCAGGTAATGATCCCCTTCCCAGAGGATGGCCTGGTGCCAGTGGAGCAGAATGTAGACCTCCCAGACTACCTGCCCGAGGAGGAGAGTCCGTCCCAGGAGCCGGATAAGGCGGTGACGCGTGTGAGCTCCTCTCAGGAGGGGGCAAGCTGGCTCAATACTGCCACTAATTTCTTGTCCCGCTCTTTCTACTGGTGACACCAAGCCACCCTCCAAGCCTGGGCCGTAGCCACGATGCTTGGCCCCCCCGTCCCCGGAGTACAGGTCTGCCAAGTGCAATTCTCAGCTGAGTAACAGCGTAGACCCACACATACCCACAAAAACACACACATGCTGTATACACGCCACAAAAACCATGACACAATGAGACCTGGACACATATCAGACTTCCTGCATTCCTTTCTTGTTTTTCCCCCGTTTTTAGGGATTATCAGGTTATTAAACGGGTCAATCTTTTTAAACCAAACTATCTTATGACATGAAGCTTTCTGGTGCGAGGTCTAACGAAACACGGACCAGTCAGCAGCTGAGACCTGGTTCTGTCAGGTGACCAGTCAGCAGCTGAGACCTGGTTCTGTCAGGTGACCAGTCAGCAGCTCTCTTCCTCTTGTCCCGAGATTCTGTCCCATTTTCCTGTAAATGCTTGATAATGTCTTTCTTTCCTCCGCTTGTGGGTTCTCGGAGTGTTGGGTGGCCTTTCGGATTCAGGTTTTCCCTCATCGTTGTTTACAGCTCAGCTTTTATGTCTGGCCGTGTTGTCAGCATATCTGCGTTTGTCTGTTTGTCTGTTGTGTGTTTTTTCTCTCTCCCTTCTTGGTGTCATAGTAATCAATCACGCACTCCAACAGGTCAAAAGTGAGGTCCATGCTGCATGAATATCATCCAGTGATAGACCAAGCATACCGAGGCTGTTGGTTTGGTGTGGATGTTATGGATGGAAGTTTTTACCTTTTCTAGCTATGTGTGAGTGTGAGTGTAAGTGTGATCAGGGAAAGTCTGTTACTAAGTGACGTCCACTAACTACAAACAAAAAAAAAAAGCAAAAATATTTATTTGGCACAGCTTCAGTTCAGTTCATTCTCATTCCCTTTCATGTTTACAAGATGATGACTGACCGCAACCTCTATTTAATACTCATTAATGAGTGGTCCAATTAAAAAAATATATATTTTAAGTAAAATTAATTTAATTTAAACGTGTATAAACAGTGAGAGAACATTAAGGTCAATTTGCTAAGCATGGGCCATTGTTTTGTGTGGATAACGGAAGTGAAGCGGTCTCCATTTGGCCTTTGTGAATAAGATGAGACACAATAGCAGCTGCTGTTTGTTAAAGTCAGTCCACGAATCGAAGAAGGGCACCTGCTGATGAATCTCCCTGATTGGCAGCATCTTTAAGGGCTCAGACAGGATCGTCATCTAACAGTGACAGTAAGACCTGCCCCTCTTCCCCTCAGAGGCCAGGGAAAGTTTATAGAAACAGGAAACTGGGTAATATAAATGCATTTGTTTGGGTTTGATCATATTACTTCTGTGCTTCACCTTTGACCTTGAAAGACTATGGAACTGTCACATGATGTTACACCCTGTACATGCTGTGTTGTTCATGCCACATTTTTATTAAAATTAGCATGATAGCATTAAAATATTTGCTGTGGAAAGTGAATGTCCTGCTATCATTATTTAGCACTGCTAACTCGTGGCCGCAGTAATGGAGACATGCGGTGTGTTTGTGTTTGAAACCAGAACGTCATCAGTATCTTTTGGTAACCGCCCTTGTTATAAGTTCATAAATAGTTTTACAGAAAAAAATCTTCCTAGTGCCATGTAATTTATTTTTATTTGGCCTTGGAGGTTGCGTTTTGTAATATGTGTGACTTGCATTTTGTTTTTAAATTTAATCTGCTGCATAAATTTTGTTTTAAATTCACATTACGATACCATCAGGTGGTGGTACATTGATTATAAGATTAAGACGGAACTATGGTATCTGATAAACACGATGAGGACCATAGACTCATACAGTCCTACTAGAAGCAGCAGTACTATCTAGCCGCATACACACTTCGCGGTTCATCCAAAACAGCCATAATGCAGGAGATTAGCTGCAGAACAGCTCCGTGCTCCTCATGTTAATCTGCAGTGATTATAATATGTATTAAAATGTTACCGATTAATATATTTGATCTTTCCCATTGAAAGAAAAAACCACTGATGCGTATTCTAATGATTGTTCATTTCATTCTCACCTATATGTACCCTTATTGTTTATGGGCCGTATCTAAACCTACAGCGTCGTTCATACCACCAATTTCTCTCCAAAACGATCAAGGTGGGTTTCATTTCATTTTGTCGTTACACAGCTACACAGCTGGTCTGCACTTGTCGGTCAGGGTTGTGCGGGAATATCAATGACAATAAAAAGTGCGTTGGGCTTGTAACACATTTCCTTAGCTTTGGATGTTGCCTTCTCACAGTCCGCCTTTTTACGCCTTAGTGAATCTCCGAAAAAAAAAAGAAAACAGTAGTTAGAACTGAAGTCCAATTTAAACTCGATAAACAAAGGTCTTTCAGTCTCAGGTATTCAGATCACATAGCAAGATGGACGGAATGTGGCCGAATTATTATTATTTCTCAGTTTTATAGAGATGTCTGCACGAATGTTATATGGTCCTTACGATCTGAAAATCGCGTTTTTAAATTTGTGTTTAAAAAGGAAATATTAAAATGTCGTAAGGAGAGAAACCGCATCACCATTCAGACACAGTGTGACAATTTCGAATGGAGCCCCCAGTCCACGGGAATAATAGTAAATGACTTTCATGCTCTAGTAAATGATATGACACCTGTAATTTACGTCAAGCTACGGCCAGAGCTGGAGAGCAGCCATACAGGCGTGTTGCTGGGGCCTTGGGAGATAAGATAAGGACATGTCCATGCAATGATAAGTTAAACAACTCGATCGCTGCAAACCAGTGTCGAAAGTACATGATCTGGCTGAGTGGTATGGAAAATAAACCGATGCATGATCGGAAGACAAGGATTTACTGGATTTCTGATTGTGCATGTCAAGAAGTAGCGAAATTAAAGTTATTACGACTAACATTATATATGGCGATAAACCATAGGTGACCTTTACCGGTTTATCAGATGACAACCGGCAGCACCACAAAAAACAAGCTGCCACGTCCACTTTAGTCCGCTTGAACCATCATAACGCGGAGAGATTGGGGGAAAAAATGAAATATTGTCTATTGAAATGTAAAGGTCCCCGTACGTGTGACACAAAAATCTGGCATATCGTGCATTTTGAGGAGAAAGCGGACATTTGAATTAGCAGGAAAATGAGCTTTTATGTGTTTGTTTGACGGACTGCCGGAGGAGCTGCGCTGGACGCGATGGGTCACGGCGGGCCTTCATATCGCCTCCTTCGCGAAGTTGGATTAAAAGGCACATTTGTGTTATAATGGTTCCAAAACAGCCAACAGCGGATTGATGGCTGTCATTACTGCTCGGCAATATGGCGTGACAGTCACTTTACAGTGAGTGACAGCTTATTATGAGCGATGGGAATTAAGCACCGTGACTTTGAACAGTAATGTTCTGGAAATAAAAAGAGATGTAAAGAAATTAGGGTTTTCCGATTTGTTACTTATCGAACTGGAATGACTGACCTATATACCAAGTGACCCCCATACCAGTTTAATTATGAAGTCTAGAAAACAGAAATCGCAATGGTGCTATTCAGTTAAACCTATATTAAATCACCTAATTCCGTATGGATATTTAACCAATGTTCGCGATTAGACTTCGGTATATTATGTTGTTTTGACAAACAATAAAGTGTAAAAATGTCATTTATTTGCACATTAGTTTATGGATACCCAGTTTTTACAAACAGTGTTCTGTTTTACTGTAACGTCAGCCTCAGTATTATTGGAAACGCCGATGCATAATGAGTGAAGCTCTTCCTGTACCGGGCCCCTAAACACTCTGTCGCAGGGAATGCTGGGATATGGCTGCTGCTCGAAGCTGAATCGGAGTGTATTTAAGCTGTGATTCATTACTGTCACACCGGGTGTTTAAATACGATATGTTCTCCAGACGTGACGATGACTAAGGCGCTGTGTGCAGGTAATTTACCTCTATTTGTGTGTTAATTTGGATCCACCAGTGAGCCTTGGCAAATTAGATGGGAACATCAGTTTTAATTAGAACTCTGAGTTAGCTAAATGACAGTATTAATTATAATGTCCTCAAGGTCTCACTGTGACAGACTCCTCTGAATGAAATGCTCCTAGTCTTGCCTTCTAAGACTTGTCATATCTTTATATTTGTCACCTGGGCCTGTGTCTGACTGAAACATGTTCTCAAAGGTCCCCCCAGCCAACCTGATAATGCTCGCTTTCACTGTGGACTTTGTACAGGTTTCCTCCCATATTTCCTCATATCCGTAGGTGAAGCGTTGGCTCTTTATCTTTCCCATGGTCTGTGGGTGTTTGCCTTGCTGTGGTCTGTGTGTAGCCTGTGGGAATTTTACTTCCACAAAAATGTTCTGATGGCAGAACAAAAAATGATTGGTTCAGAGAGATAACCAATCGGATTGCAGAGGAGGCGGGTCCAAGACATGTGATTGGTTGGTCCCACGTTCTCTCGTTGCTTGGACTGAGCTCCTCTATAATCTAATTGGTTATTTCTCTAAACCAATAATTTTTCATTTTGCCCTCAGAACATTTTTGCGCAAGTAGTGTATCTTGGTATAGGATTCAGGCTGATTGTGACCCTGGGTGATGTCCAGATAAGAAGTGCAAACATCTGTGGGGAGTGGAATTAATCCTAAAGCCCACAGGCCAGGATCAGCCACACTACAGAGCCAGCCTCATGAGGAAGCCACTGCTGGTCATTCCAATGAGCTTTTAATTTACATTATTACTGCTCAGAGTCTAAAGACTCATAATTACAGATGCATTAAGATCATAATTTATATCCGCATGCAGGCAAGAGTGGCAGGTCCTCGTTTGACTTTAACTGAATGCCAGCAGAAGTGTAGATGATGTGGTAAATGCAGTGACATGCATAGGGGCAACCAGGGGAAGTTCTAGGGACCTGGGGGTCCATGGGCCCCTCCAGTCCCCCTCCCTGACATGGTAAAATTTATTACCATTACTTTAGCATGAAGTTTAAATTAATAATATCAACAAAGAGAAGTTAATAAACACGAGTCCTTTATTTTGACTTTTGTGAAAAACAGAATGCACGAATAAAGCAGATTTGTGATGGCAGGATACTATGTAATCGGTGGCCCCTGAGGGCCCCCCCCAGGTCAGCACCCGGGGGCAATTGGCTGCTCCTATGCCTCAGATTGCAGCCCCTATTCAGAACCCACGGAGGTGTGAGGTACTGAATCACCATGCACACCACCCTCAGAGCAAAGGGATGCGACGACAAGATGGGCAATTTTTGTTTGTTCCATCACAACCCAATGCTATCAATCCTGTTACTGAATTCCTATTGTGGAATAACAACGCCCAATCAATCATACCTCATTAACCCACATGCTGTACCATTACAGCCATTACCGCTGATTAAATTAATTATCACATAGTGGGTGATGCTTCATTACTGCTGTAGAGTAATGAGCCTGCTGAACGCTGGACCTTTTTAGCACAAGATGGCTGTGTGGTGCAGTGAGTCCAGGCTTTCCTCCATGATATTGTTCCCTGCTACAAAATTTCATCGGGGCCATTGAATATTGCGATATATATGGCTGAGCTAGTTGGGGCGTCTGTAGATGAAGCTGTACTGGAGGGAACACCACTAACAGAGGGATTATGGGAGGGTGAGGAAGCCGCTCATTCTGTTTTCTTAAGACACCGTGGTGGTACTTTGCTTGCCAGTTGGCCTTTGAGAAACGGAAGGAACCGGAAATGTTTGTTGATGTGGAATCTCCCATGGGTTTTTGCAAGTATTATTTTAATACTGTTCTGATTATGCTGGCGAGCGTGATCTTCTGAAACAATCCATCCTTCTATCCTGCTTGTGTGAAGCTATGGGGGCAACAACATGTGTTATGTACACGCAGCCATCTGCACGTCACCCATACGCACCCTATACACGCAGCCAAATATACACCCAAGTCATCGCCACTCTAGATGGTGACTAGATTAACTTTTTCCCAACCCTTGCTTGAAAGTATGAAGAAACTCTGTGTGTGGGTTCTGGAGTGACATTTGGATCGAGGAAATACCCTGGTACCATCCTGGAAAAAATCCCCCTCAAATTCCCAAAACTTGGTCAATCCACTAAATCTGAAACTTACTCAAACTCTTCTGAATAGAAAATGTATGAATCATTACCGACGTCCTACAATTTGCACAGTCTGTAACAATGGGGTGATGTGTTTCTCAGTGGCTTAGGATGCAAGCAGCTGATCACCATGCCAGTGATCAGAAGGCCGCCAGTCAGTCTCGTGGTCACAGTCTCGTGGTCACAGTCTCGTGGTCACAGTCTCGTGGTGCTGCTGTTGGGCCTCTCCGCGAGGCTCTTAAGCCCCTACTGATGTAGGGACTGGTTCACTTTGCTTTGGATAAAAGCATCTACTAAATAAAGTGGTTTTGTTTCCCTTGTTATGCAGCAAACTGGGACCCTAAATGTTTAATTTCCAACTTCCTACCGATGCCAAATAACCAGTTTTATAGGGTTATAGTTAGTTAGATGTCTGTCACATTTCTTTCATATGAAATACACACATTTTTACCATTTTAACCGAGCTGCTGATCTTCCAGAGTCAGAATGAATTGTATTGACTGAACCTGAGCTTTTACTTAGGACTTTTGCTTTTTTGGCACCGCTTATGAAATCTGAGTATTCCTAATGTTGCTTCTTTGCATGCAAACTGTATTTATTTTGCAGAAAATCTATGTCGCATCCTACCTGTCATGTCCGCCTGACCCTCCTGTCTCCTGCCCGATGAGACGCGCCTGACCCTCCTGTCTCCTCCCCGATGAGACGCACCTGACCCTCCTGTCTCCTCCCCGA